>OU426857.1:5143953-5158953 GCA_911387685.1 Dolichovespula media | reverse complement strand
CCTTTTTTCATGTTTTAATTATTTATTTTGATTTTCATTTTTAGAAGTGACTACCATCTCGAAAATTACAAAAAATTATAACAACAAGAAATAAAAATCTATCATAAAAAGCGATCCATATAATTTATTTTCTAAACCTACAATTTTTAATATTTCTAATAAATAAAACCAAAAGAAGAGGCGAATAGTTCGATGCTCCGATTGGTTGTAACGACAATTTCAATGATAATCACAACGATGCAGACTATTCAGAATGTAGGACACGATATGATTATCGAATATGACGTGGTTAATGTGTCAATAAAAGGTATTGCCGCAAAATCGACGTTCCTTATAATCCGAATAGCAGCCATAATTACGGATTCGCAATCTCGTTATCACAATAATAGAAGATTATAGATGTTTCATAGAAATGTTTCGAGAAAAATAGACCGCCCCTTTTGGAAACTCGACCGTATGGTCTCGTTCGAACGATGTAAACTGCCCTTCGAAAATTTTTTATCCCCCTCCTACTTCTCTATACTTCTCTCTCACTTCCCGAAATAGGAGAAAGTATATCGATAGCCTTTTGAACGCATCCTAATGCGATTCGTAAGTTCGCCACATCGAATGAAAATTATTATCATTTGAAATATCAACGTAGGCCGAATCTACCCTCAAACCCCCGTTCCACCCACCCCTGTCCCTCTCTTCCAGTCTCCGTCGAATTGACCAATTGTACGGTGTTCTCAGCGAGGGTGCATATTTAGTCGGAATGTTGTATGTATATACATATATGTAGCATATGTGTGTGTGTGTGTGTGTGTGTGTACCGATTAAATACGCTCACACACGTATATGTATTTACACCTACGCTTGACCGATTATCTTTGAACATATGTATGTATATATGCAAGTAGATATACATACCTTGGTCGTATTTGAAAAGAAATTCTTAGAGCAGTGGCTCTCAACGTTTTTGAAATTATAGTAGAATATTAAATATAATAATAACACTGTGGTATTGAAGGTAGGTGTGTTTTAAAATGATTTTTAGGTTAATTATGGTTAGATTATGGTTAATAACTTAAAGAGTACAAATAATTACTTACTTTTGTACGTTCATAAATGAAAATCGTAAAAAATATATTATGGCGCCTATATGGCTGCCGTAATATTATGAAGATTCTTCGTTTATTTTACTGTAATTATTAATCTCAAAATACAAATATTAAGATTATTCATACCATTTTGCACTTAACATTGTGACTTCGACGACGTAAATTTATAAACAAAATATGAACTACAAATGCAATAGAGCCCTCACTTTGCACTTATTGTATCGATGTATAAGCTTGCAGAGATTATATACTTCTCACGCGTAACCAAACAATCGGGTTTGTATGGATTAGAATATTAGTGTTTTTAAAATGGAAATACATTTTTCGGACTCTCATATTTATTTCCTTTTTTCGATAGTGGCATGAATGTCAAGCGGCAGCGCAATTACGATTTTGATTGATACAAATGTATAAAAAATAATAATTAATATAATTGATACATATAATAATTCTTATATACATTTGTGACAAAGAAAGCAAAAGAAAAAAAAAACAAGATTTTGTCGATTATTTCATCGAAAATAATAATTAGTGAATATTTATCACACGCACATATATAAATATAAATATATATATATATATATATATATATATATATTATTATTATTATTATTATTATTATAAAAATTAAAACATGTGAGTTGGTAGAACTTTTAGCTGTTTCTGTGTTTTCTACTATAAGACTATTACTAGTCTCTAATAATAAAAACATACTTAAATATTATGTATATTATGTACATTTTACAGTATCATGAAAAACTTTCAATACACTGTCGTAGTATTTTACCCATGTATTATTCGTCAAGTATAGCATATCTTTTATGATATATATTTCTTCTACTTGCAAATGTCTGTCTGTTGTAAATATCATTGCGGAAAACATACAGATTTGCATGTTCGACTTTTTTGCGATGTCTCATCAGTCTCAATTTTACTAATCGAAGCACATATACGATTATTTTACAATGCTATTCTTTTTTTGATAAAATTAACAAAATCGTTGCGAAATTCTGAAATTGAATATATATCCAATACCGTATAAGAAAAACGGATATGGACCATTGTAGATGAACATCGTTCTGAAAGTACGAGATATTGACTATTCGTCGCCTCGACGAAACGAAATAAATTTTAGTTCCTATTTATATTTGTTATATGTTTCATATGCGGAGGGGTATGACGAGGAATCATAAATATTTGTGTTTACCTGTACAAATTCTGTACACTCATACAAAACATTTCCTTTTTATTAAATATTGTTAATCTCTTCTCTTTTCCTCCTCCAATAATTTTTCAGATTCGACGTATTGCCTTCCCTTTTTTTAGTTCGTGTCATCTTTCCTTTTGCTGATGACATTTTTTTTTTAAAATCACTCACGATATAAAACTAACGAATTTGCAGTGCGTGTCACTTATTATGCTGTGAGTCAACATTTTACGAATTTTCAAAGAAAATCTTTCTTCTTATACATAATCTATTCCTGAACAAAATAAATAACATTTCTCCGCACGATTTTTTTCAAAGAAAATGAAGCATTTTTAAAAATTTGTATTAACTAATGATTTAAAGTTTCATCTTTAAAACGAGACGTTGTTTATCAACATTGGTCGAGAATTACGCCTAGATTATTTTTTTGTTTTTCTTTTTGTGAAAACCATTATAAAACGAAGGATCGTGTAAGTTCTTCAGTAAAATTTTCAGTAATGTATGTGTATATATATATATATATATGTATGTATGTATGTATGTATGTATTTATGTATATATGTATATATGTATGTATATATGTATATATGAACGCACATAAACACTCTCTGTGTGTGTGTGTGTATATATTTTCTTCTTTCTCTGTCGACAAAGAATTCTCAGATAAAAATATTCAGAGCACGTTAAGAGTGAGACTGTTGGAATCGTTGTGGAGAAACAGTTCAGGGATTTGAAATTCGCGATTTCTCTTAGTCGTGAGAAAGAAAGGAGAGAGAGAGACAGAGAGACAGAGAGAGAGAGAGAGAGAGAGAGAGAGAGGTGGGGGTAAGGAAAGGGAGAAAAGGCTGTAGGTACGTGTCTGTATTCCGTGTAAGTATCGCGATGGGAGAGGATGAAGGGAAGGAAAGCAGGGGAAGGGACATCACGGGAGGGTGGATCACAGAGGTAGAAGAATGAAATGATCGAGTTATGCCTGATTGCCGCTTGTTGTTCCAGCTCGATAAACCGGATCCGAACGGACCAAATTCATCCTGTTCTCCCCAATTTTACGATTCTCTACTGTCTCCACCATCTTCCATACTGCTCTAACATAAGTACAATCGTCCAGTATCGCTTTTTTATTTTATAAAGATAGTTGAGCAATTTGCTGGTTATCTTCCTTTTTTTCTTTTATCCTCTTCTTTTTTTTTTTTTTTTTAAATAATTAAACAGTCTTATTAGTTATCCGCGTATCATATTGATTAAATGAATCTGTTAAGGAAAAAACAGTAATGATAAAAAGTTTTTATGCAATCCCAATTACGATCATCTATTTTATCTGCACTTTTTTTCTTTTCTGAAGATTGCTAAGTAATTGTTAAATATTTTTTTTTCTAAATCATTCCCGTTTCACGTTGATTAAATAATATCTATAAGAAAAGTTCAAAAATTAATGAAAATTTATTTCTCTGCAGTTTCATGGTATGTTAATATCGATTTTCTACGAAAACTGCTGAGCAATCTCATAAATTCGATTTTCCAAAATTCCATTCAATATGAAAGAATTCAGCGTTTCAAGTGGTTTTGCAACGTCAGCGAGACCTGCGTCTCCTCTGCGCGTTTAATCGGATTCGTCGCGATTACTCTCCTTCCTTTGTGTCTATACATACATACATACATACATACACACACACATACGTACATACCTATATATATACTCGTACATTCTTCTAAGTACTTTCGTTTTTGACCATAAACCAGTTTACCATTTCATCGGCTTATCGTTATCGTTAAATATTCTTGATGACAATTTCCAAGTATTTGTTTCTTAAAACAAATGACTCTCCTACCTTTCTCCCACTCTTCTAAAAAAAAAAAAAAAATAAATAAAAAAGTAAGAAAAACACAACTCCAAGAGACAAGTAAAATTTATTTTTCAAATCCTGCCTACGGTTACAAATTCGTGTCTTCGTTCGTAATTGGAAGATGAATAAATTTAGTAACGAATCTTATCTTTGATTATAGAAGATAACGATTGATTTTAACTTAAATCAAAACAATTAAATTGTTCATTTGAAATCGATAGATGAATGTGTAAAATGCTAGAAGTGTATGGTATTATTATAAAGTATTATTTCATTGTCTTTTTGTGTATTTTTTTTCTTTTCTGTTTTTTTTCGATTGACCATGTTTCACATCCAATGAATATCGATACGTATGCATGCTACTTGTTGGTTTATCGTACTCTGAGGAAAGTTGAGGTGGGGTGGGGGTGGGGGTTAGAGAGAAAGGTGGATAGGTAGGGATATTTTTGTTGAACCCTCGGCTAGCTCGCCGTTGTCAACGACGGTTAATTCAGCGTGTAACCGTACGCGGGATCGAGTTAACGTTAAGATCAAATTGAATTTGGCGCCGGCGCTGGCCCGGCTAAAACTTAGTCATCCGGCAGGACCCTCCTAATCCGTTTAAGCTCTTCATCCTGGATCCTGTCGTCTCGACGTCTACATCGTCGAGAGAAATAAAGAAGACTGTGTTCGTTCAAAGAGAAAAAAGAAATGAAAAGAAAAGAAAAGAAAAAAATAATTGATTATTATCGGCGGTTCAATTCGGGTTGTACGGATTAAAAGAGTGGATATGTTCCTATTCATTGAGAACCTGGATTACGTGATTTCTTATCACATTTAATATATTTTAGAATTTTCATGGGTTTTTTTTTTTTAAATCACTGAAAGTAGAGATGCGTATGTCATATTCGTTAAGGTATTATTTGGGGTATGATATATTCAAATTTGGGGTAATAAACAAGAAAGAGGTTTTGGTGAGGTATGAAATATTTTTAGTTCTTTTTTAATTAATTTTTACTATTTTTTATTTTTTTTATTTTTTTATTATTTTATGATTATCAAATCGAATAGAATAGTTTTTTGTAAAACCTTGAATCTGGAGATTGTTATTATGATGGGTTTGGTAATTTTGTTATGATATAGTATTCGTTTGAATAATTGTGTTCGTTGAAATTCAAGAATTATGTAAAGATTTAAGTATATTGTTTTTGTTTTTGGTAATTATCATTAATAATTAGATTAGGAAAATTATATGGAAAAGAAGAAAAATGAAAAAAATTTAAATATATCGAATATGTTTATTATTTTGTTAATCATCAAGTCGAATTATTCGACTAAAATATTGAAATGGAACCTTTTGATATTTTTGTTTTGTTTTATTATCTTATGAAAAAGAAATCAATGATATTATCAGTCTTAGTATCTATAAAGTACAGTAGAAGTATGCTATAAATATACCTTAATAAATGTATAGTAGGTAATAAGTATAACTTAGAAAGTATATCTATTAAATACCGATATAGTGATAATATTATTTTTTATTTTGTAAAACAAAAAGATATCGTCGATCTTACCAACTTAACGTATAAATATTTATTACATTTCTTTAACATTTTTACTTTTAGAAAGTTATTATATTTCGTTAATTTTAAAAATTTCCTAATCACTTACGATTTAGATAATAATGAACAATCAAGTATTTGCAATTGTTAAAAAATTCCTCCAATTTTTATCATTGTTTTTATAGATTCGATTGACATAATAAATATACAGTTCGCCGAAAAAAAAAAATTAAAATGCAAAATAATAATAAGGTTGTTAGCTAGGAAATTTTTATTTTCTTTTTCTCTCTTGTTCTTTTATTTTTTTTTTTAATTTCTTTGCTTCGCTTTGCTTTACTTTCCTACTTTATTTATTTTTTTCCTTCTTTCCCCTTTTTCTTTTTCTTCTATTTTCTATTCCTTTTTTTCTATGTCGTTCTTCTTTTCGTTATCTCCATCTCTAATAAAGTTTATTTCTCGGCTTTCTTTTTATGTCTTTTTTTCTTTTCATTTTTTTTTCTTCGCGAAGAGAGGAGAATTCGCATGGTGATTCGCAGGGCGTTGCGGAGTTGGCTCGAAACGGACACGCCCAGCGTCGCGACGCTTTTATCGATCAACAGGAACACTAGCGGCGTGTCGACGTTCGAGTCGACGTACGCGCTACGTGTGCTACACAACGGCCATTTTAACTTTCCACGAGTGGAACTGGAGTGGAAATGGAAGTGGAAGTGGAAGTGGAAGTAGAAGTGGTAGTGGTGGTTGGTAGTGGTAGTGGACTAAAGTAGAGTGGAGTGGAGTGAAGTAGAGCATAGTAGAGTGGTGGATACGTGCAAAACGAATCTGAAATGTCGATGCGTTTAGCATTATTCGACATTTTTCTATTGTTTAGATACGTTCAACGTGACTCGGAAGATATCACTCGAGAATCATGCCAAGTATTAATGAAGGATATTCTCATATTGAAAATTCCTTATAAGAAAAGACGATATTCTTTCGTTGGGAGATAAAAAGGAGAATCGAATAACGTATGGATTAGATTATCTAATATAATCGATGATGAAAAGATCGAATGAAATATATTATCCTATGTATTCTGAAATATTTCAAATTTTTAAAGTTTTCTTTGCATTTCTCTCTCTCTCTCTCTCTCTCTCTCTCTCTCTCTTTCTATTTATTTCTTTTCTCCTTTTGATATAAAATTCATAGATAAAGTTCAGATTTGATGGTTAATGTTTGTATTAGTATAAATAACTAATCTAATTAACTTAGGTCGTACAAGTTTATCTCATATAGATAATGTTTTTAGATACAAATAAAAAAAAGTTAGATCACAAGGGCGTTGAATTTGCTATAAAAATTTTCTTATCTGTGCGTATATGTATATGTAGCTCTCTCTCTCTCTCTCTCTCTCTCTATATATATATATATATATATATATATATATATATATATATATATATATATATATTCTTTTTATTTTTGTTTATTTTTTTACTTTGCTTTGCTTTACTTTCTTTCTTTCTTTCTTTATTTTTTCCTTCTTTCCCTTTTTTCTTCTTTTTTCTATTTCTTCTTTTTCTCTGTCGTTCTTCTTTTCATTATCTCCATCTCTAATAAAGTTTATCTCTCGGCTATTTTTTTGTCTTTTCATTTTTTCATACATATATATATATATATATATATATATATATATATATATAAATGCTGACGAGTATAAAAAATATTAACGAACGACTAGTACGAACTCAAAGATTAATGGATTTCTAAATGAAAAGTTACTATAGAAATAAATGATTTGAAAAGAGAAGAAGAAAGAAAGAAAAAGAAAAATAATAGCTCAGCAAATTGTCGAGAGAAAAAAAAGAGATATAGAAAGGTAGATTACGATTAACAGACTAATTAATGAAGTTCAAGGCATAATCTTGTGGTAGCGTAAAGTCCCTTTCAGGGTCGACAGACTTTTCTTACATTAGAGTCGGAGACAGAGACAAAGAGAGAGGGAGAGAGAGAGAGAGAGAGAGAGAGAGAGAGAGAGAGAGAGAGAAGGAGAGTGCGAGTGCAAGTACACGAAAAGGCGGTCTTATAGACTCGTATATCTCACTATAGAGTCTTATCATATTTATGGGAGTCACTGAAAGAGCGCGACATGGAAACCGCATCTGTCGGCACGCATATTTTTAAATACCAATTCGGTGAGCTCGTACACAAGAGAGAGAGAGAGAGAGAGAGAGAGAGAGAGAGAGAGAGAGAGAGAGAGAAAGAGAGAGGGAGAGAGAGAGAGAGAGTTGTTCCTTTCGATGCAGATAGCGAGACTCGTTATTTATTTACCTTCTCCAAACACACGTTCAGAAAGAGATCCTCTTCACGAATCGTTGCTAAATGTCTTCATCGAGCAAGAACTTTCGAATTTGACTCGATTCAATTTAACAGAACTTTTGTTTTGATCATTAGGAGGTGGTCATGATCGCGACATCATAACAATAATTCATGATCACTTTGATCTAATTTATTTCGATTTTAACTAATTCAGAAAAAAGAAAATAAAAGTAAAAAAATAAGGTAAAAAAAGATGAACGATCGAATTGATTTCATTTGAAATATTATTAAAATAATATTGATAATATGATTTAAATGATTACACATGGTATAATTTTACATAGAAAGAAATGAATATGTTAACACGTGTAACTGCACCTGTAAGAAGGTATCAGATACAAATGATAAAGAACATTAACATACACATACCCCCTCCCTTCATCTCCATCTATGTAGATATTATATATATATATATATATATATATATATATATATATATATATATATATATGTAAGTATAGTCTCATGATTCCATGGGAACGAATAACATTTCCATTGATCTTCTCAGGTACGCTGAGTCAAATTAATCCCATCGATGATTCAGCGCGATCGTTTCGTTAGTTGATAAACCATGCCGATAATTAAGCGGCTCCGACTCCAAGCAAAAGATAAAATCTATTGATGCTGTTATCCTTAAGCTTTGTGGACACTTACCCTTCGTATCCTGCGAGTATTCCTTTTATTTTTGTAACATCGAGCCGGGTAATCTTCGAATAGCCGGGACAATTAGGATAATAAAAACATAATTTGCGTTTAAAGGGTTTAGTTACTTACGTAGAAATTGCATAGAAAGTTAAAAGAAAATCGAATTTTTTGGGGAAAAATATTTTCATTCGTATGATATTGTTTTATAAAGATATTATTGGAAGAATTTTATCACGAATTTTTTAAAATTTTGCTATTGTCAAATAATTGTTAACTTTTTTTTCTACATCATTGAATAGTTTTAATTAGTTATGTTTCATATAGATTACATAAATTTGTTAAGGAGAAAAGAAGATGATAGTAAAAAGTTTGCAATAATACTGATGTAATTCTAAGTACAATCACAAATACTTCTTATTTTTACTGTTTTTTTCCTGAAGATTGCCAAGTAAATGCTAATTTTTTTTTAAATCATCAAGTAGCCTAACATCTAAAAAATTGACAGTTATTGGCAGGGTCATTTAAAATCGAACTTTAAGTTCGACATTATCTAAGCACGTGTACTTTAAACTTTCAACGCTGTTTTCTCAAAACTATTGCTTTACGGAATTATTTGTTTTCTCGAAAATATTCCTTCTGATACGATCAATATGATTGATGATATTTTGATAACTATTGAACATGATCACTATTGAAAACTATATGTACGATTATTTCTCATATCATTATCTAGTATTTGTTATACAGAAATTTTAAGTTATAGTTTTTTTTTAAACTACTGACATTTTTCATAGAAAATTGTATATTAAATTTAATCATTGATATTTTTCTATTAAACGAAAATATTAAAAATCGTCTTATAGCGAATAATTGGTTTTATTATTATTTCTTTTTAATGTAATTTAAGAGCTTTTTGTTTTTTTTATTTTTATTTTTGATAATACTCTAAAAAAGATATTATTGACACCGCAAACGAATCTGTTTGATTTGACATCGATAAATCCAAAGAGATACAAGATTGTTTCAATTTCTTTTTTTCTTGAAAAATATTCCTCGAAGTATACATTACCATAGTGTTTAATAAATTTTTATTAATAAAATAAATTATATGTAAAAAGAAAATTCATTGAAACTACCGTTTTTCGGATCGTTAAGGTGTATGTAATCCCTTAAGGGAATTTATAGAAAGTTTTTAATTTTGGTATGTCATAGTTCATGATTGGTGTTCAATAAGATGTTTTGTAATTATTTCTATTGGATTGATTAGTTTCATTTATTATTAGGAGATTCGGAATATCAAACGGTTTCATATTATAAAAATTGTTAGAATTTTATTATAGCTCTACCATAGTTCGCGATTGATGTTTGGTAATATATTTTATGATTATTATAGTTGATTTGATATTTATATTTATTATTAAAAAATTGAAGAAGAATTTTCGGTTCTAGATGAATGATAAATAATTAGTTGAATTTAACAAATTTCTATATACAGAATATCCTTCGTGTAATTTCGTGAAAAGATTAATGTTCCAACAGTGAAGTCAATAAGAATATGAATTACCTTTAAATGGATTGAAATCTGGTAATTTTTCTAACATTGGTGTATAGTGTGCTATGTAACTTAATATTTTTTTAATAACTCAGTAATTGCATGTTAATCACTTTTTCATTGTAACAAACACTATTTAGGCATTTTCAAAATTCTGAAAAATATCCTGATGAATCATATTAACGATTCATCTTTTATAATGTTACATTTAACATAGATTTTAATATCTATTATTTAATATTAACATAGACATTTAGTGTAATAGACGAATGAGATAAAATAAAACGAAAAACAAAACCATACGCACGAGTAATAAATGATTAGCAACAATTAGTAAACAATTCAAAAATTTATATACATATTTATATATTTATATGGTGTCCTATATAACTTAATAACTATATTTTTTAAATAAATCAGCAATTGCATGTTGGCCTCATTTTCTTTTTCATTGCTTTAATCTTTTTTAAATATTTTCAAAATTCTAAAAAATATTCCAAACAGATTTTGATATCTAATATTTAATATTGACATAGACTTTAAGTCTAGAAAACGATCGAGATATTACAAAACGAAAAACAGAACCATACGCACGATTGATTATCACGAACGAATGATCATCGTTCGTGCAATTCAAGTACGATAAGATCACGCTCGAAATGATCGCGTGTGATTTGGAGAAAGTAAGGTCGGAGGTCGTGGGTTATATATTTAGGTGTAGCGAGAAATCAAGCTAGGGCCAAGGTGCAGAGCCAGATCGAGGGTCTTATTACGTAATAGGGGCAGCACGTGTCAGTACCAATTGAATTCGATTCGAGAATCGAATTATTTGCTTGAACAATCGAAATACTCTCTATCTTTCTTTTTCTTTCACGTTCCCTCTGTCTCTTTCTGTTTTTTAATTTCTCTTCTTTTATTTCTCTGTCTATCTGTCTTACCGTTCACTTATTTTTATCTGTCCATATGTATCTATATCGTTTCGTCGTACTAGTTTCCTACTTTCATTCTTTCCGTTTGTTTTCCCATTTTTTTTTCTGTCAGTTCGTTTATCTGTTTCTCTCTATCTGTCTGTCTGTCTGTCTGTCTGTCTGTCTGTCTGTCTGTCTGTCTGTCTGTCTATTTTCTTATTTTCGTTTTTTTTTTCTTTCAATCTGTTCGTCACTGTTTTATCCTTGTCCTTTTTCTGCCACCTTTTTTCCCTATATTTTTTCTTTTTCTTTTAGTTTATCCGTCTGTCTTTCCATTAATTTATTTCTACCTGTCTGCATGTCTGTCTTTCTGTCTTACCATGCCTTTCAGTTTTATTCTTTCCTTTTGTTTTCCTAGTTCTTGTTTCTCTCAGTTTATTTATCTTTATGTTTATCTATCATTTTGTTTTCTTTCAGACTGTCTGTCCGTCCATCTTTTTTCTTGTTTTTTCTTTCTCTTTCGGTCTATCTGTCTCTTCTTCTGTTTCTTTCTGTCCGTTTTGTTCCTATTTTCTTTTTCCTTTTTCATTCTGTCCGTTTATCTTTGTCTTTCTGTCCCTTTTCTTCTTTTTTTTTTTCACTTTATCGGCCTATCTTTTTGTCATTTGCGTCCGTATGTCATTTTATTTTACTCTCTCTCTCTTTCTCTCTGTCTTTGTGTGATTTTCTTTTTGATTTCTGCGTTTCTCTGGTTTTTGTTTCCTTTTTCTCTTTGTCTGTCTTCCTATTCTTCCCTTTTTATTCTTTTTTTCCCTGTCTGTCTTTTTGGTTTTTCTTTTCTGTTTTTATTTCGTTTGTTTCATTCTCTCTCTCTCTCTCTCTCTCTCTCTCTCTCTCTCTGTCTGTCTGTCCGTCTTTTAGTTTATTTCTTTCCAATTGTCTTTCTGTTTCTTTTTTATATTTCTCGTCTGTTTTTTTATTCTTATCTATTTTTCTGTTTTTGTTTGTCTTAATTTTTCCCTCTCTTTCTGTTTCCTACATTTTATTTTTCATCTGTGTCTGTCTTTATGGTTTTTCCTTCTACCTGTTTTTTATTTCCACTTGTCCTACTTTCTCTCTCTCTCTCTCTCTCTCTCTCTCTCTCTTTCTCTCACTCTTTCTCTCATTCTCTCACTCTCACTCTCTCTGTCTTTTCGTTGTTTTCTCTTTCTC
This sequence comes from Dolichovespula media, assembly GCA_911387685.1. NCBI lineage: Eukaryota > Metazoa > Arthropoda > Insecta > Hymenoptera > Vespidae > Dolichovespula > Dolichovespula media. The sequence continues at coordinate 5,146,589 of OU426857.1, read as the reverse complement.
TGTCATACTGCGTCTCTTTTTATGCCTTTTGCGCTTATCTCTCTTCCTGTATTTGTCTGTATTTCTCTCACTCTCTCTCTCTTTCTCTCTCTGTCTGCCTGTCTTTTTGATTCTTTCTTTCCACTCTTCGTTTCCGCCTGTCTTTCCCTTTTTTTTTTGTTCTTTCTATCTGTCTTCCTGCTCTTCTTTTTTTTTTATCTGTCTCTCATATTTTTTTTCTTCCTTTCTGTTTTCCTTCGTTTTTTATTTTATTTTTATTTTTTTACTTCTGCCTTATTTCCGTTTTTCTCTTTCTCTTTTCAAATCGTGGTTCATATAACCGTGCGAGTCTTTCATCCCTCTCACGAGTCAACCTTCGCACAATGAACCGAACCCCGCATGGACCTTTAATCCGATTATTCCTTTCGAATCAACGACGCGTCGGTGCTTCCCGAAAGGCACTTCTTCCCGTCTGATTCGTCGTAAAGAGAGAGAAAGAGAGATAGAGATAAAGATAGATGGAGAGAGAGAGAAAGGGAGAGGAGGGAGAGAGAGAAAGGGAGAGGAGGGAGAGAGAGAAAGAGAGAGGAGGGAGAGAAAGAGAAAAAAGAGAAATAGAAAAAAAGGAATCTCTTAGGAAGCGTTACGCCCACCAAAAGATCTATAGATTTACAGATCGCGCCCTCCTTTCATTGTTTCCGATCCTTTGCGATCGGAATCGTCACTCTGTTCCGTTAGGATCAAAAATTGCTATTGTATTTCTTGAATCGTGTTAGAGATCCATTAGCAATGCGCTTTTACGTGAAACTTTTCGTCTACCTAGATATTTTTCTTATCAATAATAATAACGGAATAAATATTTCAATAAAAATTAACACGGAGGTATAACTTTTTATAAAATTAACGTAGATGATACGTATACACAATGATGTAACGAGATATTTTTAAAACTTATAAATCATATCATTAGAAACTAATGTAGGTATGTATTCGTGACGATACGATTAATAATTACAATAAACGATTAATTCATTAAAACGAATGTATAATTAAACTAACTACATATATCTAAAAAAATAAGTTTAAAACAATCTTTTATTATTTAATTATAATCAATATATTTACTGTATAGATGTGTTGCACTTATGTAATAATGTAATTAAAACATGATTTAATATCGATTTTTTACAAATTGTTAGTTAGTTAATGACAATACTAAGTATAAGTTAGCGTTCCATTAATTAAGCGTTCCATTTTTAAGGTGTATCAAAAATAAAGTGACATAATCGATCATGACTCATATCTAACGTAATGATTGATTTAAATGGCGATTGTAATTTATGAAAAGTCAAACAAACATTCGTCTCTCGTTCTTTATCGACGTTCAACTAGTTCCACGTTTGTGCCTTGAATGGACCAACCATGAAACCTACAAAAATATTCGATGTAGGAATCAATATATATATATATATATATATATATATATATATATATATATATATATATATATATATATATATGTAGAGAGAGAGAGAGAGAGAGAGAGGGGAGAGGCATAGAGAGAAAGAACGTTTTCTATAGATGACGAATCGAGGTCTGATATTACAGGTGAGTTGGGATCACGTAGGCATGCGCTATCAAAACTTACTATTATAGTCTCCACATCGCTTGTCATCGTCGAACTTCTATAAAACGATGTCACATATCATGGCTTTCGATCTTTTTTATTATCATCAGTTGCATGAATTTCCTTTTATATGTTATAAGTTGTTTCGCATTTTTTTGTTAGTATTACGTATAATAACAATATAATATTATAATATTATTGATATTAATATTATAACAGATACAATAACATATATAATACATATTTTATTGTTTACTATTATATATTAATATTGTATATTATAAATTGATATATATTATTATTGTAATATATATTAGCTTATAGTACTACTAATAACATATATATATATATATATATATATATATATATATATATATATATATTATAGGATGATATTTGTTGGATCAGTATTTTACAAATATTTTTAATCAGTATTTCATTATCATATGATACTTAAATTTCTCTTTTGTATATTATCAATAGTTTATCGTTTTATTTATTATAATGTTTTATTTATTATAAGCTAATACTTATCGGGTCAGTATTTAAAAAATTTTTTTAATCGTGTATTTTAAATAAATGATAAGTATTTACAATAAAATATCAGTACGTGATATTAGTCTTCAGTACTATACTGATTAATAAAAAAAAAAAACTGCCAGTATTTTAATTACAATATTTGCAAATATAATATTTCGTTATTATTTTAAATGGATGGTTAATATTTATTTTTTTTATGTTAGTATTTATTATATATAATAAAGCTTATCACAATGCAAATGTAACTCTAACACTTAATTATTTATACTGACTACTTATATTATGCATTGATATTTTATTATAAATACTGATCAAAATACTCTTGTATATTGTCCATTTCTTTCACAAAATTCTTATCATTAATTCATAAAAATACTAACTAATTAAATAGAAGCATATATTACAATAGATTACTATTATATATCATTTTCTATATCTATTATATTATATTGCTAATGAATATTATTAATATTATTATTACATACTAATT
>OU426857.1:5083953-5141453 GCA_911387685.1 Dolichovespula media | reverse complement strand
TATTTCTTTTTCTCTTTTTTCGAGAAATATCTTTCCTTTTGATAGAAATTCAAGTGAAAAATTTGTGCAGGATCGTTCGGCAATCGTTCGCGTGGCAACGACGAACTGGAACGAAAGAAAATATGTTAATATTGTTGGAATAATGTATAGTACGGCTGGAGTATGGATCCGTGCATCCGAATTTTTGGTCGATGGCCTTAATGTGTCTTTCTATGTATCTACTTGGGTAATATTTACACAGTCGTTTAAGTAGAGAGTAAATTATTGGTATAACGATTGAAAACGTTAAGTGGAATGTAAATTTTGTAAATAAATCGATTATCTACAAAAGAATAAATGTTATATCGATTGGAAAGAACAATTTGTTGTAATAATTTATATTTATTAATGTCTTTTTTTTTTTCGTTTGTATATGTACGAAGAGAGAGGATTACTAAAGTTTTTTGAAAATATGAATAAAAGAAAAATTGTGACTATCTCGGTATCATTAAATTTCGTATTAGAAACTTCTTGAAAAGTCAGATTTGTATACATTTTGTAAGAATGAAAAAGAAACAATGCTACTAAAAATTATGTTGATTTTTAATGTCTGTCAAATTAAAAATAAAGATTTTGACAAAGTCAATATTACTAATGTTTTAATAGCAAATTTTTTGGAATAGCTGATTCATAATTTTCGTCAAATGAAATAAAAAACGAGAAAGCAAATAAAACCGTGTCGAACTCAGCATCTTTATGTTTTTAATTACGAATTTTTTGAAACATCACATTCGTGGCTTTTTTGAAATTAAAAACAAAAAAGAAAAGAAGAATGAAGTTCAGATGAATTTTTACATAACTAAAGTTTCAATAAACAAAAGTTTTAATTTTTCCGGAAAAAGCTTAGAAAAACAAAAATTTTTAACGAACTTTACTTTGTCGCTTAATTTTCAATTAGAAATTTGCAATTTTTGTCAAATATGAAACCAAAACGAGAAGAAGAAACAAAAATAGAAAAGAAAACAAAAAATTACGTCAAACTCGATACAAAACAAATTTTAACATACCCACACGCGCAAATTTGATGATTTTCGATATTTCATTTAACTACCCATATATACCCTATACCTATGTATCAAAATTAACAAAAAAGAAGACTAAGAAAAAGAAAACATGAGGGTAAAATATCTAGACCTTTCTCACAAATCCATGGTCCCCCAAAAATGACTTCGTCGCCTCGCTCGTGAATTGTGAAAGGATCGCACGTTCGAGATTTATCGGTTTAAAAAAATCCACCGCATCTCCTACGATCCTCCCTATCGACCTTCTTCCACTACACGCGTGACACAAGAAACAGTAAGTTTTCACGGATGGTCGCACACATTTACGTACATACGTACATATATACATACATACATACATATATACATATATAAATATGCATATATATATATATACATATGCATATATATATACATATGCATATACATATATATATACGTATACACATATATATATATATATATATACACACATATATAATACGATTTCGGAGTGGCAATAAAGAGTCAAAAAAAGGGAAAGACAGAAAAGAAAAGAAAAAAATAGGGATGAGGAGGAGGAGGAGGATAGCGAGAACTCGTTTGACACTTTTCCAGGCACTCCAACGAAAAATTCATATTCATCATACTGGCGTGGGCGTATATGTATCCCTTTCGAATGGAATCGAAAAAAAAAATATATATACAAAATATATATATATATATATATATATATATATATATATATATATATATACAACAAAAAAGAGAAAGAGAGAGCGAAGGTGTATCTACCTAGCGTCGAAATTTAGGCAGAAGGAATACTGTAGTGAATATGGTGTTGGACGAAGGGAATGGAGAGGGTGGTGGGAACGAGGAGGGAGGAGGAGAGAGGGATGGGACGAAGGAGTAGGCCTATAGCAGTGATAAAAGGCGTTAGTCCATTCCAGAATGATTTATGTGTCGGCGAGGCCGAAATACAAACAGGTGCTCGAACCCCCTCGAGAACCCAAACTCATCGAAAATAAAAAATAAAAAAAAAGTGAAGATGGAAAAGTCGAATACATTCATGGTTACATAAATATGTATGTGAGTACGTACGTAGGTGTAATAGCTATATCACAGATTATTTCTTATTTTTTTTTTTTATAAGAAACAGGTGATAATAATTGGATATCGGGAAGCGGGAGGGAAAGGGTGGGAAGGTAAGTTCTATATGACAGTTTAGATAATTGATCGCTGATTTCGTTCTTTGCTAGTTTGGGGGAGGTGAGTGATAAAAGTAATTATTCGTAGAACGCAGCAAGAAGGAAGATATTTTGTCGATATGTTATAGGTATAAGTATGTATATATATATATATATATATATATATATATATATATATATATATATATACACACACACACACACACAAATTGATAAATAACACATATTCCAAAAATTGTCTCACAATCAGACTAGTTTCATAATTAGTGTAACGTACATATGAGCCCAATCAAATATATATATATAGATATAAAAATTAATAAAATTTATTCTTTCAAATATCTCTCACAATTAGGCTAGTTTAATAATTACTGTCACGTAAGTACTGATCAAATTTACATATATTTGTATACTATTTTCAAAACCATTACATTACATTTAAAACAACTATATTATTAGAACATATGCAGATGAAGCTATATTAACTAAACAGAGATCAATTATAATTTACGTCAATTTAATCTTTATTGTAATCATGTATACGTATATACCTAACTCTTTTATCTTCATCAAAACATACCATATGATATGTTAAAAGAAGCCAACCCTACTTTTCCTTCTTTATTTGCCAAGAGATACGGTCTCTTAACAATTTAAAATTCTGTTTAGATTCTCTCGAATCTTCCGTCTCTCTTTTTCTTCTTCTTCTTCCTATTCCTTTCCTTCTTCTCCACCTCCTCTTCCTTCTCTATATCTTATATCTCTCGATATCTTATGCCGTACGATAGATGCACAAAGAAAGTAAGTTTACTTGTGTAAGAGGAAGATGTAGTGAACACACACACACACATACACATACACACACATACACAAAACAAACACACGGGAAACGTGAAGTTCGTGCTGAATCACCGCTGAAATTCCATCAGAGTTTGCGATTCTTAAAGTTGAGAAAAATTCTGGCAACAGTGCAGGAGAAGGAAACAGTAATAAAAAAGAAAAAGGAAAAAGAAGAAAAAAATCATCAAAAAAGGAAAAAAGAAAAAGAAAAGCAAAAGAAAAGAGAAAAGAGAAGTGGGGATGGAGGGGTGGTGAGGAGGGAGGTATAGGTTGCGAAGAGTTCATAACTGGGGGGATGAGATTTTGCCCGGCACATGCGTCCAACTCGCGCGAGCACATTACCCAACCAGAGTTAGGTTTGGTTCAATAGCAGGAATGAAAGAACATGGGCGTGTTCACGATAGGCGGAGTCCAATTGTACCAACCTCTCCTATATTCTACCAAGAGTGGAAGAGGGAGAGAGAGAGAGAGAGAGAGAGAGAAGGGGGGGGGAGAGAAGGAGAGAGAAGGAGAGAGAGACAGAGAATCTTCTCTCTAGTAGCTAACAAGTGAGACAGAGTGAGAGTGAGACAGGCAGCTACACGTATGCTGAGTTTCTGTAGTATGAGTGTTACTTCTCTTTTGAGAGTGTGTTAGTGCACAGGAATAGTGGCGCGAGTGGTAGGGGCATGATCGAGGATGCCAGTCTTCTCCGGGACACGGATCCGGATAGGATACTTGCTGATCTTTCATCTCTCATCGTCATCGGAATTTTGAGAAAAAGCAGAAGAAGAAGAAGGGGGAGGAGAAGAAAGAAAGAGAAAAAGTTTCTACGTTCAGTTAATTGTGCGTTGGTTAATTACGATTTTTTGATACGATATATATATATATATATATATATATAGTTTTTTTCAATCTTACTCTATTTCCCTTTTCCCTTTTCTTCCTTTTTCGCTTTTCTCTTTTTTTTTATCCTATATCTTTTTTCTTTCTTTCTTCCTTTTTTTTTTTTTAATTCGGTGAAACCTCACTTTCGATATCATACTCATTGAAAAAAGTAATACTCGTTTCGATTTGACTTAACGTGACTTTGGTTTTGTTGTGAATGAGAACTTTTACGAGATAGTGGCAGGATGGAGTTGAAGGTTGAGGATTCGTGACCTCCTTCTATTTTTTTTTTTTCTCTTAACGACGGGAGAAACGATGAAGGTACGTTTTTCTTTTTTTTGGGGGAGGGGGATAGGGCGAGGAGGGGCGGGGGCAGCAGAGGGAGGGAGTGAATTTTTATCGTGATACCATTGTTTCTGATGATTAAAATTCTGGATCGACAATTATTTGTTTATCGTTTCGTTACCGTCGGACGGTCCTAAAGTTTTTATTTCAAATTTGACTTAACAAAATTTATTAAAAATTTGACATCTTGCAAATCGCGTGAATGTACTCTTAAGTACATTTCGGTACAAGTACAAAGTAATATTAGTTTAATTTTATTATATGGAATGGATGATGAAATAGTTAAAAATATATTTTCTAATGCAAAAAGTACTCGTTAATAAAAGAAAATATGGTCATAGTCATCGATAAATTAGTTTTTCTTTTTTTCTTTTTGTTTATTTTTTATTCTTTCACTTTTTTATTTATTTATTTATTTTTTTTATAGTAAAACTGTTATATCGGCAAAACAAAAGTTCGTCAACACAGGAAGGTCAATCTGAAAATTAATTACAGCGTCGATTTTAAATAGGATTGTTATAATTATTCGAATTTCAAGGAAATAAATAAAAGATTTTTTTATCAGTTAAAGATTTTAAATATTTGATATTTCGAATAGATTCGTACGAATTTTGATAAATTTCTCTTTGAATATCAGTGAAACGAGAGAAACGAAATTATGAGCCGAGTTATAAGGGGTGAACGTTGAAAGAGAAAGAAAGAGAGAAAGGGGGGGAGGGTGGTGATGGTGATGGTTGTGGTAAAGGTGCAGTTTCGATATTCGGTAGTGAGTAGTCGGTAGGCCGAAGCTCGTTTGACCCTTGCACTCAGGCATTTCTCATTTTGTCAGCTCATCTCCGTCGCCTCGGCCTTAAAAATGACTTCTATTATTCTTTCTCATTACGACTTGATTGCGTTGCCCGAACCACCTACGATGGCAAATAACGTGGTAGATATTTTCGTTGTGAAAAATTTCCGATGAGTTCGAATCTTTTTTCTGTTATTTTTTTTTCTCTTTGCAAAATTTACAAAAAGAAAGAAAGAATAAGAATTTTTTTATGTTGTTTACTTTTCCTTTTTTTTCTTAAATAACATTTCAAATATTTAAATAATAACATGTTAATTTTGTTTAATAATATTTTTATAGGTATGGTAAAATATTTATATAGTTATTATAGATATATAAATATCAGTAAAAGTGTAATAAAATATTTTAAGTCAAATGATGTATATTTTGTTTATAAATATTATATACTTCGAAGCTTTTGCATGTGTTGATTTAGTTATATAATATGTACTAAAAATTTGTGATCCATATAGGATTTATTATTTATATGTTATTCACTAAAAATTCGAAATATTATATAAATGGTGATAAAATTTTTCTACAAAATTTTGTCGAAATATTGTGTGTTCAAAAGACAAAAATTAACGCATAGAAGTTCGAAAATTAATTAAAAGTGTTGTAATAACTGAATTTTCTTTGATTTTCTTTTTTCTTTTTCTTTCTTTCGTATTTGCAAAAATGGCCAATATTTCAAAGCGGTGTTACAATAGTAACCTATACCTTCAAATAATTTCGAACGGTAAAAGTTAATTTTCGTTCTTTTAGAAAAGGTTTTCTAAGGGATAGGTAGGATCTCTTTTAAGTTGGGTCACCATCCCAAAGTGCTGTAAATTATCCCTCGTATTTTACTCGGAAGTCGTGAATAGCCTTAACAGTAGACCAATGAACAGAGTTTCGCAAAATTTTCTTGACCTAGAGAAGATTTTCATGTCCTAAATGTGTCTCCCTTTCCAATCTTGTTTGTGTTTAAATCTCGTTATGGTGTGACCAAAAATACTAAAGAACTAACTTATTGTAAGCAAATAGAAACGTACCTTTTCTTCTTTAAAATTTTAATAATTTGTAATCCTAAAACCTTAACAACCAAATAATCGTTGTTTAACAATATTACGAAAAGGATGCATAAAAATGAAATACTTTTATTCGTCTGAAGATTAATGTGACATATTTTTGTCGAAATTTTTTCTAATATGAATAATTTCAAATTCTTTTAACATTTTCTAATTCATTGTATGGGAACTATTAAATTAATATCTTACGAAATAATTTTTAAAAATATTTGTTAAAATATAGTTACACATATATATTTATATGTATATATATGAAATATTGACAATATATCAAAATATTATTGAAAATTTCTAAATGTTAATATTCTTTCAAATTTTATCCTACATTTTTATAATCATACTTTATCGATATATCAAAATCTATTTTAAGTAAGTTTATTTTAAATACATGTCAGATATGACAAACACGTAGTAATTATTTTCAAACAAATATAATACAATTTTATTATATCCAAATACGTTGTAATCATACAAGATTTTTCAAGTAAAAAGACCTTTAAATATCGATAATTCCTCGAATTATCTCACCGATAAATTTTAAATATCTACCGCATAAATTTATTAATAATACTAAACGAACGTGATATAAACGAAAATATGGACCGTTTATTTTGAAAGTGATGCAAGTCAATTTTTTGTTGTTTCGAGAAAATTAAAAGTTTAACATATCAATTGCTACGCAATTTCTTTTATTGGCCTATTTTAAATTGAACAAAGCATTGGCATTTTTTAAGATATAAAATATTAACTAAATATAAATAAAAAGTTTACACTAAATCAATCACAAATTACGTGATCTCATTTTTTACAAAAATGAACTTACACCACTTTCAAAATAAACGGCCCGTATAATTATTTGATAAAGTTGTCTAATATTAAAGATATGATATTAAAAAATTTTTCTTGAGTGTGAAAAATTTCGTTAAAAAATATTTCAGACCAAAAGAAGGCAAAAAAGAAGAATATTTTTGAAATTTTAAATAATTACGAGAAGAGACTCGTCATAATGTTGTATATGCGCGTATATTATATACGGGAGATCCGGTGTTACACAGAGAGAGCCGATAGATTTTTCGCGATCGGCGTTGACGTTAATGGTTGCTGATCGAACGAAGGTGCGAAAAAAGAGAGACAGACAGAGATAGAGATAGATAGAAAGAGAAAGAGAACGAGAAAGAATAAGAGAAAGAGAAAGAGAAAGAGAGAGAGAGAGAGAGAGAGAGAGACCGACGGAAATAATCGACGTCGGTGAATCTTTACGCCAACGTATCGAAAAGCCATAGGGTATAAATCACAGGTGGGAAGTTCGACTTTGCCTTCGGCAGATCATAAATCAATGGCCGTCCAGTTATACGTGAAATGATTACCACTCGACGTGGAACGGACAGAACGAACGAGGAAGAAAAAAGAGAGAAATGAAGAAAATAAAAAAATAAGATAAAGAGCCGTCGGATCTCTCTCTCTCTCTCTCTCCGTCTCTCTCTTTCTCTCTCCATTTCTCTCTCTCTTTCTCTCTCTCTGTCTGTCTGTCTGTCAGTCTCTCTCTCCCTTTCTTTCTTTCGCCCTCTCTCTCTCTCTCTCTCTCTCTCTCTCTCTCTCTCTCTCTCTCTCTCTTTCGAAAATTGCTTGTCTTCGGTGTATCAACATTTTTACTTGTACACCCTGTATCGAAATTCTTTATTACCAAATATCACATCTATCTTTCTTATACATTTCGTAGATTTATTTTCAAAATCGATCATGCAAAATTCATTGGATTATCTTTCGTAAAATTAACATATAGAATTTTAATAGTCAATCGAATAAAATTACGTATTAACTGGTAGTAGTTAAGCACTGGAATTTGATTGTCCGAAAGTGACGTGTAAGAAAAGAAAAAAAAAAAAAATAAAAAAAAAGAATAAAAAAAAAAAAATAATAAAAACAACCATACCTATCTACAGTAAAATATTCACGTCCATGAGGTGAACGTAATATTACGTACGACAAAGTGGAAATTCAATGGCAATTAATTCCTTCCGATCTAAAATTTGTAATATAATTCAAAAATAACGAATAACTATGCCATGTTATACATGGTTCGTGTCGATCAGTAAAAGGAAAAAAGAAAAGAAAAGCAGAAAAAAGAAGAAAGAAACGAAAGCAAGAAAGAAAACGTAATATTATCGATGATATTCTATAATAGATACAATCGTGTATGCAAAATAGATCAAACCTGAAGCGAGGAGTTGCGGTAAGGCTGGCCAAACGTTCTAATTAATTCACCGGTCTAAACAGATTAGTCGATTGATCAATCGCAAAGTCGTAGAATAACAACTTGGTAAGTTTGCCCACGTGGTAATTAATATTATCGATTCCGTGCTCGATTTGTACTCGTTCCTACCAGACCAATGTGGATTCTGTAAAAAAGGTTCATATCTATCGGATATACATATATACATACATACATATATAAATTTGATCGGATTGTATCAATCCTGTTATTGGTTCACGATTTGATAAATAGATTTTTTTTCCTTCACTTTTTCTTTTCTTTTTTTTTGTTTTTTCTTTACATAGAGTAAAACATCAATTTGATAAATCATTGCGTATTGAACAAAAAACAAAAAGCAAAAAGAAAAAGAAAGAAATGCTAATAATTCTCTAATCGATACTATTGAAATATTTGTAAATTTTTTTTTTCTTGAAATATAAATGAATAATGCATCACTTTTATTTATTTAATTTTTTTTTGTTCAATACCAATATCAATTAATGTTAAGTATTATGTAAAATAAATGGTTATATATACTTAACTTATTATGAATATTTTGGTCAGTATTTATAATAAAAGTATCGATACATAATGCAAGCGATCAGTGTAAATAGTTAAGTGTCAGGATTGTGTCTGGGTTGTTTTTTTTTTCTCATTTGTTCTTCTTTCACATAAATACTGACCATTCGTTTAAAATTCTGAAAAATTGTTATATCTACAAATTTTTTAATTACAATATCGATAGCTTTTGTATTAATCGATGTAATACTGATCGTTTATATTATTTATTGATATTTTATTATAAATAATGACCATTTTATTTAAAATACTGATTAGAAATATATAGAAATACAGGTCCCATAAATAGTGACCATAACATATTACATCATATATATATTTTAGATTTTAAGAACATTTGAAACTGTTACAACGTTTCATTACGAAAACTGTTGAAAATGATTTCCTTTGGTATTAATATAAATAAAAAATGAATATGACTTTATAAGGAAACGTTTCCAAAGCGACGTTTATATGACTTTTTCATCCTTACCTCAAGTAGAATATGCTCTTAAAATTTGGTGATTTATATCTGAAACACTGTATATATATATTTTTTTTTATTAATATCATATAAATATATATTTATATTATCATATATATCTTTTATTATTATTATTATTATTATTTTATATTTATATATATATATATAAATATACTATTTCATTATATTATTATATTATTTTACTAATTTATTGTATTATTAAATTATATATATATATAAAATAATAATAATAATAATAATAAAAATAATTTGTTAAATGTTAAGTTAATGAAACGTGTCACGTCGTTTAATCATTTATACATTTACCTAAATGATAGATATATATTTCCTAAGGTTAAAATGTTTACGCGAAGAGTATCCATAAGAAGGTTACCATAGCAAACAACGTAAGAGCGTAGGACGTAGGGCCATTTACGAGGATCTTAGTCACGTAACGAAGCATATCGGTGTAACACGTACCATGGTTTCCTTCTCCTTAGCCAGAAGCGTAAAGTACAAATGGCAAAACTATAGCTAGCTCATCACCAACAACAGATACATTGATACATCCCGTGTTAGAGTGAGAGAGGAGACGTCATTTATCAATCCGACGAGACCCTCCGAGACTCCTCGGTTATTTATTATTTTTTTATTTTTATTTTTTTTTCCTCTTACCTATATTAATTGAGATTTGGAGCCCGCAGCAAAGGATGACTCTCGCGAATGCGACTCCTCCGACATCAATCCGGAAACTTGTGCTTCTCGGAACAGGCACAATAGCTTATATAAAAGAAAGAAGAAGAAGAACCAAAAGGTAGAAACAAGAAAGAGAAAATGAAAATAAAAGAAAAGAAAAGAAAAAAAATGAAAACGAACAACGTTAGATTTACTTCTCGATTTTCCACGGTTGGCTCGGGAATAAAGTGGATAGAGGTTACTACCGGAACGGTTTCTCGCGTTTAACGGACTACTATCGAGCTCTTTTCAAGCTGGCCAGTTGGCTTTACGAGAACATGAACGCGATTCCATTTTATTACCTAATCAAACCGACGACATATAGATTTTATGGATCGAATAATAAATCCTATTGAATATAATTCTCCTCGTTTCTCCATCCATTAAACATATATAATTGTTCTAGAAAATATTTCAAAAAGTTATCGAATATAAAAAAAGACAAATTTAAATTAAAACGATTCAAAATTCACTTTATATATATACGATTTTATTTTATTTGATTTTTAGACCGAGTTGGAGACGGACAGCGAGTGTTCGGATAGCATGATCTGCTCGACCAACAATAACAGCAACAACAACAATAACAACAACAATAACAACAACAACAACAACAATATTAACAGTGTCAATAACAACAACAATAACAACACTACTCAGAATCATAACAATAACAACAACAACAACAACAATAACAACAATCATGGGCCTGGTAAGAAAGGAAACAATGCAAGCACAATGGCGAAGGGTGCTATAGTTGTTGGGGGTGGTATTGGTGCTAAAGAAAATGGTCAACAACAGGATGGTATGGAAATGGATTGTGGTGGTTGCGGTGAAAGTGTCCGAGAACGTACCGTACTATGTGTTGGGGGTCGTACATGGCATTCGAGGTGCCTCAAGTGTTGCGCTTGTGCCAGACCACTTCATGATCAACATTCCTGTTTTCTTCGGGGGATGAGACTCTATTGTCGACACGATTACGCCCTGTAAGTTAATCTTTCGATTTTATTTCACTTGTCATTTCGATTTAAAGTTTCTTTTCTTTTCTTTTTTTTTTTTTCTTTTAGATTAGGATCGCAAGTTGTTTCATATATTGCCGATATATATGACAATTAATGATGATTAATTATGCGGTTATTTCGATGCACAATGTTTCGTCATTTCTTTTCTCTTAAACAAATCGAATAACTATAATAGCAATCGTATTTATTTTTATTTTTTTATTTCTCGTTTTCTTTTTCTTTTTACTTTCTTTTTTTTTTTCTTTGAATCTTCTAAGAATTTTAGATTAGCCTAGATTGAGATTGCAAGTTGTTTTACATATTGCGGATTTATGTGACAATTAACGATGATTAATCGTGCGATTATTTCGTTCAACAATGTTGATTCATTACTTATCTCTCCCACAAATCGGACAATAATAGTATCAATTACATTTAATTACTTTTTCGGATAAAATTGATAAAAAAATGATTTATTTATTTGATGACTTTCTCTAAAAATCGAATATTAATCGATTATTTGTTAATATAATTCTCGTCTAATTATACACATATTTATATTTCTTTAATGCGAACCGAACAGGATTCGTTCGAACTAATCTTTAAATTTGTTCAACGAAAAAATCAATTTCTTTTTTTTTTGTATCTCTTCTCTCTCTCTCTCTCTCTTTCTCTACCTCTACCTCCGTGTATGTAGATTACTCAGAGTTAATCCATCTCCGTGGATTAGAATCGCACGTTGTTTCACATATTGCGAATTTATGTGAAAAGTAACGATGATAAATCATGCGATTATTTCTTTCCACAATTCATTATTTTGTTTTTTTTTTTTTTCATTTTTTCCTCCCCTACAAATCGAACAATGATAGTAACAATTGCATTTAACTACTTTTTACTTACATTGAATATTACCAATCGATTATATATACATTTATACTTTTTTAATCTGAAACAAATGGAATTCGCTCGTACTAATCTTCACAATTGTTCAACGAAAACATCTTATAAACGGGAAAAATAAACGAAATTTGACGTTTTCTTTCTCTCTCTTTCTCTTTCTCCCTCTTTTTTCTTTCTTTCTCTCGATCTCGATGATATACGATTACATCCGTTTCTCCGTTGCGTTCCATTCATAAGAAGAACGGAATAGCGCACGATATTCGGCCGGTAGTAGGCGATCCGGTAGTAGGATTACGGATTATCGATGGAAGCCAATAATATTCGTTCGTATCGAAGAGAGCACAGTGGCACCCTGCTGATTCGAGGCCGGTGCCCAAAGCCGATCTTAAGAAGACGTTTCTCGGCTACCACTACGGGAGTTCATCTCGAAAAGAGAAGGACAGAAGGGGAAAGAGAGAGGGAGGTAACGGACCAGGGGTTAGGAGGAGGAGGAGGAGGAGGAGGAGATGGGAGATCATTTGTTTGTCTTACACTACAGCGTCGCGACGCCTGTTCTTACTTTATTTTTAACTAGGAACATTCTCTCTCTCTTTCTCTCTCTCTCTCTCTCTTTCTCTCTCTAAGTAACTCTTGGATTCGGTATATTATTGGCTATATTTAATAATAATTATAATATCAAATATTTAGAAAACAAAATAAATTTTGTTCTTATGTGTATCTGCTGTCATTAATTGTATGTTAGCTTGACAAATTTTTTAGTTAGGAATACTCTGTTTTTCTCCGAGTAATATTTAAATTCGAATATCATTCGTCATATTTAATAATAGTAATAATAATAATAATAATAATAATAATAATAATAATAATAATAATAATAATAATATGAAATATGAAATATGAAATATATTTTACCAAAATAATCATTGTCAATTGCATATGTATCTGTTATTTACGTTATTTAAAAACAAGGGATGATTTAATTCCATTAAAGTTTTCTTTCCACTGCCCAAAAAATAATTACTTAAATAATTTCAAACTCTCCGTACATTCAAGGAATTTCATCTATCTTAATATTTTCATGTTTGATAATTTCTCCCTATGGACAAAAACTTACTACGTAATGATCAAACTGGATATCCAACTAGACATTATTTCTGATCTACAAGACGTGATCGAGCATAAAAAGAACAAAAAAAGAAATATAAATATAAATAGGAATTCTCTATGATATTTGAAAATATATGATGTTAGAAGAGTCAGATGAGGGTTAGTTAAAAAAATTTTTATTGGTTGTTTAGCAAAGTAAAGGTCACGTGGCTTGCGGATCTATGAGCGTAGAGATCTACAGATCACATATATGTATATGTTACTGTGGGTTGCGTTCGACGTCTTATACGAACGTAAGAGTCCCTCGCCGTTGGGTGATTAATGTCTTCCGATGGTTCTTCTTCGTCTTCTTCCTCCTTTTCTTTTTCTTCTTCTTCTTCTTCTTCGTCGTCCTCGTCTCCTCCTTCAGACCTCACGTACAGTCGGCTATTCACATCACTGTACACTCATGCTCGTGCACGACCTGCGAAGTCACGTTGACGTAGAAGGTGTCCCGATGCCGGTGAACCTGAAGAAAAAGCCGAACCGTGTCTCAAGACC
Organism: Dolichovespula media; assembly: GCA_911387685.1. NCBI lineage: Eukaryota > Metazoa > Arthropoda > Insecta > Hymenoptera > Vespidae > Dolichovespula > Dolichovespula media. The sequence continues at coordinate 5,127,699 of OU426857.1, read as the reverse complement.
GAGTTCTATACTCGATCATCGAAAGATTCGCGATCCTAAGGATCTAAAGATTCAACAGGAAGGATCATCTTCGGGGGTTGGGGGCGGGGATTGGAATTCTTCATTTGGGAAGGATACATTCATCTTTGGATATTGCTTATGCTATCGAATGGATCCTATAGTTGACTTTATGTCAAAAACATTTTTAACAGATTATTAAGAGCGGTCCACAAATATATTCGTTTTTACAAATACATACGAATTTTGTAATTATTAAAGCATAAAGTAATACATATTGTTTATCGTGTTGCAAGGTGTTTACTTCATTTTAATATTTCTAATTTTCCTGAACTTGTTATATTTTAATAACAATTTTAATTTGATCATGAACATAGCCGGGATAAAACCCTCGCAGTAGCGATATTACTTAATATCATATGCCGATCGACAATGTGTTAATAAATAATTGATAAGTAACTAGTTGTTCATATAAGCCAATTAATTATTGCGTTTAGCGAAGAGTATATCAATATTTTCATCATCTTTTATAAACTAGACATCGTTGGAACTTACAAAGGACAAACTGACGTGTTTCTGATTAGGATTGATTAAGAATAATATTTTTCTTTAATAGAATTCAATTAGATAGTATTTAATTAGATATAATTTAATGATTTCCCTATTCAATCATCTGTTCAAACTGAAAATGACTAGGGCATATATATAGTAGTAGAAAGGTTTTATGATAAGGGTTTATAGTCATAGGCCATGTTTCGATATCCTAAAAAGGGGGTCAGTTTAGGAGGTAGGAAAACGGGTATAGTATATCTTGGCAGTACGTTGTACATGTACTACGTGGGTGCCGAGTCACGAGTCGAGGCTGCCGAGTGTCAGTGTTCCAAAGGTCTAAGGAATTCGCCTCGTAAGGCCTCGAGGACCAGCACACTCTCTCTCTCTCTCTCTCTCTCTCTCTCTCTCTCTCTCTATCACAAGGACCCCGGCGCTTTTCAAGTCGCAAGAGCCGCCTTTTAAATTAATAAATATTCACTGACACTTTCTCCCATCCTCTCGCGTTATCGAGCGCTCCTTTAACCCTATCGCATGGGCCGACCAAAAAAAGAATAAACAGAAGATAGGAGAAAGAAAGAGAGAAAGAGAGGGAGAGAGAGAGAGAGATAAAAGAGAAAAGAGAAAAAGGAAAGAGAAGGCGCGAACAAAAATCGTTCTATTAGCCAGTTCCTTTACCTTCGGATCGAAACGATCTAACTTAGCTTAATTTATTGTGTCCACTAAAGACAGGAAAAAAGTGAGTTATCTTCTCGTTAGAAAACTTATTGTTAACTGTTATCAACCTTCACCCCTTTGACGACAGGTTATTGTAGTTTGAACTATCCGAAAATCTATACATTTCCAATCGTTAATTTTCTATATTATTCTATTCAAATTATTTTCTACTATTCATTTGTTCTAATTCTAAAAATTATATACATTCTATCTATACGTTCTAACAGTTTTTCCTTTGATAATTTTTTGTTTTAATCCATAATAATTTTAATTCAATTGTATCTTCTAATAGTTTTTGTTCCAATCGTTGAAATATAGACGTCAAAAAGATTAACATAAACGACGTTTAATTAAATAAACATTTAAATATATATATATATATATCGATCATTAACAAGACGTGAATTGTGAACAATTTGGAAACAAGATAATCACATTGACGTTAAAGAGGGTTATCCAAATGGTCGTACTTCCTTTCCGAACGTAGGAAAACTCAGTAGTAAATCGTAAAGAATGCGTTGTGGAACGGCTAATTACTCGGCAAGTCGCACGATCGGCGTGTACTTCGAGGTAGAGGGTAGTCGGCATCGTGATCGTGATCTGCATGCAGATTGTAGGTACCAGTCGATAGAGAGAAAGAGAGTGCTGCTGCATGACTGGGGTCGGGGCTAGCACCCGACTTAATCCTGCGTTGACTTATAGGGCCCGCCTATGTCGAAGAACAAATGAATAAATTAGGGCGGAGCCGTTTGGTAGCCGACGTACGACCCTGAAGATTTATAGATACTCGATACCAGTTCTTTCTCTCTTTCTCTTTCTCTCTGTGGCCGGTTACACAGGCCCTTATTTTACTCCCTCTTCTTTTCTTTCACGAGTTAAGAGTTTAAGAGAGAGAAAGAGAAAAAGAGATAAAGAGAAAGAAAGACAGAGAGAGAGAGAGAGAGAGAGAGAGAGAGAGAAGGGTGGCGCCACTGTTTATGCAAATGGCACCTTAGCCAGTCTTTTCGAAGATATCGCGATTTGATTCGACTATGCGGTAGCTGTTGTTTCTCTCTTGACTTATCTCTGTCTCTCTCTCTCTCTCTCTCTTTTCCTTTTTCTCTCCATCTATTTCTCTTTCTCTTCTAGGTGTCCGAGGTAGGGCTTCTAGGCGTGCCCTTTACACGATCAACATAACCAATAATACCCCGAAAATATCTTCGATACGACGATGACTATGCACAGGACCGAGACTAATCCCTTCCCTGGCTTACCATATTTTTCCATACAATAACCCTAGACGGTCGATGGTGGACCAACCGATTCTTCTTCTTCTTTCTCTTCTTCTCTTTCTTCTTCATCTTCTTCTGCATGGTTGCTCTTTTCCTTGAACTTATGTACTATACGAGTTTGATCCTATCCAATTCTTGTTCCTATTTTTTTTTCTTCTTTTATTTTTTTTTTAAAGGAAACGTGAATCGTTTCCTCGTGAGAACTTTTCCCTTTCCTCTTTTTTCCTCTTTTTCTTTGTTAAAAGATCCCGTTGAAAGTTTCCGAAAATGCACTTCTTGGAATTTATTATCTATTTCGATGTTATGTTTTGATGTGAGGTTATGAATTAATGACTTACTTTAGTTTGTCGTTTATTTCGATTACTTTTTTATACTTGTGATCTTACCAGCTTGATAGTTGTTGCAATTTGTATAGAAAATGTGTCTGGGTATTAAATCCTTTCATATTTCAAATTCAGTGCTCGAAAAATGAGATTATAAATTTTAGTAGGAACCATTGCAATTTTGTTTTTATGTGTGTATATATATATATATATATACATCAATTAGACGTACCTTGTAATATTATAACTTTAATAATTCGAATAGTTTAGTTAAGAAGAATTTGGAATTAAGAAATGGGACAAAAAATAGTTGGAATAGAAAATGGCGTGAATCTCGAATAATTAGAGAACAGGTCTTTTAACATCTTTACTTAATAATAATAATAATAATAATAATAATAATAATAATAATAATAATAATAATAATAATAATAATAATATAATGATGGCGATGTTAATATCATATTTAATAAACAATTGGCTTATTGAAGAGCTATCACCGTCGGCTGAAATTCAAAGGCTTCGAGTCATTTGTTGGTCGGGTGGAAGCCGCGACTGAGACGTCGAGATAATCTCGACGTAATCTACTTCCCGAATCGCGATGGTAACCCCTCTTAAACGATGCCCCCGGTTTCTGACGCACGCTTTTAAGAGGGCCGCTGGACATCGACTTCGGTCGAGTAATATGTTAATGAGGACAGGAGCGTGTTCGGGTCCGGCGGTCCTCAATGAACCTGCACCGAGACGCGCGAGATAAAAATAAACTGAACGCGTTCTTCTCTCAGCAACACAACACAATACAATCCGAACCTTCTCGAAATAACTTTAAAATGCAATAGCTTATTATTTTTCGTCTTGTATTTTTTATTTATTTATTCTTTTTTTAATGTTTTCGCGTTCATCTTTCGTCTGCATACTCGAAAATATATTGTATATGTATATGTGAATGATGATTAGATGTTTGTATTGTCGTGTCGATTCCTAATTGATCGATTATTTTGAGATATAACTTGTCGAGTAACACTCGACATTGAATTTTTGAAATAACTTCGTTGATCCTCAATCGATCATATTATTTTGTTAATTCGACTAAGTATTATTTAGAATCATCATATTATGATACGCGTTCGACGAGTACCACTTGACATCATACGATGACAAAGTATCATTACGACGTATTTTGATAACATTGGTAACATGTTATTTGAAACGATATTGATCTGCCATATCAAATTGCAATGATGAGTCATAACGAAAGCAGGACGATGAAAAAAATCTTTCTTTTTCTTTTGCTTTTTTGTTTTATTTTTGTTTCTTAAAAAATCAATACAAAATATAATTCGTAAAAAGATTGATATCCTTTAATGGGCCCATAAAAACATTGTATTGTTTCAGAACGTTCGGTGCTAAGTGTGCGAAATGTGGGCGAAGTGTGGGCGCAGGTGATTGGGTTAGGAGAGCCCGTGAAAGGGTTTACCATTTGGCCTGTTTTGCCTGTGATGCTTGTTCACGTCAATTATCGACCGGTGAACAATTTGCCCTGTTGGACGCACGATTATTATGTAAGGCACATTATCTCGATGTAGTAGAGGGAAACAATACTTCTTCCTCCGAAGATTGTGACTCCGAACACGGTGGCAAGGGTAGTAAAACGAAGAGGGTAAGAACCACATTCACCGAGGAACAACTCTCCGTATTGCAGGCGAATTTTCAATTGGATAGTAATCCCGATGGTCAGGATCTCGAAAGGATAGCACATGTAACTGGATTAAGCAAGAGGGTCACGCAAGTATGGTTTCAAAATTCAAGGGCAAGGCAGAAGAAGCACAGCGGAAAAATCAAAACCCAAAGTGAGTTTGTCGTACGATTTATTTTATTTCATTAAACTTATTAACTACTAGGAATTTTATAATCATTGAAATCCAAAACATATTGTGATAAGATTCGAATTCCATAATTCGGATTTATTAAAAATTTGATTTTTTTTTTTCGAGAACAAAGTCGTCTGTGAAAAAGAAATTTCTATTCCGACTTTTAGATTTATTTTTGATTGCCAAAAATGCCTCGATACGATTTCGTCTTCAGAATTCGGATTTATCAAAAATTTGACTTTTCACGAGAACAAAATCCGCTATAAAAAGAAATTCTATTGTGCACTTTCGATTTATTTCTGATTGCCAAAAATGCCTCGATACGATTTCGTCTCCAGAATTCGGATTTATCAAAAATTTGACTTTTCACGAGAACAAAGTCGCCTATAAAAAAATTCTATTTCGCACTTCCGATTTATTTTTAACTCCGGTAAAAAAATGTAGTTCTTTGAAATAATTCCCTATTTTGCCCCAATTTTGTTGTCATATTTTATAGTGCATCATTCACCGCCAATGCAACATCACCCGACAGAATTGTATCCCAGTAGTGTAAACGTGGTCGGAGCATACCTAGGTGGTTATCAAGGTGGCAGTGCCGGAAGTGAAAGTCCCGGAAGTCCATTAACCCCACTGACACCAATGACACCTTTAACGCCAACCACCCCGACTCATCATCAGCCACAATTTTGTCATCAAACGGGATAAAAATCTGCTCGATACTCGCTGATCTTTTTTGTATGTACATAAAAAAAAGGAAACAAAAAAAAAGAAAGGAGGAAAATAAAAAAAAATAAAAATAGAGAGAAAAGGAAGACGAGAAGATGAAATTAAATAAAATCAAACAAACGAATAAACTAGAAATGATCGGTTGTAGTAAATCGATCGATCGGTAGTTTAGTAACATAAACGAGCTTTTAATCTTTATTTATTCGACGTCAGCGATTTAAATCGGTGCAAATTTCCAACGAAAAAATACAACAGAAGAAAAAAAGGAAGAAAAGAAATCGGAATTCCTGTTATCCTTCATTAATGTTAAAAAAATAAAAAAAAATAAAAAGATGAAAGTAAAGGAGAAAAAAGAAAAACGCGGGAAATACACGATTATTAATTAAATCGGGGTTTAAGATAAACGATACGTAAATATACGTACATGTAAATTTGCTTTCATATTTTTTATATCTATTGCTATCGGAAAGATTTGAAGGATGAAAGGATTGTAAATAAATAAATTCTCCGTTCCCTCTTTCTTTCCTGGCCTCTCCTTGTCCTGACTCCTTCGACTCTCCACTCTCCCTCTTCTATCGCTCTTTCGAACTTTTTTGTACATAAAAAAAATTTTTAGAAATAATGTGCGATCATTATACGTATGATAACGTTCTTGCACATTCATTATTGCAATACTGTAAACCGTACTGTTAATAATAAAAAATGTCTTTTGCTGTTATAAATATGCGTCATTTGCATACATCCTTTGTTTACCTTTACTTAATAATAATTTTAAAAATAATAATAATAATAATAATAATAATAATTAAATATTTAATTAATAATAATTACTGAATAATAATGTTTTATCTCAATATCGATGAACATAATCTTTGGTAGAAATAAAAATTAAAAAATTTTAGGTTTGAGAAGAGATTTGAAAAGTAATTAAAAAAGTGAAAAAAATTAAAAATAAGAAGAAATAATTTTTTCAAAGGATTTCAGGGTCGTAGGTATAAGTGTGTTTATATACATATACATATATATGTGTGTGTATGCGTGTTTACTCAATCGTATATTTTATAATAGAGCTTAGTTTACAATATTTACATCACAGTACATTCATATTAAATAAAATCGTTACATCGCGTTATTTTTTCTTTTTCCTGTCTTTTTTTCTTTAAGTACTGTAAAAGATAATTCCATTCGGGAACAGGGCTTCGTGACGTTATTCGAAAAGACGTCAAGGATACGTAAACCTTATTCTGGTTTGTTTTTTCTTTAATCGACGTAATTCTACATTTTTCGAACCTTTGCGACTTTTAGAACGTTATCATCGATATTTCATATCGATAGGATTCAATATGGATCTATTGTTCGATAAGAGGAAAATTCGATTTTGTTGATGATTTATAGATCTACGTGATGGTGATCATGTGATGATCATCGATAATCTATATAATGAGAATCGATCAGAATCAAAAAATCTATTTATAGATCATCAGATTATCGAAATGGATCAGAAAAAATTCGATAAATTATAGTCCAAACCTTATAATGAAAATCGATCGAAGAATATCCCGAAATTTATGGAGGTTAAAGGATCTACAAATTTTTGGATTTTCTCTGTGCGTTATTTATAATCAAATTATCGATATTGATATATAATCGATCCATACATATCAAGATTTTTTCTGATCGATTTTAATTGTAATTTACTTTTCTTTTAAATGAAAGATGATTCGTCGATCATCATCGTACTGAACGATCTATTCATAGATCCTTGAATTTTTTCTGATCGATTTTGAGTAAATTTTTTTTTCTTCTTTCCTCCTTGCTTTTTTTTCCCTAAAAAATTAGTCGACGAGACGTTACGAATTCTTTTTCGATATTGAAGGACCGCGTTGTCTTTATTATTATTATTTTTCCTTTTTTCTATTTCTTTCATAATTTTCGACATTGGCACGTTCTATATTGATTTTGGTCGGAATAGGATAATCAAATAGAATCGTGACGTTTCATCGATACTTTCGAAAATTCTTGACAAAGCTAAAAATTGACTGCACGGCAATAATAGCCTAATATCGTACGCAATTTAAAGCTTAATTAATGTTTTCCTTCAAATGCATTCTACTTACGCTAAAAATAAGTAGGTTTTTTTTCTTTCTAAATAATCTAAAGAGAGATAGAGAGGGATATAATGATAAAAAGAGGAAGAGAAAGAGAAAGAGAAAGAGAGAGAGAGAGAGAGAGAGAGAGAGAGAGAGAGAAAGAGAAAGAGAGGATGGAAAGTGTACCTTAGATTCTGTCCGAGTTCTAAGATAAATTAAAATACAACGCGCCGTTGGAAGGCCCATCCGGAAATAACGCTAAAACTGAAGCTGACGTTTCTTCGGAAGATAAGAAGTAGATAAAAAGAGTATTTACAAATACGTATTCGATCCAACGGCGCTAATTATACTTCGTTCGGCATCGACAACATCATTGAGTCCTGCGAGAGTTCATCCATTGACTGTTCCGAACCTAAAGAATACGTAGAGATTTTAAAAGATTAGGCTATTTCAATTTTAAACGTGGTGCTTGGATACCGTTGTAAAAAAAGAAATAAGAAAAAATCGCTTGAATAATTTTTTTTGTCTTCAATTTCTTTTTTTTTAATTTTTTTTCAAAGTAATTTAAATGGGGTGAAAAAGAAAATATTGTAAATGTCTAATGTAATCTTGTGTCTAGTGTAAGCGTTTAGAATTTTGTAAATGTCTATGAAATTAGGAACAATTTGTATCAGTTTGACGAACTTAATAAAAAAGAGTTGTCGAGTTATTGTATTATAATATTGACTTCCTCTTCTTTCCTTTTTCTTTTTATTTTAAATTTGTATATATATATATATTTTTTTTTTCTTTTAACGTTCCTACTATTTATTTTGTACTTCGTTTGATTCGTTTTATTCTCTCTCTTTTTTTTCTTAAATACAAATAAAATAATAAAAAAATTCAAACCCGTACCGTGATTATGATAGATCGAAGGCGTGGGACTTTTACAGACAGCTGGACTGAGTTGCACCGGTTGCTGACTATGCTGATGTTGCTGATGTTGAAAAGAATAAGTCAGGTGTAAATTGATGTGTCGACCAAAGTCGGCCGGTGATGTCGTTGAATTTGGCGGGGATTGGTGTACTGTAATCGTCAATGGAACAAATTAAATTTATTACAAAATTGTATTTACATTGAATAATATTTATAAAAAATTAGATTTATTCAAAAAAACGACTAATAAAATTTATAAAAATTTGCTTATTTATTTATTTATTTATCAATGGTGTAGATTTAAAAACGCGATTAGGAATCCACTCTTCTGATCATGTAAAAGAAGTAAAACCAAAAAAAAAAAAAAGAAAATAATAAGGAAGAGAAAAATCGCAAACAAATTCATAAGAAATGCAACCAAATGGCGGAACAGCATACCATGTTGGCCTTTCATTTTTCCCGTATGAAGATGCTTCTTTTGCCTCGCTCTGGAATTTTGAAACCATACTTGTGTCACTCTCTTGCTCAATCCGGTCACGTGTGCTATCCTTTCTAAGTCCTGACCGTCTGGATTGCTGTCCAATTGAAAATTAGCTTGGAGAACGGAAAGTTGTTCCTCGGTGAACGTTGTCCTTACCCTCTTTGCTTTGTTACCACCCTTGTGACCGCTCTCGGAGTCACCGCCTTCTGCGAAAGTACCAATTAGTTTTGCTCCCATGGTTTTATACTTAATCGTGATCATTGGAAGGTTTTACTGAAAAATTTGTATCTGTATAATTTTTGAATCTGTTCGATGTAATAATGAATAAAATAATAATTATTAATAATTTTTATATGTGTGAAGAGAACAATAACAATAATATCCAAATAAACATTACTATTATTACGTATATATATGTGTATACTCTGTGTGTATGTGTATGTGTACAAATGTACAAATAATAGTACACTATTGTGTTGTTTATTAAGTAGCTAAGTTTTCTTTTATATATATATATATATATACATATATATATATATATATATATATATATATATATATATATATTATTTTTATATATAAATTAATTATAATAACTATTTTCACATTTTATAGATAATATAAATTAATACTAGATCGTGTTGTTTATTTCGATATAAAATATTGAAATGATCTATCAAATCAAATATTTTAACATCAGAGTGCCAATTATCATTTATCCCAGAGTCCCATTACATATACCAACATATTTATTGTATTATTAAACAAATATGTTAGTAATTATGAAAGTGACAAAATTCTGATTAAAAATCTATATGAATTACTATATCATCTATATTTATATCTGTATATCTATATCATCTATATTTTCTACTACATTAATCTACATGTTTAATATGAATTAAATGACCTTCATGGTCACCGATTAAAACGAAAGATTTATTAATATTATTAATCATCTGATTTATCACCTGAATGACACAACATTTGATTGAGAGAAATCATTTTTTGTTTGAAATAGTTTTCTGTGTTTATATCGTAAAAATTGATTTACTATAACTTCTGGGCATCCTCACCATCGGACGAAGTGTTGTTGCCTTCGATGACATCCAAATAGTGAGCTTTGCAGAGTAATCGTGCATCTAAGAGAGCGAATTGCTCCCCAGTCGACAATTGACGTGAACAGGCATCGCAGGCGAAACAGGCTAAATGATAAACCCGTTCTCGGGCTCTTCTAACCCAATCACCTGCGCCTACGCTTCGTCCGCATTTCGCGCATTTAGCACCGAATGTTCTGAAAAATACAATATTTTATTGACAAACAACACGTTGAATTAATCACCATTTGTTTTTTTGTTTAGTATTTTTTTTTCATTTCAGTATTTAACATAATTATTGATTGAATTATTTGACTAACTCAATTTTCGTTCCTTTTGTTTCCTTCGTTCATTTAATATAATTTTTCTTATCTTAAATCGTTCAACATACGTGAACAAATGTATAAAATAAATAATAATTTCGATAACAATTGTTTATGTATTTTATTTACTTTACATATATAAAGTAATAAGAGATCAAATTAATTTATTATATAAATAACGAAAATAAAGTATTAATTGTATTCTTCGGTATATACAAATTTAAAAAAGTATAAAAAATTGTAACAATTTAAATTTGAGTGCGTGTGTCTCATATATTATTACATTATTTACGTTTATTTTTATATATAATACAATCATATTTTTTGTTATTCGTGAATTCGTATAATAGAGAATATCCGGCATTGATAAATTACGCGATTCGCAGCTGCATAGACGGATTAAAAAAAAAAATGTTTAGTAAAGTCGCGTGCTTAGTGGAATTCATCCATTGCAATTTATCAGGGATCGTCTCTTACGAATATCTCTCATGCAAGACTATCTTTCTGTGAATTTAACTCCATTATCGATGCGCGTACGTTCTAATCAATTTAATGATTTACAATTTAAAATCACAGAGATGAAAATATATTTACATATATATACATGTATATATTTGTAATTTATTGCACCTTAAATTTTGAAAAGCATTATTTCTAAAACTTGGCTCATATAAAAACATCAATGATATCATTGTAAAGAGAATTAAAAGACTTCAAATGATATGTCTCTTGACCATTATTGCTATTTAAAATTTTTGAAGGTGTTGTCACTCTCCTTTCTGGGTTAGCCCAAACTGGATGACTTTATAATAAGTACTTGTCCTTTCAGAAACAAAATTGACCTGTAAAGACGTTTTTCGAAAACGTCACTAAATTTTATAACAACCCGGATGGACACTTGCTTTCGATGGGACATTCTATATATATATGTATGTGTAAATAATTGAAACTGCGATCCGTCAAACTTTTAGAATATCTTCTTAATAGCAATTTTATTAATATATTAAATATATCTAATTAATATATTAAATAAAATAAATAAATATATTTATATTTTAATAACATCGAATTTATTTTTCATAAATATATTTTGATATACTATTTTTTTAAATATATTTTCTATATTTACAAGTTTAAATATGTAATTTTTATAAAATACTTTTATAATTTATTTCTATAAAAATGTTCCAAAAATTCTTGATTGTGATAATAACTGTATATTATATAAAATTACAAATATGGAAATTTGAAAATGATTCTATATCTAGTAGCCCTTAAATGACTTAAATTTAACAAATATGTTCTGTATCTTTTCTGTATGGTATATATAATATAATATAATAATAAACGAATAATATAATGTCCTAATTTTAAATTAAATATAATTTTATGTATTAATAATTTTCCTCTGAAATATATTCTTTTTAGACGTAGAAAAGAAAAAGAAAAAACTAGACATTATATACTATTTAAAAATTATAAATATAAAATTGAGCAAATAAAGTTATAAATAACAGTGGAACAATAATGGAACAGTTAGTCTTAACCAATCTTAAATCTATCAACGAACACGTTAGATGTGCCTAATAAATATAAATTTCAATTAATTTTGTAATAAAATATTCATTCAAAGTATAAATAAACTAATTATAAATTCAATTATATTGTAAACTCACAATAAACTCATTAATAATATAAACAAATTATTAATAATAATAATAATAATAATAATAATAATAATAATAATAATAATAATAATAATAATAATAATATTAATATTAACAGTAATAAATATTAATAAAAAAGGGCAAAAAAGAAAAAGAAGATAAATATTAAATATTCAACGATTCTAAGAAAGAGATATCATCGATCTTCGCAGATCCTAAAATTCAATGGAGAACCATAAAATGGCTTTAGTTAAATCACGAACTTTGAGCTCGTTTAATCCGCATATAATTAATAAGTTTGCCATGAACGATATCGAATTTTTTAATGAGTTTTTTCCTTCACCTTTTTTTTCTTCTTCTTTCTTTTTGCTTTTTTTCTCTCTTTTTAAATCCACAGGCCGATAATATCCCTCGGGGCGTTGAATTTAATTTGGTACCTCTCGCGTTTGTTAGAAGGCATTTCTTATTAGTCTAGAGAAGAAGAGTAAAGAACCTGGAACATTGAGAGGAGAAAGGAATCGGCCGGTAAAAGAAAAGCCTTAGCGATGTCTCGCATTAATTACCGATATAATCGTGAAGTAGAAAGCGTAAGACATTGGAAAGAGTTAGCTAGAGAGGGTGGGTGGGGGGAGAGTCGGCAGGGGGAGGGGGCGGGAGGAACCGTAAGAGGGTGTATTGCTGTGAAATGAAAGCGGCTCGTAATCTCCGGCTTCTTTGCAAAAATACATGTATACGCACACGCACACACACACCCATATATGCATTCACAAAGAAGAAGAAGAAGAAGGGAAAAAAAGAGAAACAAATAATTGAAAAACGAAAAGGACAAAAACGAAAATAAAAAAAATGACTGAGGTTGAAACGATTTCGCATAGGTTCCTTTTGGTTCTCCAAGTTCCAACTCTTACGATTAGATAAGACCTCCGTTTAGTTGGGTAGGAGGAATAGGCCAGAGATACGACTACTTCTTACGAGAAATAAAACAAAGTCTTATGGTGTCTCGAGAGAGCGGGGGAGAAAGAGACAGAGAGAGAGAGAGAGAGACAGAGTGAGAAATCTTTTTAAAAAGACCTGAGCAGTTCTTCTACTCGAAGTAAGTAGCCAACCAATGTGCCGCGTGTTTCACGGTCATTTATTATCTCCTTTAGAACGTGAAAAGCGAGCTGAGATCGTTCCTCTTTCGGTATGCTTCGTGTATGCAACATATTATTTCGAATATTCATATTCGCGGTTTATTCATTTATGGTAACACACTTTTATAATTTGATGGAAGATCGGTAATAATTAATTCTAATTTTTAAGCATTTGTTCCTATTTTTCTTCTTCTTTGTTTCTTTCTTTTTCTACTTTTTTTCTTCTTCTTCTTTTTTCTCGGACAATCGTTATTTATATACGATGAGAATAAGAGTAATTAAATTGATTAATTGTATATATCCGGGTTATGATATTCGAAAGAGTTTGTATAATTTTGCAATATTTTTTTTTTTATAACCATTCGACTTATTAACCATCGATTTTTATTAACGTTTGAATTAGGAATGAATGATTATGTTCGTATTGTAAGACATTACTTTTAATTTTAATTCATTGTGATTTTTATGGATGATTGATTTTCGAAAATGTCTAGAAAAAATTGCGGTAACTCATTAATCAAGATTAATGAAGGATCTTACAATTATTTTTGAAAATTTCTATAATTTTAATAATAAAATAATTAATAATTTTATCATTCACTTGGAGATACATATAAAAAAGAAAAAGAACAAAGTATTAACTACATTACAATAATTTTCCAAACAGTTTTCAAAAGTTTCATAAAAGAAATTATAAATTGTAAAGAAATAATATAATAAATATGTAACAACTTTAAATAAACTTAAATCCATTTAACATAGACAAATATAATGAAATAAATGTTACCACCTAAATTTCCAAATTTACCGTTAGACAGAATTTTTATGAACAATTAATACGCGAACGTGCATATTATTATAGTTCACAAATTATATTCGTACCAACATGTACCAACTTAACAAAAAGGAAAAGAGAAAAAAATATAAGAAAGAAGAAACAAAAAAAAAACCACTTTACATCAACTTAACATTGGCACTAAAGTTAAAGAAATCGAAGAAATAAATTGCTTCGTCGTGAATTCGGCATTTTTCTTGGAACAAGGAAAGAAAAAACAACAAAGATTTAAGAAAAGAACAAGGAAGAACATAAAAAGGAAGATTAAAAAAAAATAAGGAATAAGAGAAATAAATGAGAAGAAAAAGAATAAAGAGAAAGGGCAAAACGAAAGATGCACAAACGAAAAACAAAAATTCTTTCGGAGGAAGAGAGCGCGGGAAAGAAGGATAAATTACGAAGAAGAAAAAAACTGAAAGAAAAAACGAGAAACGAATAAAAAAAAAAAAAAAAAAAAAAAAAACGAGAAAAAAGGAAACGTAAGAAAAAAAACAAAAAAAAAAAAAAGAGATACAGGCCCGAGAAGATGGTAGGTTTAGTCCCGATGTAAACGGTAGCCATGTACCGGCAGCGACACGAGCATGCTACAAGACACACGCACGTATAGCTAGATGAATGGCACTGGAGAATCTTTCTTCTACTCTCTCTCTCTCTCTCTCTCTCTCTCTCTCTATCTCTATCTCTCTTTCCCTGTGTCTCTCACTCTGTCTCCTTTTCTCTGTATCTGTCTCTGTCTTTCTCTGTCTTCTCCCACTCCACCTTTCTTAACTCGATGTGTGTGCTTCGAGCGGTAATTAAACAACGACTAGCCGGCCATTAGCCCATTATCATATTCATGAACACGGAAAGTGCATCCCGATTCCTCGTCCGGTTTCATTGGACTACTACCAACGTTCTAAGCACGAACAGACGCGAGTCAGACCTTTCCGCCCCCACGCTGGGATATCTTATGAGGCCACGCGACTACCCTGGTGGGCCTGACACCTCGAGGGTGGTAACTGGTCCCAAGGGAGTACTTGTCTGTTATTTGACTGTTTGCCTATTTTTACCTATTACCCAATATTATATGCTCTTATTTAATAGAACTTTTCATTTTTTATTATTATTATTATTATTATTTTTTTTTTTTTGATACTTTATATTTATTTATTTTCTTTTTAATACTTTTTATTTATTTTATTTTATTATACTTGTTATTATATATTTTAATTATATTATTCATTTTATATGTATAATTTATATTACACATATAAGATTTTATATCTAATAATATAAAATGTAAAAATATTTAATAATAATGTTTTATTATTTCGTATTTATATATTGAGATGTAAATAACATCGGCATGTAATATTTTTATAATTTAATTTATATTATATTGAATTTATTATGTTTATTGAATAATTATATATCAATTTATAAAGAATTTAATATTATGAGCACGCTAGGTCTTAAGTAGATTAATTTATTTGATTAGATAAATATTTAGTAGATAAAGTTATTTGATTAGATTTGGATCGAGTAAGTTGTAGTTCCAATCCTATTGTTTCTTGACGGTGGATATTCTAATTCGATGGGTTATGTGGTGTTGTGTATGTTCGTGTTAAGGAGAAACGTCACGCCCACGGTAGATAAATCAGGGATCTGAATTTTACATTGACAGAAATGTGAGTGACGTTGTTTCTATATCTTGACACGGTTTAACGTTATTCAGTATGTATTATCATTCATACTGTATTGTATATAATAGTGTAATATAAATTATTTGTATTAATGTAAAAAATAAAATTTGTCAAATCTTACAAAGATAGTTATAAGAATTAACAACTGATTCAATTTTTTTTTTTTTGATTATTTCTAAAAACATTTCGAATAAAACTGACGTAAATACATATCATTTTTAAATGTGATCAAGATTTCTTAACAAAGATAATAATAATAATTTATAACTAATTTAATTTGTTTTCTAATCAATCATAAATAAAATTTCCAATAATACTGACATTAACATAGATCTAATTTCTTTTCTAATAATTTCTAAAAAAACAGTTTTTTATCATGCTGACGTTAACAATATACAATTTTCAGTGGTGAAGATTCATAGACAGAGTTGATAATAATAATAATAATAATAATAATAATAATAATAATAATAATAATAATAATAATAATAATAATTTATAATCAAATCTAATTCCTTTTCTGATCATCCATAAAGAATCTAATTTCTAATAACATTAAAATACAATTTATGAAATTTATTTTGTTTTTTCTTCTATAACAATTATTTTCATAGATACTAAAATACGTTCGTCCATTCGTCAGTTAATCTTTCCAGATGATTTCGATCGTTAGCCAAAGATTTTAGAGTTAGAGTTAGTGTTAATGTCGCTTAGTGAATCACTCAGTATAGTTTTCGATCATTTATCACGCGTGAGCGAAGGAAGAGGTCGGATCTTTCGAAATCCCTTGTCGACGACTCTACGGGTCGTGGATCCTGTCGACCGGGTCATCGTAAGCCAGCATTACGAGGCGAAAAGCACCAGTCAAAAAAATTACGCGGCAGATTCCTCAAGACCTCCCGCATCTTCATTCCTTAAACCATGCCCGTTTCTTATCCGTAAGACGCGTTAATTATTCTCGCGTCGTTCATCGATTATCGATTATCGATTGTCAATGTTCTTTTATTTTCCAATTTTCTATTCGTTTCTCTCTCCGTCCATCCTACAAAATTCATTCTTCATTCAAATTATAAAATTTCGTCGATCAACAATTTTTATTCTTGTACGAAGATATTGAAGATATGGAATTTCTTCGATTTAACAAAAATTGTTATTTCAACCTTGAAAAATATTACTATTCTATCAAATTACGTGGTTTAATTTCTACATTGAAAAATTGAAATTGCTACAATGAACAATTTCATTCGGTTTTCGACGAATCCTATTGTGATCTTTACTATCATTCACAATTGTATTCTGTTATTCTATTCAATGATCAACCTCTAAACCTTTATTGTTTACAAAATTTTGATACTCATTGGATAATATCAATCTGACACTTTTGATCAGTTTGCAATTTCGTTGAGTATTAAAGAATCGTTCTAAAAATTTTATCAATCCAATTTCATTTCTCTATATTTTATACTCTATCCTCTATTTTTATACTCTACTCTATATTCTATTGTTATTCTCTATTCTCTATTTGAAGTATAAATTCATTGCTTACATCGGTTTTCATAATCTCATTGAATATTTCAGTAATCATCAACCTCAATTATATGTTTTTTATCTTTTAATTTACTATACCATAAGTTATACTTATATACAATATAAATATAATTATATTTATTTATTATGTAAATATGTTATATTTGGTTATATTTATAGTTATATCTATTGGGTTATATTTACTACACCTATAGTTATCTACTATAATACAACGTTAACTTAATTGTACAACTGAATCGACGTATCGTTTCATAATTTCATCGAATGTTTCAATAATCATCAACCTGAAATATACTTTTCTCTTATCTTTGAATTTGTTGTACCATACAGATTATACTTACTACACATATAGTAATCTACTACGATACAACGTTCTACGAAATTGTACGACCGAGTTGACGTATAGTTTCATAATTTCAATGAATATTCCAATAATCATCAACCTGAAATATACTTTTCTCTTATCTTTGAATTTGTTGTACCATACAGATTATACTTACTACACATATAGTAATCTACTACGATACAACGTTCTACGGAATTGTACGACTGAGTTAACGTATCGGACTCGTAAGTAACTTTGTCTTTTTTTTGTCACTCTGTTATTTCTTCTCTCCCTCTTGTCGATTTCCCTGTTTGATAATGCCGACAGCGATATCGAGCTTACGTCGCGATCGGATATCACGATACTTGACTTTGGTGGGCTGGTGAGCCAGGTGACTGTGCTAACTGATTGACAGTTGGATAAACACGTTCGGGAAGTCTTTGCTCGAGGATCGTCTATACAATCGATGAGTCATTTCGGGCTCTTCGAGGTCTTCTATGAGAGAAAGAGATACAGAATGAAAGAAAGAGAGAGAGAGAGAGAGAGAGAGAGAGAGAGAGAGAGAGAGAGAGTGAGGAGGAGTAAAAGAGGTACGTCCATACACGAGACTACTAGCGGACCACGCATGTTCCTTTTTCTCATCGCGTGTAACGAACATTTCTATGCCAAAGTTCATCGTTCCGTCGTCGAGTCGATAGTTAATCTTTTATTACCTTTTTTTTTTTCTTTTTCCTCCAGGTTCAATTAAATCCTCAACGGACGAACGTTAACGCGAGAAAAAATTTGCAAATTGTGGAACGATCAAAGACTCTGATTTATAGTTGAATACGAAATATGAGAGTGAACTGATAGAAGATAAATAAGTACTCGATATTATTGTGGATTGATAAAAGTTTTAGGATGATAGTCAAATATCCGATGAAATTGTTAACTGAAATAATAGGTTCAGGTTGACTATTGAACAATAAATAAAATTATGGGATAATAAAAATTGCAGGTTGATTGTTGAATACAGAACGAAATTGTAACCTGATTTTTGAAAATTGCAGGTTGATACTCTAATATCGAATGAAACCGTGATCCAATTAAAATTTTAGATCAATTGTTGAGTACAGAATGAAGTGGTGGATTGATAAAAGTTTCAGGTTGATAATTATATATTTAATGAAATTGTGAACTAATGGAAGTTTTGGATCGATCATTAATATTGTCAATAATATTGTTAACTAATGAAAGTTTCTGCTTGATCAATGAATTTCCAATAAAATTATAAGATAATAAAAATGTCAGATTGATTTTTGATTATCGAACAAAATTATGATCTGATGAAAATTTGAGGATAATCATCTAATAACCAATGAAATCGCGAACCAATAAAAATTTCAGGTTAATTGTTAAACACAAAATGAAGAAATACAGAATAATAATAAACTGATCAAAGTTTCCAGTTAATATAATTACACGAAGTGAAATGATGGTATTTGAGAACGTTGTAATCACTCATGTATCGGTATCAAACTGTGTGTGAGCCATTCAATGATCCATTCTCAACCATTAACAATTCTAAAGTATAAAAAGACGAACCAGATCTCAATCGATGAAATAAAATCAGTTTTATAGATCAACAAAATAATTCACGATAATAGGAATATTAGAAATAGATTGAATAAACCATTTTTACGGCGTTAGATGTCCAATAAAATGTTCGAAAGGCTCTCTCTCTCTCTCTCTCTCTCTATTATAACTATAACCTAATCGAATTGATTTCGATTACGTTTCTGTCAGGTACGGCATTAAATTGAGAAAAGCCAGGAGATATCTCGTATATGAAACGAAACGCGGGTTCGATAACGGCGCCAATTACACGTTGTGTTCCCTTTCGAATTATGTCGTCCACAAAATACTCATTCTTATTGGTCAAAGGAGATCAAGAGACTCAACTGAACTGCGTTTCCTTAATGAGTGTGCACATATTATACGAACATATACACTCCCAAGTAATAGATGTATGGGTTAAATCGGGTATCTGTATCGTCAGAAGAACAACGATATTCAATTCTGAAACGTTTCGTATTCTACAAGGCTGCCAAATTAACCACTGGAACGTTTCTCCTTCTTGTTTAGATTAAAAGTAAGGTCTTTGTTGACACCCAATAATTTTCATCTCTCACTCGTACGAGCCACGAAAAGTGTGTTCATGGTCATGTATGCATATGGTTCTTTTTATTTCCTTTTTATTATGAACTTTTCTTTCATTACCCTTTTTGTTTTCTGCTTTTATTGCTGTTTATGCTTTTTTCTTTTCTTTTCTTTTCTTTTCTTTTTCTTTCCATTTTTTTTTTTTTTAATTGGGACAGAATACGCAACTCTTTATGTAAGAATCGAATTTGAATTCGAACCGGCAATTAATACAATGATTACATAATAATGACTCGTTTTTGATCCGATGTAACAATAGATGTATGACAAATAAACATTATCGTTATTACTGACATATTTATTAAACAATTAATATTTAATTTATCCAAGACGAGAGATAAACGACTAAAGAATAAACTAGGTACTTAATATTCTGTCATAGTCATTTAATAATAGCTAAAAAATCCATTACAACGTATCTCTATTAGATAAGTGCCTTATCCTTACCTATGAAATTAAAAATATTATTTTAATTATAATATGATTGTAAGAAATTCATTACAACCAATTTCTATTTGATGTCTTACCCGTTTTTACAAAATTCAGAAATTTAAATTAATTATAACTAAAAAATCTATAACAACACACTCCCGTTTGATAAATGTTTTATCCTTTATTTGATGCGTCTTTAACCAAAACTTGATGAATTTAAAAACTTAATTTTGTTAACTCTAAGAAATTCATCAAAACATATCCTTCTTTTGATAAGTGTCTTAACTTTTTCTAAAAAAATTGAAAACCTTAAATTAATTATAACTAAGAAACATATTACAACATGTCTCAATTGAATAAATGTCTTTCTCAAAAATATGTAATATTTAACTCGATTAAGCCGTTCACTTGTCAAATCTATTAACTTCATAAAATAAAAAGTGGAGAAATGTGACGAAATAATATAAATTGCTTTATAAAATTTTGTTTTAAAATATAAATTCAAATAAACATTATAGAATGTATGAATGCGGACGTAGCTTTCATCAACGAAATATAAATTGAATAAGATAGAATGGTCTTAGAATAACCGTTATTACTGAAATAAATTATTTTTTATTCGATGGTCAAAAAAATGTTGTCGCGTAATGGTATTAAATATAAAAATTAGAGAAATTTATTATGAATATAAAAAGTGAAGACTCCATCAAGTGCTTTGACACTTGAATTAAAAAAAATTCAAAAAGTAGAATTAATCGTTTTGGCTTGTCAACGGTTTAAATATAACTACAAAATTTACTACATGTTCCCCCATTTGATAACTGACTTAGTCTACATTACAAAAAATTACAAAATTAAAAAATGTATCACAAGAAATTAAAAAATTGATCACAAAATATCTCCATTTAATATCCCCTAATCCACAGAAATGACAAAAACTTATCACAAAATATCTCTCGTTTAATGAATGACCTAACCTAACCAAAAGAAAAACGAAAAGATAAGAGTAATATAAAAAAAGAAGTAAGAAAAAGAAGAAGAGAATAAAATAACTTACAGTGCATAGTCGTGCCTGCAGTAGAGTCGCATGCCCCTTAAAAAACAAGAGTGTTGATCGTGCAACGGTCTGGCACACGCGCAACACCTAAGACACCTCGAGTGCCATGTACGCCCGCCAACGCACAAAATAGTTCGTTCTCGGACGCGTTCACCGCATCCACCGCACTCCATTACACCAGAGGACATGTCCGATCCGATGAGGCCACCAGTGGTTTCCGTCGGGCCCAGACTCGTACCAGTACCTTCGCACACGCCATCACCGTTTATATCCTCAACCTCCGTCTATAAATAAATAAAAATTTTTGGTCTATCTTTTTGTTCTTCTTTCTTTTTATTTTGTTCTGTTACGTTTCGGTATTTTTCTTTTTTATAGTAAATATATGCTGTGAATACTATACGGGTAAAACTGTCGTACAACGCGACAAAACGATATTTTGAAATTTTTTTAATTTTTATATATCTATTTTTAAAATTATATATTTTAAGGAATAATTTTTCATCGGACTTGATATTTCTTTTTTTAAATTATATAATGTGCGTTAGTTTGTTGTCCGTATGATGTTAGTATAATCTGTTCAACGGGACGAGTCAAAAACTTTGTAAATAAAAAACATTAACGAAACATTAGTTTTTAAGATAGTGATGATGATTCAAACATCCATTTTATTTTATTTTTCTCAAATTTTTATAATCTATATGTGTGTATATGTATTATCATTGATTTCATGATTTGTATGTTAACTTATATGCATGAATTAAATAAGAACATATAAGTATTCTTGTCTGTCATCTCAATTTGTTCTTTATATAAATTAAAAAGAAAAAGATATTTAAAACAATTTTAGAAAAAATTTAGAACCTAATTTTTTCCATTTTTTCTATTATATTTGAATCTGGCATAATACATTTACCTATATATAAACACACATATACATGTATCTACATGTGTGTACATTAAAATAATAACAATAATTATTATAATGATAAATTAAAATGAGACGTAAATAAATTTTTATTTAATTTCATCGTTCTAGTTATTTTAGTAAGCATTATAACTTATATTAACATTTATATAAACAATTTATTCCCTACAGTTTTTATTTTTCTTTAATATCAGAATAATAAATTAATAATAATAATACTGCTTTTAATATTCATAATAATTTAATATTAATTTTAGTAATTTTATTATAAACTCATTGAATAATAAACTATAATTTTCATTAAAAAAACTAATATTTAAAAATGGCGAAAATATTGTCGTCTATATTCATTAATTCGAAACAAATGATCGAAACAAAATTATAAAAAAAATAGAAATAGTATTACTGAAAATAAAAAACAATTTCGTTTTCTTTTTGTTTTTTATAATATCATTTTTGATAATAACATCCGTTCGTTTGTCACGCGAGCGAACAAAAAGTAAGAAATAACGTTTGACGTATATAGGAAACCCTTTCCATCGAAAAATACAAAACTACGTCTGTGACTCGTATAGATCGTATTGTCCCACCCTATATATAATAAATGCAGACTCGATCACTAAAACCTCAACGCGTCCATGTCAACGAAAGCATGAACGAAACTTTGATGGATGCGACTCTTTCCTACGTTTTATACACAATGGACCCTTTCGTTCTAGACATCTAAGTCAGATATTTTTTGATCGGTTAACCGCGCCAAGAAAATCAACTATTTTTTTTCTCATCAGTAAAGATCCATCCGGTATTCCATCTCCATTTTTATTTCGTAAAAATTTGACTCGGATATTGTCAATTTAAATTTATTCTTTTTTTATATATATATTTTTTTTACAATTTTTTTTCGTGGCGTCGATGTGTGTCCTGTCCACCATTTTTCATTCCGCCATCTTCTTTTGTCTATACCTTATTTTTTGTTTCTTTTTTTTTATTTTTTTTATTCTCTTTCTATCATTTTTTGTATCGGTGTGTCATATCGAATTTCGAATTTAAACATTTTAATGAAGATATTATATTCTGATATTTTTTAATGTCTTCTTTTTTCTTCTTATAAATCCTACGAAATTATTTTTTTCCTATAAATTTTTTCTGTTAACATTCATACATTCACATTCACAAGTACCAGTTGAGTTCGAAATTTAATCCCGACAAGCCTGACGATAAACAGCTGGTCAATGAAAAAGACGCATAGCAGGGTGCGCTCTTTGCATCTTTGCAAACATGACTGCGTAGTCAGAACTATCCCCTCTCTAACTACCCTCAACCCTCCTTTTTCGTATCTTATTTTAATAATATAAATGATTATCCTTTATAAATTTGCTGACACTCGGCAATTCTGAGTTTCTGCATTTTCTTCTTCTTTTTTTTTTTAATGTACATAATTTAATATAATTTATTATGCAAAGCTACGAACATTAAACGAATATATATATATATATATATATATATATATATATATATATATATATCATTTGACGAGTATTAGTAAATCAAAATAATTTATTTTATTTTTTATTTATTTAATATTTAAATGGAGACAAAATTCAATTAACATTTTTTTTTTAATCTTTATAATTTAGATAATTGCAAAGTAAGAAATTTAAAATCTTATAATTTACAATTGTCTGACGCCATTTTGAAAGGTGTGATAATTTTAATATTAATTAATAAATCTATGATTTCTTCTAAACAACATATTATAGATATAAATACATGTTGGTTCTTTTTTTAAACTGAATGATTTATTTCTGGTTACACTGTATAAAAAAGAACAATAAAAATTATTAACAGAAATATCTATTAAAAGAAGTAAAAGCAATCTTAATACTAAAAGTAATTTGAAACCTAATTTCAAACGGAACAAGTGTATATATATAATATCCCCAATAAAACCTAAAAGTAAAGTTAAAATGATTATAGAAATGACTAGCTAATGGAAAGACTGAAAAATGATAGGAACCAGTAAAAAGGAACATATGCGAACTATCACTATGTCTACCGTTCGATTCCCAAGGTCACCCAACGAAGCGAGAAAAGCCGATCTCACGTATGACGAGTATAATAACAAAGGACGGGGTGTCACGGGTTCGAACCCCCTCCCTCACCCTTACCACCAGACACACACGTTCGATTTTCACAGGACAATCCCCCAAAAATCACGCCCCTGACAGGTCTGTGTCGCACGCTCGGAACGAACTTTACGAGTGGAATCCAACGTATTACAAATGGCTCGTATAGAGAAGAGGGGTTGGTTGCTTGTGGCTACTACAGGGTGGCTCACACGTATCGAACACGTATATCATCTATATATGTATATATAGTTAGGTGTGTGTATGCTTTGAAAGCCATGTTCTTCTTTGGTCTTTGAACACACACACACACACACACATATATATATATATATATATATATATATATACACATATACATACATAGATATAAATATGTACATACATAGATATACGTAGGCATGTTCATAGGAAGCTGCTAACGTAGGTATCACGTTACAATGACATTATGTAACTTCACACACCCTTATAACTGTGACGTTCGGTTAACCACCAACCATAACCAACCAAATGTTCGCACGTCGAACCGGCTGCAGTTACATACCACCCGTAGCTCGGTACTCGGTACTCGGATGGTTATTGGCTTAGATGACGGAACGTATAACGTTGCTTCTGAAGTATAAGAACGTTCAGAAACAGATGTTCTAGGTAGAATCAAAAGAAACGTTAGATTCAAATGCGAGATTTTTAACTAAAGGAGTTTGATATACCTGCATTAGGAAAATGTAACGTTATCTTGGATCGTTTAGAAATGTTTTACTTACTTGTTCTATTTACTATTACAAATTATTTAATTCATTGAGGACTTATTAAAAAGTAAGTAATTACATTAACTTTATTTAGTTAGTATTTACGGTTTACGCATACCTAGGCGTCCCGACAAAAGGACAGTTTTTATGATTTTTATTTGTTTATTTTTTTTTATACGTAATTTATTTCATTAAGAAAAAGTCATCAAATATATGCGATATTTTGTGTATATTCCGAGTAATGTTTTCCAACAAGAAAAAAAAAATATAACAATTCGTTATCCTCTTTGAATTTTCGATGCCGAAACAATCAAAATCGTTTTATGTTGCGATATATTAAAAATGAAAAAAAAAGAACGAAGAGGCCCTTAAAGAACATTAAAGAAAAAAAACTGACGTTTAATATTTTTATTTAATAAAAAAATATGAATTATTGGAATTTGATATATGATTTTCGATAAAAATATTTAATTAATTTTTTAATGACTAAAAAATGAAATTAGAGTTCTAAACAAAAATTTCACAATTACAATAACTAAGATAATGATAAGAGAAATAATTCTGTTAAACTTTTCATTCAAATTGGTTAAATACTTTTCAAAATATCATTTGCATCGACTTAAAAAAAAAAAAACGTAGTTTCAAGAAGACAACGTTTAAAGTTTAAGTAAAGCTGTAACTTCAATTTTCGAGAATTTTCTCAAACAAGAAAAATTGTCAGAAGAAATATTTTTGAGATTATAATATTGTGGAGTAAAAGTATTTCGAAAGAATCAGTTTTGTTTTGCGTTCTTTTTTTTAACTTTTTTAGTGTACATAACCATCTCAAATAATAATAATAATAATTGTTAAAAGAGTCTTCCTCTTCTTCTTCTTATTTTTATTTATTTATTTTTTTTTTTTTGTTGATAAAACGTGTAAGGTAGTTTAAGATCGTATGAATTAGGCTCGATTAGAAAGGATTCACAATGGGCTAAGTTGAATCTGTAAAGGTGTAATACGTATGCAATAAATATCGGAAATTGCACTTGCCGCTTGGTTTGCGAGTCTCGAATAACTCGAGTACCGCACCCACGCTCTAGGTTCCAAAGGCTCGGCCTTCGGAGAGTTATAGACGACAATAATGACCCCTGCTCGCATGCGAGGCGGGATCGTAAAACGGAGGATTAGACTTCTTTTCATTATCCGTCTAATATACTGTATATCAGATATGAAATACGCGGCTTACTGAGAGAGTCTCTACGCGTGTTTAAACCTTAAAGGAGAAAGTGAAGTCCTATTGCGAAATACTTTTGATTCTTCAAAGATATTCGCCAGCTTGATTGACGTTCTTTCTATTTACGTCAAGATTGAAAATGTTTAACAATAATAATAAATTTTATTTCGTTGTTGTTCTATATAAAAAAAAAAAAATAGCAAAAAGAAAGAAGAAAAGGATAATATAAGTAGCTTAATTATTTCGTAATAATGTAGTCATTTTCCAATCAAACATTAACCGGATGTTTAGGGAAGCCATTGTTTGCTGAATTTCTATTGCAACATTTTTAAGAAACTTGAATCTTGATAGATTAGATTAGATTGCATTTAAATAAGAATCCTTTATTTTCAATGAAATACATTTTTTATATTTTTCTATTACTCTTATTTAAAAAAAAAAAACATACATGCAGATATATAATTTAAATACTCTAAATATTTCATTATAATCTAATGGAATATTAAATGGATATTTAGAAGTTGACTTGTATTGTAACATTATGAAAAATATGGATTTTGATAGGATCGTTGTTATTTTTATTAATGTTCAAACATAATTTTATTATGATAAACCAAATTTTATTATTGATCTTATTAGTTGTTATTGGTAAAGATCTAAATATTCTATAATGGGATATTAGCGAACATTAGAAAATATTTTTAGAAAAGTTTATAGTTAAATTTTGTATGGAAAAGTTTAGAATCTATTCTTGCTGTATTCTATTGTAATATCTTTATGAAACTTGGTTATCTATAAATTTACTATTTTGATTGGAGTTTTTCCAATGCAATAAATTTATTATATTGTTGTATTTAAATGATTTAGGGCCTCTAAACTAACTATTACAGTAGATGTTTAGAAGACGTCGTTTCTGAGTTATATTATGACATATTTAAAGAACTTGGCTCTAAATAGATCATTGTCATTTTTATTGGAATTTTTTTTTTTAATGTAATATATTTAATGTTTATAATATTTTTAAGATATATATAATATATATTTATAATATTTTCATATAATAATAATAATGTAATACATTTTTGAAATTTTCCTATTTACAAGATATTTCAAATAATTTATATTAATTATTTTTAAAGTAAACGAAATTTTGTTATTGATCTGAGTAAATATTAATATAAAATATCAAAATATTCTAAGTATATTAATTTTATAATTAAATGGGTTTTTAGGAGCCATTGTTGCAAAGTTATACCGTTTTCGATAAAACGATGATGTTTTGCTTGGTTTTATCGATGCAATAAATTTATTATATTATTTTGTTTAAATAATTTAAGAAACTCGAAATATTTAACATCAATTTTATAACCGGTTATTAAAATGAATAATTAAAAGCCATTGTCATCGAGTCGTATTTAAAAATTTCTCAAAATTCGTATCCTATCAGATGAACGCCATTTTTTCCATTAAATCTTTATTCAATGACAAATATATTTTTTTATATTTTCCGATATTTATTAAAAAACAAGAAATTTAAGTACTGCAAATAATAAAAGATTATTATTTTCTAATCGTATTTACTTCAATCAATTTGCGAAGAAAATTTGTTATACTTCCGTCAATCTTCAAATACTATATATAGATGAAGAAAGAGATAGATATGAATTTACGTATATTCTTATTAAAGCATAATTAATTTTTCAAAACGAACGAACTAGATTGAGATTTTTTTTTTCATACAAAAAAGGACTACATAAGTATATTATATTATATTTATATATGTAAAATGTATACGTAGCAAGAGAGTTCGTTGATTCTTCTATTTCTTCGTAGAGTGCTGTTCAACTTGCGGGAAAATAAGTATCGTTTACAATGGGCATCGTGTCGCGAACCCAAAATGACACACTGAGCTCTCCGAGGATCATAGGACAGACCTGGGCCCTTCATAGAGACCCTGTTAGACCCCCCGTTGATCGGCTTTCAGCTTTGAAAGTCATACCTCTAAGGCCCCTATCTTTCTCTTTCTCTCTTTTCTCTCTATCTGTCTGTCTCTTTCTTACCATCTCGAAAAAGGGGACTGAAACCACTCGAAAGGGAAAAATGGAGGTTCATGGCCATTTCGAATAAAGGCGTGTAGAAAACGGGCAGGATCGCTTACGAGACTAACGCGAATTCGTTCCTCGTCTAAAAGCTTTCTTCGTAAAGCTGGGAAAGTAGGATTATTCTTAGGCTAGTATGATCATCCGATTATGGTTTATACACACATACATACATACATATATATATATATATATAGTATAGTAGAGTAGTACATGTATCATCTGATTTAATAATATGTATTCAGCTTAAAACATTTCATCGTTTTAATATTCTTATTTCTTATTTGATTTTTAATTACAATAGAAAATATTTACGATATCAATGATTATTTTTATAAATTAAATTAGTATTACTGATACAATAATATTAATATATAATGTATTACAATAAGTAAATAATTATTATAAGTATTATATTAAATAATATTATTTGTAAGTATAATATTTATATATTATATATTATTATATAATATTATATAATTTTATGTGATTCGTATATACATATGTATATATTAAATAATATCATTTTATGAATTTGTCGATAATATTCTAATCAAAATGGCCAAAATTTATCGATAAATTGGATCTAATAAGAATGTCTTGATATTCTATCAGAAAACGTTACATTACGTTTCATCCTTAGTGATAAATCAAACCGATTACTAGTAGATATTAATTATCTTCAAAAAACAAAAAAAAAAACAAAGAATTAATTTACACCCAAAATTTTGATTATGCGGGCCACAAAAAGACAGGTAAAATTCTGCTATCATTATTGACACATTCCAACATAGAACATATCTCAAAATTATCAGAACTAATACATGAACATTCGATTTAGAAGTTTAACTTGTCTCAGTACCAGGTTAGTTACCCTACTTGATTCGACTAAATTCTGATTATACAGACCACGAGAAGACTGCTAAAATTCTGCTAACAGTATTAACACATTCCAACATTGAGTTTTCAAAATTACCAGAACTAATACATGAATATTCGATTTAGAAGTTCAAGTTGTCTCAGTACCAGTTTAGTTACACTACTCGATTAAACTAAATTCTGATCATACTGAATACAAAAAGACTACTGAAACTTTTCTACCAGTATTAAAATTCTGCTATTGTATTCTCGAAACGTTTCTATTTATTGGATCAGTATTTTTATTAATTAATAATAAATATTTTATAAAATAAATGATCAGTATATTATAAATAATGACAAATTACTATATTTAAGAATATCATTATTAGAATACTGATAGCTTTTTGTATTAATTGGAGCAATATTTACCAATTATATTACGCAATAGATATTAAAATTACTTAATATACCATTCATTTATAATGCTGATTAAAAATATTCAAAAAACTATATCTAATTAATATTACCATTCTCAATATTATCACAACTAATACGTGAACATCGATATAGAAATTCAAGTTATTTTAGTATCAGTTTAGTTGCCTTACTTGATCAGACTAAATGCTCATAATACAAACCACAAGAGGATTTTTAAAAATCTGCTACAAGTATTAAAACATTTAAACATTAAATTTTCAAAATTATCGAATTAATACATGAATAACGATTTAGAAGTTGAAGTTGCCTCAGTGAACCAGATTAGTTACCTCACTAATTGAAGATCAAAAGAAAACTATAGTTTTTCTGTACTCCCCTTCTCACACCTCACTACCCCTGTATCTCTCTCTCTCTCTCTCTCTTTCTCCAGGCCCCGTCTCCCAGGTCTCCATTACTCCTCTATCTCACTCTCGTTCAGAAAAAGAATCGGTAGACTTCCTGGTGCGAAAAAGAGTGACTCTCAGTTTCTTTTTGCGTGTGTCTCTGGCGAGTCCAGGTGACAAGTTGACAAAGTGGTCCGCTACGGGTATCCTTGCAGAGTTCTTGCGGCCTAAGAGGAAGATACTAAAGTGAGAGCGAGTGAGAGAGAAATAGAGAAAGAGAGAAAGAAAAGGAGAGAGAGAGAGAGAGAGATGCTGAAAATAATACTTCTAAACTTTTTGTATCTTTCGAAAGGGCTTTTCGAGTGGTACTCTACGAAGGGCACGAGCCTCTTCACGCCTTCGTAGAAAAGATAGGCCCCTATGGTGAAACGGTCCCCCGCAGGTACAATGGTGTTTCTCCTTCTCCCTCTACTTCTTCTTCTTCTTCTACTTCTTCTTCTTCTTCTTCTACTTCTTCTTCTATTTCTTCTACTTCTTCTTCTACTTCTTATTCTTATTCTTTTACCTTTGAAGTGAAAGAGAGAGAGAGAGAGAGAGACAGAGAGAAAGAGAAAGAGAGAGAAAGAGAGAGAGAGAGAGAGAGTGCGCGTGTGTGTGTAAAATGCCGTAGCCACTCGAAATCCATTTAAATCACCATCCGATTTCTGCTTTTGCACAGGACAAAGTCAGCGATCTCGTCGTTTCTCTTCTTTCATTGTGTGAACATTCAGAGAGAGAGAGAGAGAGAGAGAGAGAGAGAGAGAGAGAGAGAGAGAGAGTAAGAGGAAGAGAGGAGAGAGAGACAACTGCTGCTGCTGCTGCTGATGCTGATGCTTCTTCTGCCTATTCGAATGAGTGAGAAAGAGATAGATAGATAGAGAGAGATAGAAAGAGAGAGAGAGAGAGAGAGAGAGAGAGAAACTTCTCGTCTCTACGGTTCTATTGGGGATCCGTTTCACGATTAACTCGAACCACGTATTAACCACGCGTCCAAAAGCGATGAACGGATCTTTGCTAAAGGACGAATGAGCTGTGACAATACTGTGTACCGAATGGTTTATTCTTTGGGTCTATACTAGCTGTCTCTTTCTTTCTCTGTCTCTCTTTCTCTAGCTAGACCAAGTTTACACGCCCTACGAATTTGTAAACCCTCGAATTCGAGGTGATACTTCGATTCTGAATTTGTCTGGGGAACCTTTCTAATGTCATTCGATGATGGAAACTATAGTGAGTGTTTTTTTTTTGTCGTTTTTCTTGTCGTGCTATTTTTTTCTATTTATTTTTATATGATATAGGTATGCCTTCATCGTAAAGAAAAATTGACACGATTTTTTAATCATGTAAGACTTGAGAAATGATTTCAATTTCAGGTATGTATAAATACATAATTAAAATATTATTATTTATTGTTTTCTTTATTAAGTTTATTAATGTGTTGAAGATATGGTTTTCTTATTAAAAATAATTTCAGGATACGAAGATATTATGTGAAAATAGCACATATATGTAAAGAAAGTATACTTTTTTTAGCCAAACTCGCTGCGCTCCTTATGCTGCACGCGCCCTCTGATCAGCTATTATAAGATGAAACGATAAGTCCAATAGCGCAGAAAGATAGATATAATTAAATAGATATAGTTAAATAGATAGAATTAAGTTGATATAATTAAGTTATAATTAAGAAGAATTAGTCAAATAATGTGAATAATAGACTTTAATTTTCGTTTTTGTGTTTTCAGGTAAGGTGTAGATAGTGTAAACAATGTAAATAATCGTTAAACAGCAATTAAATTTTCCGTTGTGTTTTTAGAAAAACTTATTTCAGTCTACTCTTATCTTCCCAGATATTTTGTATATATATAAATTTTCTTAGACATTTGAAATCGAGAAGATAGCATAATTTTCTTATATAATTTATTATTTTTTATTCAATTAAGAGTACAACAAAGTTGAAATGCTCATTATTATTGCAAAAATGGACGGTGAATTAAAAACGTTAATTCGAATCGTATCGAAAAAATTTCTTTTCAACAAATTTTAACTTGACGAGAGTTTGATGGTTTGATTATAACTAAATAGTTTTGTCAAATTATTTGAATTATTTTTTTTAAGCTTACAAATTGAAGTTACTATATAGAAAAAAAAAAGACTTAAAGATAATAATTCTTTATGAAGAATTTGGAAAAAATTTTTTTAATAATTTTTACTTAAAACAATTTTTGCACACGTTGAACATTCAACAGACTCTAACAATTCTGTTATAATTTCAAGTTTGTTTTTTATTTATTTATTTATTTATTTATTTATGTATTTATTTATTTGTCATCTTTTTATTTGTCTGCGACCTAGAAAGCACTTTGTCATTCGCGTACCAAAATTCTCATTCGTATAGCTTAGAGAAATAAAATCGTTCCACCAATTAGCATAACCGCATTGGCCTGGCGCGATCGTACTAGCTTGTGTGCGTGAGTTCGTCTTGCCCATTATTAATTCATCGTCGCGATGCAGTTTCAAAGGAAAAAAATAAAAAGCGAGAGAAAGAGAGATAGTCATTTACATATTTTTCACGTGGCTTTGTCAGATCCTATGCCCCATTATCATTTTATAACACCGTAAAAGTCAGCGATTTTTGAGGATTTCGAAAGGAATACGACGTGTTGAATGATTAAAAGAGCGTCGACTATTTTTTTTTAACGATCGCCTTTAGAATTTTGACGTCCGAATTTTCGTCCAATTTTATCCTTTAAAATAGAATATTATCGCTTTAAAACAAAAAAAAAAGTAGAGCATTGCGAGATCACTTTAAATATAAAATACCCATTTATTATTATTATGTAAATAAGTATATTTATTTATACGCATTTATAATTAATATGTAAATAAATATAAAATATATATTCATTATTAAAATATGAAGGGGATTTAAAATTCGTTTAAAACTAATGTTTCAACGGGTACTACGATTCAACGAGTTATATAGATATTATATTAATAAAAAAAAAAATCTATATAAAAAAAAGATGATTATTAGAATCTAAAGTAGAAACAAAAATAATTATCTCGAGAATTTAAAAGAGGAACGAGTTGTTAAACACTTAAAACAATTCAAACATCTGACAGTTCAATGGGTTTTAAAGAAGGTCGAGCTTCGTATCAGCTTTTTGTTTAGGTTATTCAGCATATTTATTTGATATCAGCAAAAGTATAATTTCAAAAAAAAAAAAAGAAATTAACAATTCATAATTTCTTCTTAATCTGATCTAACGATTTCCTGTTTCCTAAGAAAAAAGGGAAAAAAAGAAAAGGAAATGCCTAAAGAAGAAAAATTAACCAAAAAGAAAAAAAAGCGTAAATAAGATAAAAACGGAAACGTAACGCCCTGGCTTTATTGAAAATAATCCCGAATATCCCAATTTATATACTCCTTATCTTATCTCTGACTTATTCAAAATTCATTGACTATTCGAAACGGTATAGAAATATTTCCTCTTCGAGAAAAGAATTATTAAATGGTGAAGACTGGAGCGAGATGCGGCGAGGTGAGGGGGGATTCATAGGTTTATTTTAAATAGCGATAAGGAGATAGATGTGACTTTCTGTACACATTCACTCGGTACTCGCATAACATACTTAAGCAAATCCTCTATAGTAAGGGCAAACCTCGACAAGATAAATAAAAAACCGCGAAGCAGTTATAACTTCGGATAAGGCTGATGTCCAGTCGCCATTTTGCGCTTTACGCCGTGAATTTACTGGACCACACACGTCGGTGTGTGGTAAGCGACGGAACTTACCTAACGAAATAAAACGGGGACAGAACCTTCTCGTGTGGGTTGTAGAACTGTCTCACATGGAACTGTGAACGACGACGACGACGAAAGATGAACGGGAGTACGTATTTACGATTTAGCTGGATCTTATACCTGGTGAGGGGCGGCGGGGAAGCGGACAGGCAAGTAACAGTGAGGGTGGAGAGGGTTGAGGAGGTCGTCGGGGAAACACATTTTATAGATATCTACTACAATAAATAAAACCGGATGCAACGCACTTGAGCCTGATTTATCACTATCATGATCTTAATCGGTTCTGATTTCTATGTTCTACTAATTGTCAACTGTCAACAAAGTCCAAAAATGACGGTTTAATTGAAAAAAAAAAAGAATAATGATAATAAAAGAAAAGAAAAGAAAAGAAAGAAAAAAAAAACTTTCACGAACATTAACGGATAAATATTTTTAAGTTTATTACGGATTGTCGACTTGATTGTTATATTACGTCTGTGAAATTAATTTTACAATTTTAAACCTAATAGAAATTATTCATTTGTAATACACTAAATAAAATTAATTCGTTTATTTTAGACAATGCATTAGTATTTCATTTGATATTGATCTCACACGATGTGATTAAGTAATAAATTAGAATATTAAAAGCAAGAAATTTTGAGAAAGTGTGGAAAATATAAGATTAGCGTTAATTCGTCAATTTTTTTGTTCCTTTCACCATCTTCTTCCCATCCCCATTCTCAAATGATAATAAACGTTTCTCCTTTCTCCTTTAAATCATTCCGATGAGTGTTGCAAGATTCTTCTTATCGTTCATCGTGTTAGGAGACAAGGCAACCCTTGTCCACCGACGCTCGTCAACCTCATCAAGCTTTCCGCATATTGCAACGTCCATGTAAAGATACTTTCTAATAATTTATAAAACATTGTACGCCACCATTGAAGTCTACACCACATATACATATAGGTATGTATATATACATATACAGATATATGTATATCCAAAATAATAATCCAACAATTTTCGTTGCTATTCAATGACATTGCATAACAATTAAATCATAGATCTAAGCAATAATAAGGGATATTGATAATTTTTATAAAATTAATCTTACGTCTCTTTTATTGCGTGAAAAATCATTTACAAGTATATAACTAAAATCATAATTCAATTAATATTCTTTGTTACTCAATGACGTTGCTGAAGGATAAGATTGTACAACTCGGGAATAATTTATGTATATCTAATGTTAAACTTATTAGATTATATATTAAAATCATAAAATTAAATCCATGCCGTATTTCGACGACATCGACAGATTTCATTAAACGTATATACCTAAAAATCACGATCCAATATAATTTTCCCTTCCTAGCCGATAATATTACGTAACGATCAGACGATTTTACTTACTTCGGCAAAAAAATTAAGTATACCGAGCGAACTTTAATTATAAAATTAATATTATTATACAT
Organism: Dolichovespula media; assembly: GCA_911387685.1. Classification (NCBI taxonomy): domain Eukaryota; kingdom Metazoa; phylum Arthropoda; class Insecta; order Hymenoptera; family Vespidae; genus Dolichovespula; species Dolichovespula media. The sequence continues at coordinate 5,092,364 of OU426857.1, read as the reverse complement.
ACACCGTCACGTTTGCCAAGTGTAAATGTCCCAAATCACAGTACCTCTGATTTTTCATTATTATCCAATTACATTGGATTCTAGACTCTTGACAAAAACGTCGATATATGTAATCATCAAATAATTTTTTTTTATTTTTACAAAATTAAATCTATACGATATTATTAAAGTCCACTACGTGTGTCGGTATCACCATTCAAGAATTTCTCATCACTATCCAATTACGTTGAATAAAGAATTAGACCACATACCTAACCGGCAATACAAGCATACTTTGAACCTTCTAAAATCCTCCTCAAACAAATAATTCGGGAAGATCCAAAATTTCAACGAATTACAAATCTATAAGAAACTAGTGATTAATCAAGCATACCTTCATAATAACGCGTGTCTTCTCAAAAGGTTGACCGATCAATTTTAAAACGAACCGAAGTGGACGAATCTTCCCTTCGATGAACGTGACACTGCACAACTTTCTTCTTAGATAAAAAAAAATATATATATATATAAAGCAAAAACAAAAAAGATAAGTAACTCTTAAGAAATCCTTAATGACAGATCCTTTGACAATGCCACAAAAGTAAAATATTCGCGACGGAACATTTCCGATATCGCGACGGTTCCACTGTGTTATACCTACTCACGGTGTATAATATTCCGAGCGCGTTTACTTAACTTTCGCGCGCGCGCGCGCGTACACAACCGTTGCGCTAAACGCAACGTCCGCGAGTAGAGGAAGAGTCGAGAGAGCGAAGAGTAGCAAGTTTGAGATGGGCCGAGGACGAGAAACACCCGGAGGACGATGCTTTCAATCCGAAAGGAGAGGAACCGAGTGGGCATGGCCTAATTTTCAACTCCGACCACCGTAGGCGGGGTTTAAATCCCAACTACCGATAGGTCCGTTCAAATCACGCCTACTACGCTTCGAGCTTCGTTGTCTACAACGGTGCCACCAAGCGGTCGACTTTGTGTATTATCTTCTCTCTCTCTCTCTCTCTCTCTCTCTCTCTATATATATATATATATATATATATATATCTTTCTCTCTCTATATATATATATCTCTCTCTCTCTCTCTCGATCTCTATCTCTATCTTTCTCTTTCAACCGTGCGTTTGACATTACACTCACGGATTGCAGAACTTTTCTTGCATTTGTTTTAAAAACAAGAACATTGTCTCATTTCCCGTTTGCGGTAATTTAAAGTGGAATAATTTGTTGAATTTATTTTATTTTTTTATATATTTCTTTTTCTCTTCTCGTTGGCCTTCAATTTCACAATATAATAAATAAATCGGCATATATATACTTATATATGTATGTATGTACGTATGCGCGTTCGACATGAGATTCACAGATATCGTACAATTTTTGGTTAGTTTCGAAAATAAAAATTTTTCATTTTTGATTTGCCTGTTGGTAATTTAAATAAAATACCTCTAGACTCGATCGAAATTGTTTTTTATTTCTCTTTTTTTTTTAATTGACCGGCTTTAATCTCAAAATCGAATACTTCAATTAATGATCGAATTTGTTTATTTCTTTTTTTTTTCTTTCATTGATCGGTATTTAATTCCAACGTTAAATAAAGGCATTAAGAGTTTTCTATTGAAATGAATCGGTATAGAAAAGCAAAAGAAAAAATGAAATCTAAAAGAAAATATAAAAATAAAACGAAAACGAAATGAATAGTAACGTGACGATAGTGGTAAAGTTCGAAATTGATTAATTGGAGTCGCCTTGCTTGCGTAGAGGGCGAAAGAAAGCGAATATGTAAAAAAGACAAACAGGTTCGCAACTCGTTCGTTCTCTCGTCTTTTCATAGACTCATCCCGCGGCATATCTCGCGACGACTGCTCACATATATATAATATGTACATATACATATATACATATATGTATATGTATATGTATATGTATATGTATATATATATATATATGTATAAGTAACATAATAAATAAGAATACAAGGCTGCCTACAGGTATGGCTCTTGGATCCCGCCTTATATATATCCGAACTGCTACGGTGCGTCATTAAAATTATTTATGAGGAAATAAGAAACCAAAAGGGGTTCCGAGTCTTCCACCTACCAATGACTTTCGCGATGACGACGACAACGACGAGGAAGAAAAATAAGAAGAACAAGAAAGAGAAATGAAAAAAAAAAAATTAAGAAACAAAAAAAAGAAGACCGAATCTCTATCGATCTTTCTTTTCCCTTGTTTTTTTTTTTCATTTTATTCGCGATACGTTTTTCTCCACTAGGTCAGTGGATTAATTTTTATCACGAGTCCAGAAAGGTCTGTTACCATTAAATGAAACTTTTAATGAATTCTAACTTAGGTGTGTAATATAGTTATTTTATCCTTATCAAAATTCAAATTTCCCGCCGTCGTAATCTTTCGCAATATGTATGTATGTCATACGTCGCAAAGTGTCAAAGAAAAAGAAAAGAGGGGATAATGAAAGCTTGGAATGAAGAGTTGTGATGTACAAACAGTTAATTTGACGGTCATAAAATGTTATATGTAGGTATATTATATTTAACCAGTACAGCATAACTACAAGTTATTTTAATGCAAATCTTAAATTAATTAAAAATAAATCGAAAGTTTGTGAACAGTATGCGAATAGTCGTCGTGCACTACCGATATAAAGTTTCCTCGAATGTAACAGATAATTTTATTAAAAAATAAGAAAAAAGGAAGAAATATTAAAAGAAACATTAGTCGTTATAAACAAAGTTTTTATTAATAAAATTTGATTCTACAATTATATATTTATACAATTTTATAGATATACAATTATATCTACAACTATATATATATACACCTATATATACGAAATAAAGTGACTGTAATATTCAAGCTTAAGGCAGATGCCAGATGGATTAAAAAACTATACGTGAAAGTTATGTCTCCGCGTCTTGTCATGTCTTTAAAGAAGACAATAACTTCCTGCTTAAGCAAATCCGACGGGTAGATACAAATCATTTACATAATCGAGCCAAAAGATATTTACTTGTACATCTATCGCGTGTAATTGTATTAGTAAAAGGATTAAGATGGGTGGATAGAGGGTGGGAGGGTGGGAGGTAGGAGAAAGGGGGTAATGGTGGATAGTCGGGTTAAGGAGAGGAGGAGGAGGAGAGTGTATAGTGCGTGATACGTGTGTGCTTCGCGAAGATGAAGAGGTAACGCCGTAGGAGGTGAGAAATAAAAATAGAAAGCTCAGGGGAATTCTCAGCTGGGGGTCATCCCTGACGGAAGGTTTTGGACGAGTATAGTATTCGACCACCTGGCCAAGCATAGTTCTACCTTGTAAACGAGCACACTGTATCTACTACTACGATAATAAGCATAATCGACACCTTCATAGTCATCTCGTACTCTTTCTCTCCTTATCGATCATTCGTACTGCATTTGATAAAGATTGATTAATCAGTTATCTGGTTTAGATTATCTTGTTTTAGATTATTACTTTTATCTTTTTTTCGATCTTTCTCTTCGTTCTTTTCTTTTCGTTTTATCGACAAAATTTTATTTTAATACATGTGATCGTGGTAGTTTTTTATTGTAACTACATACGTAAATTTCAATTGATAATTCTAGTGATGTAATTAATTTTTACGAGAATTTTCTTTTTAACAAAAAGAAATTCGTTCGATAATAATTTTTTCTTTTTTTTTGTTGTTTCGTTTTAAATATATAAATTTTATATTTTTATAAATTTATATATACCTATGTATATATATATAGTAATATCGTATATATAAAATTTAATCTCGGAACACACGTAAGTATACAGCCAAATGTATAAAATTTGTCATGATTATCACATGATATCTCTCCTACTGACATGCGAAAAAGAAAATAAAACCAAATAAGAAAAGAACCTAGATACAATCTAATTAATTCTATTCAATTTATAATTGAATGAAACTTAGAAGAAGATGGTTTCCCTTACTTATTCTCTTAGAAAAAAAGAAAGAAAAAAAAGAAAATCTCCGTGTCTCGTTGAACTTTTTTATCTAATGACAGGAGGACCGATTAGTATCCCGCTGATATCGAGGGTGCCTGAACTAAAAGTAGCGCTCCCCCTTTTCCTTTCCTAACCCCGGATTGAAATCTGACGAAGATTTGAGATCGTCGAACAGAGCGGACATCGAGTGAAATCGTCTAACACTACGACAAGTGTTACAGAAGCGAGCGATTATCGTTGGCCTATCGGATACAATGGTGATTCGGTCGATTCATAAATCGTCCATCTACCCTTATCTCGGTTAGAAGAGGCTCTATTTCTCTGTATAACACGCACGTGCGATCTATCGGTAACAGTGATCTGCATGCATACTCTCGAATATTATAACCCCTCTTCGGACAACCATCCTTTTCTTTCTTACCCCTAATTCGTGCAGATATCTCATGTCCCGATCGATCAACTTCATCTTCTTCCTTTTCCTTGTGTTAAACTTTTTTTTACATTTGATATGGAACATGATATTGTATTATATGTGACTCCTTTTTTTTCTTTTATTTTATATTCTCTGTAATTATTTCCGTGTTACGATCTATCAATTGATAGGCTGAGAACATATAATGAGATTGATATTAACAAAAATATAACAAAAAATAAAAAGTAGGTATAGAGTTTATCTGTTGGATTGGTCAATAATGTGATATTAAAATTTTATTAAATAATTGTTATGTATTCAGTTGGGCAACAAGTAACGTCAAAATTATTTCGATTGTAGAATGATAAAATATTAACATTTTATTTATTATAGTATTACATTTTTAATCGAATTTAGTTAAATTTTAAATATAATTATTTAGTTTATATTGATTTGTTCAAAAATTACATGAATTCGCACATAATATGTTATTAAAATATTAAATATTATCTATTAAATATTATTAATTGACGATTAAGTATTTAAAAACTATCCAGTGTAAATATCAAGTCATGACTAAGCACATACAATTCTAATTCATTTTACTAATACCTAATCAAAAATTTTCATGACGAATACAGTAAAAGTTCGATCCTATTGTCAACTTTAATAACCAAGACATATCCAATTAATTCGTAAATTTGTTAATAGAATTTCAGAACATATTCGATACAAGATATAAACACACACACACACACACACATATATAATATACACACACACATATATATATATATATATATATATATTATATATATAATATTCTATTTTCTGTTATTACAATAGTATTTAAAACTTATACGATGAACATAATATATTACTTTAATCATATTGTCAAATCTAATTGACTGACTGATATAAATATCGAATTAACATGTGAAAATTTGTTTATGAGAACAGTTTCAGAAACGCCCAGTAGAAATACCAAAGTGTGTACTTTACAAGTGTATAGATGTGTATGTAACATGTAGTACCTATCATCCAGGTAAGTATCGGTGGTGCTGTAACGAATACGTGATACGGAGACAAATCGATCGTTAGCACGTTGTTGCTCGCGCATATCGAAGGTAAACCATGAGAGTAAGAGAGAGAGAGAGAGAGAGAGAGAGAGAGAGAGAGAGAAAGTTCCTTGAGTAACGATTATTTACTTCGAAACATTTATATGGTATATTTCCACGTGCGTCTATTATCAGGCGCGAAGCAACCCATGATAAATGCCCCGCATGAAAAATCGATTTTATTGTCGGAAGAGACGCCGAACGAACATTCCATCCGTCTGTCCATCCGTCCATCGCAATGGAGCACGTTTGTTGGCAGGAGTGAACGTTTCGACACACACGTATCTCTCTCTCTCTCTCTCTCTCTCTCTCTCTCTTTCTCTCTTTCTCTCTCCCTCTCTTTCACACTCTTTCTCCTTTTTTGTCTCTGTCTCTCTTGGATAACATGCGGTGGTCCGAGCGGGTGATGGATACGCCTACTTTTGATATTTCGGTGATCAATAACGCTTCTCGATGCCATTCGCGCCGAAGGAAGATCCATTATTCAGGCGCAGTTGCTGGTGAATATATAATTTACCACGTCATACCGGCATCGAGACCGGCTAAATAGAGAAGGATAGAGAGAGAGAGAGAGACGAAGGAGACGCGGATGGAGAAGAAGATGAGGTAGACGAAAGAAAAAAAAGAAGAGAAAAATATAGAAAAAGAAGAAGAAAAAGTCACCTCCGAAACTTTCGTGATATTTAAAATTTATTTGATAGATTTTTACACAATCTTTTTCTTTTTCCTTTTCTCTTTTTTCTTTTTATTTAAATTCGATAATTCGTTCGTTTAAGTTTCGCGCTTTCGTTTATAGTTTTATTCACAGAAAAATGGTCTTTCCTAGTGTTAGAAACATTTCGTTAATATACGAAAGTTTGTTATCTGAATATTTATTAATATTTATTATTAATTCATTCATTTCCCATTTTATCGATTTTCAATCTTGTGGTGTATACGTAAAGTTTCTTTAAAAATTATGAAACTTTAACCATGCTCTTGCTTTAACTTACATTGGTCAAAGTTAAATAATTTCTAAATACACCGATTCATTCGCACAAGTTTTCTCCCATTGATTCGTTTCTTATTCCGATCTTGTGATGGATACGACAAATTTTTTTAAGAATTATGATACTTTGATCATGTTCGAGCTTACATTGACAAGAGTTTATTGAATTTCTAAATTTTTAATTACACACATAAATACACATAAATACATTCCTTGGTTTTACTATTGGATGTTTTTTAAATTGTTCTCATAAACAAATTTTCACAAGTTAATACGGTATTTATATCAATTAGATTTGACAATATGATTATATTAATATGCTATGTCTATTACTTTACTAATTTCTAGACATATCGATTCATTCACACAAATTTTCTTTTATTTATTCGTTTTTAATCTTATCGATATTCAACCTTGTGAAGTAAAATTCAACGAAACATTTCATTCAGAATTATGAAACTTTAATCATTTTCGAGCTTATCTCGAACAGATCTCATTATTTTGATGTAGATATTGTCTGATTAAATTATGAGACTAAGCCATTTCATCGTTTCTCAAATTTTTCAATGAAATATATTCGGAGCAACAATGAAAATTTGAAAATAATTGAATTTATCGAACAAAATTCATCGATTTTTTAATGAATATTAAATCGTTATTTAATATATATATATATATTTTTATATATATTAAATCGTCGAACTTATCGAACTTATAAATTCAATATTTCGACGAAATTAGTATCGAAAGGATTTGAAATTAGAAATTCTTATATCTTGTTATTCAACGCGGTTTTTCTTGATTTTGTTATAACTCGAAAGATATTCGAAATTGTCCTATCTAACTCATTAATTAACGCATTCTGTCATTCGTATAAATTTCTCGTTTTCATACCTTTTTAAGACGATCATACTTGTAAGTCTAAACCTCCGACGAAACCTATCACAATTAGATTAGAAAATTAGATATTTTAATTTCTTATAACTGATCACAAGTATTTATAGATAGCAAGAGTATTATCGTATATAATTAAAAAAGAAAATCCATTTCTACGGAAATTAAACGAGGAAGGAATAAAAAAAAAAGCAAAATGAAAGAAAAGGAAAAGAAGAAGAAGAATAAAAAGGAAAGTTTCTTTCAAAAGCCACAAAACTCTTTCTCTTTCTCTCTCTCTCTCTCTCTCTCTCTCTCTCTCTCTCTCTCATCTTTCAAAATCTATCCATCAATCTCATCAACAACAATTACTTCGATTCACTCAAAGACAGAGTTCTTTCAATTTCTTTTCCTTTATCGAACTGAACCAAAGTTAAGACGCTTCTCGAAATCTTCTAGGTTCTATAGACTATAAAAAAAAAAAAAGAAAGAAAGAAAAAAGAAAGGAAAAAAATCCCTTATGGCCATAAAACAGTCTTCCGTGGTGGCCTTGTCCTGATCCTAGATTTACGCGTATTAAAAGGAAATTACAATATTAATAAGGCTCTTTTTAATGGGCCAATCGTCTCGATCTCTCTCGAAACCGTCCGCCCTCGGCGCAGGTCCTTTCGCCTTGAAACTCGTTACGATTCTAAAAGAGACAGACAGAGAGAGAGAGAGAGAGAGAGAGAGAGAACAGAAGGGGGGAAACGCGGAGCCGTAAATATCGAAGAAAATATCGTTTATCGTTATTCACACGCGTTAATGCCCTGACGATATATCATTCGACGCTACGCTCGTGTCCACGCGAAGAAAAATCATTTCTGGTTAGCATTTTTCTTTTTCTCTAAGTTAAAGAAATCGTGCGTCTTCTAGGAACATCCTCGGCATTACTATACTTCAACTATTTCTATAAGATTTTAACGATAGTAAATCCGAGCTTCGATTTCGTTTATTTATTTAATGGCGTATACTGATATGGCTAATAAGTAATGTCGG
>OU426857.1:4788953-5078953 GCA_911387685.1 Dolichovespula media | reverse complement strand
TCATTTTATCATCTCCTCCCAAGTCCGTTCATAGTTCATATATCAAACGCTTAGGAAAGGCGGCGACACATAAATACCTTACGCGGTATATAAAAGGCAACGAAAGGGAGAAAGAGAGAGAAGGAAAGAGAGAGAGAGAGAGAGAAAGAGAGAGAGAGAGAGAAAGAGAGAGAGAGAGAGAGAATCTCTGGAGAATATATCCCGCGCGTTGGCAGGCAGTAGATAAAATATATTAACCCCCCTTCGGCTACGATGTACCCTAAGAACCGACCACTTTCAGTACGACGAACTATGCACGATTACAACGCGGTAGGATTTCATGATTTTTCAGGGACACCATAGAAAAAAAAAGTAAAAAGTCAACAAAAAAGAGCTACAACGAATAAAAAGAAAAAGAGAGAATGAAAATGAATGTAAAATCAGACAATTTTTTAGATGATATTACTATGGGATATATATATATATATGTATATATATATATATATATATATATATATATATATATATATATATATATATATGTTTATAGAAAGAAAAAATGATATGCAAAGAGGGCGACAATAAATAGAGAGAAAGAGAAAGAAAGAAAATTTATGTAAAAATAGAAAATTTTTAAAAATAATATTACAATGATTAGATACATGTATCTATATAAAATGAACCCAGTCTAATTAATGAATTGCCGAATGGGAAAAATATGCATGTTTAGAAAAAAAAAGTAGAGAGAGAGAGAGAGAGAGAGAGAGAGGAAGGGAGAAAGAAAATGATAAAAAATAAAAAAACAGTAATCATTTAAAAAATATATATTACAAAATTTGATTATTTAATCGGTATTTTTATTAATTCACGGTAAGTATTTTATAAAATAAATAATCATTATATACGAATATTTTAACAAGTATAAATAATTTAGTATCAGAATCGCGTCACTTATATTACGTAATGATATTATATTATTAATATTTATGAGGATTTATTTAAAATATTGATTACACGTTTAAAAATACTGACTCAATACATTACAACCATTATGTATTTATAATTGTACCATTTAAATAAAATAAAAATATGAGAAAATCGTCCAAGCGAACGCGCATAATCGTTAATAAGTGTCGTGAAGATTTGAATAATAATTAATTAATAATTAATAAATAATTAAAAAAATAATGAAGAACTAATTATAGTAATTAATACAATAAAAGAGATACAAATTAATAATTTTTCGATCATTACAACCTAGTATGATATCAGATTGATCGAAAACTATTATAATTATATATATATATATATATATATATATATATATATATACATGTATATACATGTCAATAGAATGAATAAATATTTTAGAAGGAAAATTTTCTATTACAGACTTGTAAAGGTTGGTACAACTGCTTTGTCTCTACTTGTTAAAACGTTTCTCGTGTATGTGAAGATGTCGTGTCTCAATATTTTTTTTTAAATTAATTAAAATAGAAGTAATTAATTTTATTTGATTATCAGAAGAGAGAAAATCAAAATTTTTATCTGTAAATATTTTATTTTATTTTTACTTTTATTTATTTATATACATCAAAGGATTATAAAAATTTAATATATTCTTGTTGATATTATATTTATATAATATAAAATATAATACTCTTGTATAAAATGTTAATATTTTATATAAAAAGAAAGAATCTGACGTAATTAATAAAAATGCTTTCTTTTTTCGAAACATTTCTAGAATAAGCGTAAAATCTCGATTCAGTAATATCTAATTTTAAGAAATTATTTGAAAAAATAGAAAAGGAAGAAACAAATTTCAAAATAGAAAAAACAGATTAATAAATGGATAATTGTTAAATGAAATGAAAAAAAAAGAAACAGAAAATTAATAAATGGTTAAATATGACAGGTTAAATTTTACATTGAGTTAGAAAATTAACAAATAAATCGATGTAATCGTTTTTCTCCGAATGAAAACAATCCGATGTTAATGTGGCACGATTAAAATCGAGAAAAAGAAAAAGAGAGAGAGAAAGAGTTAGGCATTCCGCAGGATTGTCCTTACGGTCCTTATGGTTCTGACGGTTCACGTGCGTCTATAATCCCGAGATGCGAGCGTGGCAAGGGAGAAACTTAAAGCATGCCGCTCGCCATAAGTCATTCGTTGGGAAGAAAGAGGAGAGTGACGGTGAGAGAAAGCATAAGAAGAAAAAAGAGAGAAGAAGAAGAAGAATTTTTTGATTCACCTCTCTCTCTCTCTCTCTCTCTCTCTCTCTCTTTTCTCTGTTTTCTTCTTTTCTTTTTTTTTTAATATTTTCTTTTTTTTATTTAATTTTATTTTCAACATTATTTAATTAATTCGATTTTATTTGTTTATTTACTTATTTATTTATTCATTTTATTTTACTTTTATTATTTACATCAGTTCACTTAGCTGGTAACTTTGTTTTTATTATTTATTTCATTGTTTATTATTTATATGTCTATAATACAAAACGAAACGTTGTATTTTTAACATATAGTACGCTTACTCATATATCAAGATTATTTTATAATTTATTATAGCCACATTTTATTAACAAGATCATTTTATCTATTTGTTAAACGAACATTATAATTAATCAAAAACGATAAATTAACAAAAGAAAACGAAACACGGTAAGTAAATAAAAATAAAAAAATAATAATTTCACCTATGAATCACAAATGAGATCTTTGCTTTGAAGTATCAAAAAAAAAAAAAAAAACCAGAAAAAAGAAAAAGAGAACGAAAAAGAAGAAAGAAGAAAATAATAGAAAAGAATCACTTGCGACAAAAAAGATATATATATATATATATATATATATAGAGAGAGAGAGAGAGAGAGAGAGAGAGAGAGAGAGAGAGAGAGAGAGAGAGTAAAGTGGTAGTTGGGATCGGATGAGAGACGTGGGACGTGAAGCGAAAGGTTTCAGGGAGGTGGGGTGGGGGAAGAAAATAGTATTCCCTCGTGAGTCTAATCGAACGATCGTTTGTATCGTTAGCAATGATAACTCGGGCAAACGTCTGCCGAGTGCCATTATAAGGGCGACAATGAAGTTGTATGTTCGATAGTTGTAAAGGAAGGGAAGGGAAACTCAGTGATCGGATTATCCTAGAAACTCCGTGAACAAGGAAATGTGTATCCTCAAGGTTAGGAGGATTCATGTTTGACGTGCAACTATGCCAAAAGGGATACACGACATAAGGCATTGTTAACATCCCATGGGATAAACCGGGATTAAATGCTGTTAGCACGAATAGACTGTTGCCACTTGGCCAAAGTTCGTTTTCATTCTCTGTTGGAATACCATACTTACGATTCTTAGTATATATATAGATACTATGGATACTATGTATTCATAGACATATAGATACATGGATACGTACGTACTTACTCTTACTAACCGTAGTACGATCTCCTTTTACGACATATTGTGAGCCGCAAGCGTTGCCTTCTTCATTTCGATGTTAACTAACGGGTCCGATCGTTAAAATGCTCACGTGGAACCATGATTCAGCGCATACCGTGAATCATCCAATAATATAATTTTCTAGAATGAATTGTAGACATTTTATAACAATTTTTTCTATCTTCTTATTCTTTTTCTTTTTTCCTTTTTATTCGACCTGTTTTCATTTTGCCGTTTGTTTTTCTTTTTCTGTTCAATGGTCATTTTCTCAATTTTTAATAACACCGAGTAAAATTAATATAATGTCGATAAATTTCGAAACACTTGAAGGTCAACATTTATCGTTATTATTATTATAATAAATCAAAATTGTTTTATTTGTACAGGTAGAATTTTTATCAATCCCCTTCACCGTTCTTCTTCTGTGATATTAAAATTTCAAATAAATCACTAATGAGAAAATAAAAACTATAAGTAAATAAATAAATAAATAAATAAATAAAATACCTGCAAAATGCAAAACTTCAAATATTTCCGACACTTAAGAAATAGTCAAATAATTAATAAACTACACTTACAACATTATTACACGTTGTTAATTATTAAAAAGACAAAGAGGATCGTTTGACTCATATATAAAAAAAAAAAAAATAATAAATACACATAAAAAGATATAAAAGAATGAAGAAAAAAGAAAAAACCAACTAAACAATCTTTTTCAGGGCATCGTACAGTATTGATTCTTTCGCACAGTATTGAAAAAAAAATTCGTACATAAAGGGCTAGAAAATAAAAAAAAATGAAAAAAAAAAGAAACAAGAAATATGAAGTAAGGTGAAGTCTTCGTTTATTAAATCGGATTGAAACTCAACGAATCGACATCAGGAAGGAAAATTGAGAATTCTCTCTCTCTCTCTCTCTCTCTCTCCCTCTTTCGAGGATAACAAGGCTATGGTGGAGAATATCGAAAGGCTTTGGCGATATCGGCGTCGTCGAGGTGCAGATCACCGATCTCTTGCCCAAGGCGGCAATTAAAACCGTTTGTCGTTTCATCGCTGAAGATAAATTCATAAGTAAGGTCCGTGTATACTAGTCGCTATCGGGCGACTCACACACACACACACACACACATAAACACACAGTTATATATGTATCTATATGTACATATGTATATATACAAGAAAGAGAGAGAGAGAGACAAGTAAAAACGGACTCGGTGAGCAGAACACGTGATTTACATATTCCTTAGACCGGTATACTCTCTTAAGAATCACTATAAATATGCCGAGGGTGGTTTAATATGCGGTAGCCCTTTAATTTATAACAACTTATTAAATAAAAGCCCAGGGCCATTTACGCGCACCGTGTAAGAGCTAGCGATCGGTAACGATAAATAAAACCGATCGCTCGAGTTCGTTCGAATGTTTAATCTTTCTCCTTTATCGATTATCCAACGGAAATATGTATGTATTGGACGCCATTTTCTTTTCGATCGCGATCTGATATTAAAGATTGATCGATTATTTATGTATTCTTCTTATTATGTAGATACGTATCATATTGGCGTTTAACGGTGAAGAGTAAGTTTAAATATATATATATATATATATATATATATATATATATATATATATATATATATATATATAATATTTATTTTTTAATAATGTCATTTACTGAAGCCCCAAAATATATTGGTATTCGGTTTCCGCTACCAGCCTTCAATTATGTCAATCTTTTGTAGAACTATCCGATGAAATTTTTTCAGAGGATATTCTTAATAGGATAATACTATCGACGAGAAATATTTTGAAAAATTAGATCGATTTCCTTTCTTTTTAATTTCTAAATTAAATTTAATTAAATCCGTCTTAGATAGTACAATTGTTTTTTTTCCGTTATTCCAAAGATACCGATACTGAACGTGTGATACCAATATTTATAAAAGCTATATCAAATAGAATTTACGTAATAGTAATGTTAAAACAAATATTGGTATAATATCAAAACCGCAAAATATATCGGTATTTGGTTGTCTTAAACTTTTTCAATCTTTTAGGATTATCCGTATAATATCATCTACATTATTATCTATAATACAGATGAAATTTTTTCAAAGAGGATGTTCTTAATGGGACTGGAAATATTAAAAGTAAAGGACAACTAGATTTTTTTTTGAAATTTCTAATTGTACGTAGATAAAGCATCTTATTTCTAAATAAAACTATTTAACTAGGAACATAATCAACGGACAATAAAAATTTCATGAGAATAATCCTACCGTAAAAACTATCGAACGTGAGAACGTTGAAAATGTTGTCGCTTCGTCGAGTAATTCGTAGATTGCCTGCGGCCATAGAAAAGCATTTAGTCCACCCCAGGATTCTTTATCCTGGCGCGTGGCTGCATCCTTTAATAGACCAATAGCATTCCGCTTGGCGAAGCAGCGGAACGTGCCGACCGGATCTACCTATTATTTATTCTTTCTCTTTTGTACCTACCTTTTCTTTTTTTTTTCTTTCCCCTCGTCCAAGAGTAATCGAGGAGACGATCTTTCCGTTCGAACGCACACCTTCGTCTAATATCGATTAGAAATGTATGTATGTATGTACGTCTCACCTACGTCTTACAGACGTCACGTGACTAATTGATATATTTCCGTTAAATGGTATCTCTCTCTCTCTCTCTCTCTCTCTCTCTCTCTCTCTCTCTCTCTCTCTCTCTCTCTCTCTCTCTCTCTATCTATCTATCTATCTATCTATCTCTATCTCTCTTTTATAGGATCGTTTATCTTGATAGAAAATAAATTATTTTCAAGCTTTAAAATATTCATTCGAATATATTTATTTTCCATAGATAGGCACAGCTATTTATTTATATATCTATCTATGTATCAGTCTATCTATCGGCGAAGAGATATTAGATTGAATTAGAGAAAATAAATCTTTTACTTTTTATCGCGACTGGTTATGATTTTTCAATTTATACTTTTTTTTGTTTTTTTTTTTTTTTCTTTTCATCAGTCCACGTATAGAATTTATTGAAATAAAAAATGACGTGATTCGAAGAATTAGATTTCGAGTTAGTTAGGAAAGCGTTATTAGGAGATTGAACGTAGATAGCAATTTTAGTCAACATGGAACAGATTAGAAGAAAACAAAAAAAAAATACTGCAACGTTTAACAGCGATTAGACTAAAGCAAGATGTATGATGTTGATTGTAATACTTAAAATTGTATGTTAAAAGATTAGATCAAGAAAATAATTAGATGTAACATAAGTCGATACGAAAGAAAATAATAGATTCTTTCTTCATTTATTACTAATAAAATTAAAACGAAATATGCAACTATAAGTAAATTTAAAATATGTGATTAGAAGATTAAATCGACGTAACAATTAAACGTAACGGAGATCATTTCGAAAATCAGAGAAGGAGAAGAAAAAAATATTAACATATTTAATTATCGATAAGGTTTAAACGAGAAATAAAATTTTAATTGAAACTAAAAAATGCAATAAGAAGATTATAAATCAAGAAAATAATTACAAATGCTATAGCACACATCGATTCGAAATAAATAAATAAATAAATGTTGCAATAAACACTGACAAGATTAAAACAAGCGAAATATAAAGTTAGAAGTAAATTTAGATGGCCTGATTAGATAATTAAATAAAGATATTTGAATGTGATCACATTTAATTATGAGATTGAAACGAAATATAAAATTTTAATTGGATCTAAAAGATACGATTAAGAAATTATAATAAATCAAAATAATGATTAGAGATAGTACAAATCAATTCGAAATAAATAAATAAATCGATACTTACAATACACACCGATATAATTAAAACAGGATTAAGACAAGGTAAAATTTAAAGTTTGAAATGAATTTAGAAGGCGTGATTAGATGATTAGATGAAGGTATTTGAATGTAGCAAATATTGATTGGAAAAAGGTACTTTTATCACGCACGAAAGGAATGAGAAAGCGGAGAACAAGCGTATCCACGTACGCGCGAGCCAATTAAGGGTCGAGAAGAGACGTTTAAATGTGTATATGTCTGTATGTGTGTCCATGTGTGTATTTGTAAATACCCTTAGGCTTCTCGACGCGTTCGAACTATCGAAATTAATCCTCGCGTAATTCCCTCGGGAGCTCGCTGACAATGAGATGGATACTCGTGATGTGTAAGGACTTACACCATGTACGTATCTAACTTTTTTTATTCATTCGTTTATTTAATATTCATGTATTTAAAGTTATAAATAATTGACTGCTACAATGATAAGAGAAATAAATAAATAATCATATTCTTTTCTTTCATTTTCTTTTTTTTTTCAATTTCAATATTCCTAATAAACATCCTGGACATTACATTATTTTAATTTTAATTTATTTTTAATGGTATTTTTTCTTGTTTTTTTTTCTTTTTTACTTAATTATCATCGATGTAAAAATCAATAATTCATCTAATATAATTGAATTAAAGAAATTAGATCATTTTGTTTTAATTGAAAACAAATAATTCTGAAAGGCATTAAAGGCTAACTTGAATATACACATATATGACTGTACAAATAATTCTGAAACGCATTAAAGGCCAACTTAACTGTACACATATATGACATTACTAATAATTCTGAAAAATATTAAAGGCTAACTTGACTGTACACATATATTCCACAGATCACTATTACTTCAATAACATTGCAATGTTGTTATACATTTTTCGTATGCAAAAAGGTGTATTCGAATATTTACCTTTAAAATTAGAGATTTGTAAGACGATAGACGTGGAAATCAATCGTTTTAACCACCCCTCAACGAACGTACGAACGTACTATGTACATAAACGCACGTGCGCGTTACACCTTGCGTGAACGCATGGACGTTGCAGAGTGGGCGCCACTCTGACCTTCTTTAACACCCTTCTGACACACGTGGCGATGGCGTACACAGAACGTGGGCGTCAACTCACGTACACTATACACATACACATTGAAAGGGAAGATAACTGTTCTGTAGAAGTCATTTTGTGTATGCGTGTCTATATATATATATATATATATATATATATATATATATATATATATATATATATATATATATATATATATATATCAGCTTAGGTGTACGAAACGCTTATTTTTGTAGATGAAAATATATTATTGTGTGCGAAAATATATTTGTGTGTGTGTGTGTGTGTACATAAGTATACACAATATATAAGTAAAATTGTATATATACGTATGCCAAAGAGAATATGTATAGGGGTAAAGTTTGTGCATATATGTGTGTGTGTCTTCTCTTACACAAATGAACATAAAGCGTCAACCCTTACCGAGTGACGCGACTGGCTCCCTCTGTTAGGGTTACACAATCGCGCCCTGATTGATAATTTATACGGTGCGTGCAGGTTATTTGATTATCTGTCCCCAGCTGGGCTCGTATCCACCCCATCTTCTTTTTCTATCTCTGTCTTTAGCCTCTCTCTCTCTCTCTCTCTCTCTCTCTCTCTCTCTCTCTCTCTTTCTCTCCCTCTCTCTCCCTGCCCCCTCTCTCTCCATTTCTTTTCTTTTTATTACTTTTTTTATTTTTTTAGGTAATTTTGTTTTTAACTACATACATGCATACACACATTCGTAGGATCATACATATTGCTCGATATTTTATGTAAAGATTATTCTTCTATCATTGATAATCGAATTGATGTTGATATTATTTCATGTATACGCACAGCAAATTTGTTGATAATGAAAGAAGAACCATGATTTTTAGAATAGGAAATATGTTTTTGTTTTCTTTTTATCATATTTTTGATCAATCCATCGAAAATTTTAATATTCGATATATGTAAATTTTTTAATGAGAAGCTTAGATCTCATTTTATTTTCTTTTAAAATAAATACAGATAGATAGATGAAATTTAATGGAGGAAAAAATTATAATAATAAGTTTGTGTAATAATTGTTTATTATTTGCAAATTTTTTCGATCGAAGTTATTATTATTATGAATATTCATTTATATTTTATTATAGCATTATATTTTATAATATATATATATATATATATATATATATATATATATATATATATATTCTTTTTTTCTTATAATGATAAAATTCCTTTTCCAATAGCAACACAATTCAATATAAAGAAACAAACAAATTTCTATTGACTACCAAAAAATCATTTATTAAAATTATTAAAATAATAAAAATTAATAGGAGCCATAGAAATTTTTAAAGGACACACCAAAATGTACATAAAAGTTAAATGCGACATACTGTCGCAGGAATATTCCAATTAAAAAAATAAAATTTTAATGTTCGTTATTATCCATCATCTTCCTTTCCGTTTTCTTTTTTTTTCTGTTAATCAATGAAACGACAAAAAGAGTAGAGTATGAATTAGTATACCTACATATGGATGATAGTAGAAGCTGAATGTTGGGTTACCTCAAAAGAAGGAGCAGAATGATACCAATTATGTCATCAACGTAGCGTGCGCAACCCTCCTTTCTGTTACGTCGCTGTCACAGCACAGTCTTCACCCGCATGTTAACCCCTGCTCTCTTTCACCACCCTCGTATATTTCATGCTACATAATACGACACGTTCTCTCGACACAGGGGGAGATTCCTGATGTGGTCTCAAAATCGGGAGGAAAAACATGTAACATTTTCTATATCTCTTTCTCTTTCTCTTCATAATAACCGTGTGATTTTTATTTTATATATTTTTATATTAACAATTAAAAAATAAATATAGATATTTATCTTATTTTTGAAATAAGAATAAAATTATTTAATGTTATTAGAAATGGTAATATACGTCTATATGTATTTGTTAATACGTTAAAAAAATGTTATAAATATTTATTATTTAACATTAAAAAACATTTTATTATTATTTGAAATTTTTATATTAATAATATTTAAATATATAATATTTTATAAATATTTTATATTTTATATTTCATATATATATATACAATTATTATTTTTAATTATTTTATATTTTAATTATTTTAAATTTGCAATACAAGTGAATCATTTTTCTAAGTCAACTCACTTAACGTCAACTATTCGAAAGAGAATAGAATAATAATACAAATATACGTAATATACGGATCTTTAAACAATTTTTAGATTATATTAATTGCATTGCTTTTACTGATTATATATACATCAATATACTTTGTTATTGAATAATAAACAGCGTTATCAAGTACGTCAATAATTAGTTTGAAAAGACGTCAAACATTGAGCTTTTGATATAATATTTTTATTAAATTCTTTTACCTCTTTAATAAACATTATCTTTTTGGATGTTATCAACAAACTGTGATCTAAATTAATTTTTTATAGCATTGTTATGTACAGATTCATGTACTTATATTTATTTAATAATTTTTAAAAACAATTATTTCAATAATAAGAACCGACTGTTTTCATCGATTGGTAAAACAGAATCCTAATATTACCGACCAACTCTTTACCGATCGATAAAACAAAAATATCTTATTTACCAACTTTCTCTCGGCCGACACAACAGCCGTCTATCTCTCTAAGGCAATCGACACATGGCTCAATTATTATTGACTGTGTTTTTACCAATCGATAAAATTGTTTCTACTACTGTCGGCCTTAACTTTTAGAAAGTTATAAATACATTCTAAAAATTTAATACAGTTATATTGTTACTCATTTATTAAACATTATTATATTTGTATATATTCGTTTATTATTATTTAGAAAGTGTTAGACAAGTATTCGCATTAAGTCAGATATGTCGGTAACACAAGGACAGACATCCATATATAGATAGGAATCTGAATAGTATATATAAATTAGTTCTATGAAAAAGCAGATATCGATAATTTAATAATTTAAAAAGATATATATACATATATATATATATATATATATATATATATATCATTTTATAAAGAAGAACAATTATTTTATATTACTAAAATTTGTTATTAATATATTTTATTTAATATTAAAAAATTGTGATCGAATTATTTTTTAAAAGGACAATAAATAGTATGACTTTTGTATATATTCGTCATATCACAAAAATAACGAAAAAAAATTAAGTTCGATAACTTTTGGATGAAAAATTTGGAAAGTATCTTGAATATATGCCACTTCTTAAAGAATAAGGT
The DNA here is from genome assembly GCA_911387685.1 of Dolichovespula media. NCBI lineage: Eukaryota > Metazoa > Arthropoda > Insecta > Hymenoptera > Vespidae > Dolichovespula > Dolichovespula media. The sequence continues at coordinate 5,067,350 of OU426857.1, read as the reverse complement.
TTCGAATAAACTTCTTCATGATTCGCATGAACGTTTTCAAGATGTCTGCCGTTAGAATTCGAAGATGTTTTCACCCCTTTCGATTTCCTTTCAAGTATCGTAACAGCGATATCGACTATTTCCTGAGATCCGTTTTTCAATTCGTTCACTGGCTCACGTAAACCACATTTCTCAAATTCTTTTCTCCTTTCCTCCTTTTCAGCTTTTGCCATTTTGAAAACTTTCGATTCAACATCTATTTTCTTTTTATGAGCTCCTTCGAATTTTCTATTCGACGAATTCGATCTAGATTTTTCTCGATCATTTTTTTCATTATCATCGTCTCTCGTGCAATCCGACTTATCGACCAAAATTAGAGCAGTCGACGTTGATTCGTCAATTTTGTTATCTTTCAGTCGATCAGTTTCTCTAACGATCACTTTCAATCTCGATCTTGATCTTCTGCGATCTTCTAATTTGGAATTATTGAAATTATCTCCTAATTCCTTTTTCAATCGAGAAATCGCGATAGGTATTCTCGATCTCATCGATTTTTCTGTTTTACTCGATAATGTTAAGAAATTTGAAATCGTCGAATGAATTTTTGAAAAAGATGACGTTCGATCTTTGTTGACTTCCTCGATCTTGTTTGTTTTTAATTTATCAGGTTCATCCTTCAGATCGTTATCGTTTTTCAAATTTTTATCCTCGTTATTAGTCTTCCTCAAATTCGACAATCTTTTAGATTTTTTCATAGCCGAAGAAAGAAAAATGGCGCCGACTTTTTCTAAATCTTTTCTTTGAATATCCGCCTTGTCATTTTCCTTTTCTTCTCTAACGGATCTTGATAAAGAATATCCAGAAATATGATTTTTAATCGGTGATTTTTCATTGATATTCTTTTTGAATTTTTTCGACGCATCAGAATTATCATCGTCGAAAGAGAACACCATATTTATTTCCTTATTCGACTCCATTTGTTTCTTTGGAATATCTTCTTTCTGTCGAGAAAACGAACCAGCACTTTTTGGAAGAACTCTTGACTTCGTTTTATTATTTGTGTTATTAAAATTCTCCTTTTCGATAAAACATTCATTACCATGAATTTTTTTAACCGCCGAATTATTTTCATCCGATTTTATCGAATTTTTATTAGCATAACGTTTCTCCATATTGTCACGATAATTCATTCTATCACGATCAGCACTTCTTGAATTGCTCTTTCTCCTTGCAAATAACGTATTGTTATTCGTTTCGCGATTAACATCTTGACGAATAAAATTTTCTTTCAAATTTACTACGTTTCCTTGTTTCTTTAACGTAAAATCATTTTTTTCTTGTTTAATATTTTCAAATTTATTTTTTATATTTTCATCAAAATTATCGAACATATCCGAAATACTGTCAATGTCCACCGCACGATCGATCGATTTCCTTATTTCTTTGTTAAGATCTTTCAACATTTTGTTATTACTTTCGTTAACATTAGCTACGAATGAAAAATCGGTTGTTACCTTGGTGTCATCTGTAACGACATTGAATACAGGTTTCGTCGAGGAATTTTCTTTCTTTTTTTGCAATGAGCGCGTTGCCGAAGGTATTCTTCGTTTTCTTCTATTATTATCATTTTCTGAATCATTCGAGCAATCACGCGATCGAGATAATTTTGAAGTATGTGTTGATTCATTTTTTCGAGTTTCATTTTCTTCCCTTTTGTTTTTCCGATTAGTTGCCTTTTTAAAGAAATAATTTGATAAATCGGAATCGACGATGACTTTCTCGTTCGATGACAAATCATTCATAAGATTTCCTTGACCTCTTAGTAGTGTATTTTCAAAATCAGCAATATTTCGTTCCCACTGTTCAATTTTTTCATTAATCTCTCGATCCATAGTTTTAGATCTTTCTTTCAAAAATTCTCTCGTATTTATTTTTCTCGGTGGTGTTTTGTTTGTCGACAATACATTGCCCTTGGTGTTACCTTTTTTTTGGAATTCTTCCTATTTAAATTGTATATAAATATAAAAATACAATACTGTTTATATGTAAATATAAAAATATTAATTTATATAATAATACAAAAAAGGAAATTGGAACTAAATAAGATTAATGGACGAAATAAAATAAAAAATATATATATATATTTGTTCTATTTCTTATTATATATAATTATAAGAAAAATATATATAATTAATAAATGTAATTAATATAATATAATTATATATAATTAATAAAAAGAAATATATATACCTATATTACATTTTTGTAAATTAATAATATAATAAGCTTTAAAGTAAAATCAAATAATACATATATTTATGAAATTTGTTTCTATTGTTTTCATATCCTGAAGCCAGCCCTAAAATATTTCCCTACTTATTAATGGGAACATCCACTCTAATATAAAATATTTACTATAGTTAATTAGCTGCTATTAATTTCATCTCGCTTCAATTTTTTGCCTTTTTTCTTCCCCAGTAAAAATTGCATTTTATCCTATCGTACGTAAAACGTATCTTATTAACTATTTAAAATTATTATTCGTATTTAATTTTATTATTTAAAATTTGCGTATATGAATTGAAACAAACCCCATTGGTTTCTTGTTTCTCATCAAATAATTTCCGAACATTTTTCGATATGGAATCTCGACGGGGTATCTTCTTTTCACAATACGACTGATTTTGATCTTTTTTCTGTCGAATCGAAGACGACGGAGATATTGCGTCACATCCGGTATCCGATAATTCGACTATTTTGCTGACATCTTGATAATCCATAGGGAATATTGGATGAGCATTATCCACAAAGAAAAAAAATGGATTTTCAGAGAATGCGTTCATTTTAACTTTTGCTGGTTTTTTCTTCTCTTTCTTTCTGCTTTTTTTCTTCTCTTCCTTTTATTTTCAATATTTTCTCTCTCTCTCTCTCTCTCTCTCTCTCTCTCTCTCTCTCTCACTCACTTTAAATGTTTCTTAAACGGAATTACATTACCGGAAATATCTGATTTGGATGCCATGATTTTTATTACAGGATATTATTACTACTGAATTTGTTGGATCATTTTGTATAAACGAATAAAAAATTTCGATTTTACTTTTTTAGAGGTTATACCGAATGATTAAAGTGTAAGATGTCGACTTTTTTGTATCTTCCGATATGAACTTATATCAAATCGTAATATTTCTTCTTTTTTTTTTCATAATCGATAACTAACGTGAGAGACGTATCGACAATATTATTCAACAATACATATATTAACATTTAAATATTCCAAAATTATATTCTATCTTGTAATTCATTTACTTAGTTTTTTTCTTTATTTTATATTTGTTATTCTTTTTGTTTTTCTTTTTTTTTTTCTTATGATACAGATCTCTCTTTCGATATCAGAAAATATTGCGAAATTTGTTGTAAGTTACGAGCAAAGATCATCGCGATAAAAGTAATATTTTATTTACATAACAAAATATTGGAATAATTTCGATAAAAAAAATATGAGACAGATACCTGAAAGGTTCATATTCCTTCTCTTTAGATGATGTTAAAAATTGCAAAAAAAACGGTAAATCAACGCAACGTACGTTCGCATTGTCCGTTTGTGACATTAATCGTTCATCTGTACAGCTCCGAAATAAAAGTCGACTGATCAAATTAATTACTATGAGTATATTATTATATTATATATTATTATTAATAGTAGTAGTAATAATAGTAGTAATAGTACAAAAATAAGATAACGTGGATTAGGCCAGCAGGATAACCACAAAGAAAAAAAAACAGCACTGAAAATTTTACCTTTCAGATAATGCGTAAACGAATTCACATATTTATGATTTTTATTAAAATAATATTGTATATAATATATAAGTATTCACTAATTATTATCTACTTTTTTTCTTAACAAAATAATATATAAAATTTTTGTGTATCGTTTTTTTTTGTTGCAAATTTATGTACTATTATATTTATCGATTGTATTATTATTCTCTATAAATTTGTCGTAAATTAAAGTCGTATCAACGCTCTACGTCCTATCAAATGCAAATCATTGAAAGAATCATGTCACTAACAAAAGAAAGATGAGAGAATAAAAAATGTACATTCATCCTATTAATACTAATACTCTAACCTTCACTAACTCGATTGTTAAGTGGGAAAGGGATATAACCTCAATAGAAACTTATGTACTGATAAGATGAATGTATGGTGACAACAATAGCGTTCACCCTATTGCGTTTCTATTTTATATTTTGTCCATACTTGTCGCTGAAGTCACACATTCTTTCAGAGAAAGATTACGAATATATATCTGTCGACACTAACGCCACTCTTAGATTTATGCACAGTATTAAGTTACCCATGATTAGCCTATAAAAATGTTATGAAATTGATTTTGTATATAAGAGCTACATGTATAAAATATAAAAGCTTGTAAGAAGATAATGATAATTTATTTTTCTATTTTCAAATATTCAAAAAATCTGACAAATTGTTATATTAAAAAATACAGATATATCTAACAGATTTTTTGGAGTTAAAACTAGCTTTAGAGTTTAGAAGATTTTATTTCTTAAAATTCAAAATTACCTTCTTCCAATTGTGAAATATAAAATATAATTATACATAAATCTTGAATATTTATATTGAACTACATGTTGTCGGTAAAGTCAATATATGAATTTTGCGAAGAATGTGAAAGTTGTGATGATGTTGGAGAAGGAGTTGTGTGTACCGAAGATGAAAGTGGACTTTGCGTTTGTGGATATGAATATGTTGCTGTTTGCGTATGAGTAGTGGATCTATTTACATTGGATTGATTGTTTTGTTTAAAGCCTTGTGTAAATTGGCATTGATTAGTAAATGGAAAATTTAAAGAAGGGATCGAACACGTCGAGGGTGATGACGCAGAAGAGGGAAAGCTTTGGCTTAATCTAGCTTTCTTAAAGACATTTAATAGTTCACATTTAACATCGAGCTTGATATCATCTGGAATCTTTTTTAATTCAGGTACTAACGACAACACAAATAACGTGTCTTCGTCCTTTTCCATAGTCTCTTGACTCTTTCCTCTCATTAATTTTTCAGCTACGCTTACAAAAAGTTTATCTTCCTCCAACTGTTTCATATCAGATATATTTCTCTTATTTCGAGAACGCGATTTTAGACTAGCTTCCATTTCTCCTTGCCTTTCTGGTTCTTTCTTCACCAACATGGTCATATTGTCTACATTTTCTATTACACCTGACATTGGTTTTACAACAGTTTGTAAAAAACTCAATTTATTATAATACATATACTGCTTTCGATTAGCAGGGGTCCCAGAACCTGATTTTTCCTTTTTCATTTTTAATAATTCTCTAGAATAACAGTCTCGCAAACTCTTCCATTTTCTTTGAAAGCGTAAGGCTGCAAATATAATGATTCTTTAAAACACCATACCATAAACAAAATTTATTCTTTTATCAATTCATTCCTTCAATTAGTTTTAATTTAATTATTCATCATAAATCGATATAAACAAAAGATCAACATACAAGATACAACATAATGATATAAACAAAAGATCTTCGGAAGTAAATCAGAAAAAACCAAACAATTCATTGTAATATCGAATACTATATTCATTTCAAAAATGTCTCAAAAATTAAAAAACTTACCAATATTATTTTTTTCTGCATTAGACTTTCTTTCAAATTCTGGACAAAATTTTCTAATAACTTCTTCCCAAGCGTTCTTCTTGGTAATTTTATTTGTATAATCATCACTAGATAATTCCCAAATAGCTGGACGTAATTCAATTTCCGAAATAAAATCTTCAGTATTTATATTATTGATATCTTCCATGTTGTATCTATATGTTCCTTATAAGTAACATTACCGCGCCACACTAGACCACAAGATACTTGCACAAAGCAACTCGGTGGCGCCACAAAGAGTAACAACGAACGTTTTTATATTCAAGACGAAACATTCGGTTCAATACATCAAATTATTGTTATTAATTAATTACACAAATTGTTGTTACATTTAAAAACACACATACAAAATAAAACTCGATGCTTTAGAATTTTGTGTCCTTCACAAATTGATGATGACAATACAGTAACCTCTTCCACATAAAAGCCACGTATAGTAGGGATGTGGCGCCGCATTGGTGGCGCCGCTAACGCAGATGGCGTATAAAAATTTTTGAAACTTCTGATATAATGAATTTTTTATGTGTAAGATCATTGACATAATCTTATAAAAATTGAAAAAATTTTGCTAAATCAAAATTCTTGTCAAAATATGCCATAGTTTATATTAATGAAAAAAATATTGATTCAAAATATCATTAACTTATCTGTGGCGCCACAGACTTGCAACGATTTTGTCGAGTAAAAATGTTCATTCTGTTATCTTTTAGTAATTTCCAAGAAAGATTATAAATTCGTCTTTTTCGCAAACGTGATATTAATTTTTTCATATGTTCTATTTTTGTATCTTTTCTATTTATTTGTTGTTTCAATATATGAATTTTATGTTGCAATTTGTCGATTATTATATCTTTCTTCGAATCTGTAAACTCAACTTCCATTTGTTCCTCATTGTTTTTTACTTCTAAAGTTATTTTGCTTAATCCATTAGAATATAATTGTGGATCATCAAAATTTTGTTCCGGTTCATTAGAATATTTAGACTCATTTCTAACGGATGTCAAGAACTTTTCTTTTTCTAATTTCGACTTGTTCGATACTAAATTATTAGAATAGTTTGAAAATACAGATGGAACAGCATCATGCTTTAAACGTCTGATATATGGATACCAAGCTGTACCAGGACGATGCAAGAAATCTTGCGGCTTAAAATGCTCGCTACAAATTCTACTTGCCTTAGAAGGCTTCCAATCTTTTCTGTGAATTGCTGTTATCCAAGCTGCGAGTCTATGCTCATCTTTGAATGGAAAACTATAAAAAAAAAAGATATATTCATTATATCTATTCATATGTATAATAAGATACAAATGTTATTGATACTATTGTAAATTAGGTTAGTTCAGTAACAGTAAAGTTATATTCGATTATTTGATATATATATATATATATATATATATATATATATATATTCATACACACAAAACAAATAATGTTTAGTTATTGAACGTTAGAGAAAAAATAAATAATAATTTAAGAAAAATAATACTTACGTAAAAAATTGAATTTTCTTTTCTTTGGAGAATCTATTACTACAACCATATACACTACACGATGTAGGCATTTTATTAAGCAAATATTTTTAAACAAAAATGAAATTTTTTAAAGCATTATTTTTAATAAGTTCGTCAATTCTTACAAAATTGAACTTTTGTTTTGCCTATCGCTTACAAATGGCGACCTTTCAACAAAAACTACTTTCTTCTTTTAACACCAGATGACTCAGTAGTATTTTATAAATTATTACTTATATAGTAAATATTGTTCAAATTATTGTTTTACATAATAGATATATATATAAGTATATGTATATATTATTTATATATTTAATAATAAAAAAAAATGCATAATAATTATTCTTTTATTTGTTAATGTTTTTAGAGAAAATATGAATTTGTTAATTTTTTTGGAGAAAATATGAAAATACTTGGATATTATCAATTCGTTAATTGTTCAGTTTAAGATTATTATTGATCAATTATGTTTACTTATCAATTATATATAATTATATTGTTACGAAGCATAATCCATTGATAAATTTAATGCATTAAAACACCGTCGAGAAATTTCATATTCCGTCGATAAAATTACTTATCGATAAGAAAGTTTTAACTTCTAATATTAGACATTGTTAAAATGAGTAATCTATTGTTGATAAATTTAATGCATTTAGAACTCCGTCGATAAATTTCATATTCCATCGATAAAATTACTTGTCGATAAGAAAGTTTTAACTTCTAATAATAGATATTGTTAAAATGAGTAATCTATTATAAGGGGATAAAAGTTTCATTATCAATAAAATGATAATGGAACAAAAGAAATAAATGAACATGATTAAATTAATAAAAAAATTATGAAAACTTTAATTAGTTTATTTATCCATATGTTCCTACGAATTGTACTTGATTAATTCATCGTTAGAAAAAAATAAAAAATGTTGACGTGTCCAAAACTTTTGAAAAAGGGAGGAAAAAAAGAAAAAAGAAAAAAGAAAAAGAAAAAAGAAAAACAAAACAAGAAAAAATTAATTTAAAAATCAACCAATAAATCATAATAATTACAGTTACGAAATGATAATTTTTCACGCAAACACGCAATGTATCGAAATCGCGTACTTCAAATAAATCGTTTTAGTGAATAAATAAATATTTTTTTCTTTACCGATAAGAGAAGGAAATTGATACTTATTGTCAGCTATGAAGAGTAACGAAAAGGATAGAACGTTTGCGCGCGCAGAAATCAATGAGACAAATTTCAAAGCATGCGCCTGTGATATTCCGGTACGTAACACACGTCTGAACAAAGTGTTAGGAAGAAATAAATAACGCGTTGATTAAGTGCTGTTAACCGATCAGTGAGAAGTGTGTACATTGTGCGGCTTTCCATTCTTCTTTTTCTTCTTCTTCTTCTATTTATTCTATACTACTTATCTGTCTCTGTTCTTTTTTTTCCTCCCCAATTCTCAAGTTATCTTTCAGTTTGGAAGACTCATAATAAACTACAAGTATCCAACACCGACCCTTATCATGAATTTCTAGAAAGAGAAAAAAAATACATTTGATCGATCCTCCAAAGTTTCTAATCTTCGCCATCTTAAAATTCGTCGATCCTAATCGTTCTAAGGGCAAAACAACAAAAAATTTATAAAAAGGAACAAAATGGACGAAAATCTCAGTCGTGGATATGTGCAATTAGGAAAAGCAAGAGGCATGAACGAGTTTAAATTCTCTAATGGATTTACACATCTTTCACCACCGGTCGACAAATGCAACTTAATCTATCTGGCTTTGATACTTGGTGGAATAGGCTTCCTATTACCGTACAACAGGTCATATTAATCATTTTCCATTATATGTATATACACACATATATATATAAATATTTATAGTGTGAATACGTATTATATGCATTTTCAGAGTCTATGTCAAAGACCTTCGAATACTAAATAGTGTCTCGTGATCTGACCTTTGTAGAACATAGACACTGTAATCGATTGAACCACCTTGTGGAATCAATGAGAGATTCTAAATTAGATCGTCAATTCAAGCACTAGTTATTATTATATGTTCTTTCCTTAGAAAAATTTATTTTGTCATGAGAAATTGTCTAAATTTTATAGACTTTTACACACACATATATATATATATATATAGTTTTTATATAACTTTTAAGTAATTATAATATATTTGTTTATATTTTTTAATTCATTAATTTCTTTTACAACTTGTTGAACCATTATATTAAATTTAATAATTTTTATTTTTTTGTAGTAAAAACTCAATAGATGTAGATAATTATAACATTTTACTTTATATTTTTAATTTACTGTCTTTACAAAACTAATAAATAATAAAATAATGCCAAAAGATAGTTCATATATACATACATATATAATATAAAAAAATATATATACGATATAAAATAATATATATATATATATATATATATATATATATATATATATGCATATAATTTTATATGATATGCTTGTGCTTTAATGTTTATAAAAAGTACACACATTATACCTCAATATGTCGTCATATCTTATGATTACAGCTTCATAATTGCTGTGGATTACTTTCAAACAAGATACCCTGGTACGACAGTAATATTCGACATGTCAGTCGTTTATATTACAATGGCCTTTTTTGCTGTATTCGCTAATAATATTTTAGTTGAAACATTGTCCCTGAACATGCGAATTACTTTCGGTAAGGGATATTTATATATATATATATATATATATAGGTATTAAATACATTTTATTGCATCTTATTTACAATTATTATCGTTATCGTTATCACCATTTTTTTACCAGGTTACTTGGTCTCGTTCGTTACATTGAATTTCGTTGTAATATGCGAAATTTGGTGGGAAGTATTTGGTGCTGCTACTTCGTACAATATCAATTTAATAGCTGTTGCTATTGTCTCGCTTGGTTGTACAGGTTGTTACAATGTTATTATACCTTATTATAATTTCTTTGTAAAATATTCGAAATTATTTATTTCTTATTAAAAAATATCTTCGATAATTAACAGTCCAACAATCGAGCTTTTATGGATATACTTCGATGCTTCCTAGTCGATATACACAAGCCGTTATGACCGGAGAGAGTAAGTAGATATTAAATTTGAAAAAATTAAAAAAGAAAATGAAAAAGAATTTGGAAAAAGAAAAAGAAAAAAACTGAACAAAGAATTTGGAGAAAAGAAAAAGATATCAATCGTAAAACATTTTTTTTTTTTATTTGGTGGGAAAATACAGAAAAGAGAAATTTAAGAAAAAAATCTATTTATTGCTATGATAATTTAATTAATTTTGCAATGATTATAATGAAATTATGAGGTTTATTTAAGAAGATTTTATTCAACGAATTTGTATGTAGGCGTTGCCGGATTTTGGGTTTCTATTAATCGAATTTTGACGAAATCAATGCTGAAAGATGAACGTGGTAATACATCGATGTTCTTCGTATTGTCAAATTTGACGATCCTAATGTGTTTCCTGTTACATCAAATTGTACGAAAGTCTGATTTCGTACAATTCTACATAACATTATGTCAAGAGAGAAATCGTATTACATTGGAACCAACGGAGGACGTTGGCCTGGTAACCGAGTGATTTTAACGTTGGCAATAACGATGAGAGATTCAGAGATTAAATGATTTCATTCAACAGATGGATCCGCTTGACCAGGTCGGTGACCCAAGTAAAAGTCAATACGGAATTTTGAAGATACAAACAAGTCCATTGGGAACTGATTCTGCCAGTGCAAGTACAGATCTAAATGGTAATATATTTTTTAACATCAAAATATTATTTAATGTAATTTTCGTCATTTTCTTTTCTTTATATGTATTTAAAGAAACAGTTTTTTCTCTTTTTTTTTTAATATTATCACAAATTATAATATTTATATTTTTATATATACCGATGGAATAATTTATACTTTTATATAAATTATTTCATCAAATTTTTTGATTAATTCGTTGATTGGATAGATATTTAAAAAATATATATATAATGAGAGAGAAAAAGAGAGTAATTTTTTTAATAATTTTTGAAAAATTATTTTTATTTCTTTTAGGTACCGGACAATACTCAGCATTCTCCTTTAGTAATCCCGTTTATGAGCCTAGTGCACCTTCTGGGAATCCACCAGGAAGTGCTGGTCCAACTTACAAAGTTGAAGACGTTGTTGTAATGAGAGGCTCTTACACTAATCAAAATAGTAAGCCTTGGTCTGGTATTAAAAGTAAGTTTCTTATTCACATCTAATTGTCAAATAAAACAATATTTGTTTAAATAATTAATTGAAAATTATATACGATTAATATTTTGAGCAAATTTTTATAAAAAAAACATTTTTTTCTTTAATTCGACTCGAGACGTTTCGTTAGAGACTGACGATCAATATTTTAAATTATATCGTCGCCATTTTGAAATTTATGAAATAATGTATTTGATATTTATTAGAGGAAATTTTCATATTACAAGGCATTTTTTCTTTTCTTTTTTTTTTATTAGATATAGAAAAAAAATAGATTCGGTCATTTTAAATGATCGGGTCGTGTCAAATGATCATCATTTTGACAGCATGCGGGCAATAGTATTGAAAGAACAAATTGTCACTTCTTTTTCTTTTTTCTTTTATAACTTTTTTTTTTTAATTAATAAGAACTATTTCGTTTGAATTATTTTCAGGAGGATTACTGGCAAGATACGAAGTCTCAAAACTTATTTTCCCATACATGGCTAGCATAGGAGTAGCATATTTCGTTACTCTTTGTTTATATCCAGGAATAGTGTCAGAAATTGTATCTTGCAAATACGAATCATGGATGCCAGTCATTTTGATGACAGCTTTCAATGTTTCTGATCTCTTTGGCAAGGTGATAAACAAAGATAAAATTAATATAACAATAGATAAAGAAAAAATTTTTAAGAAAAATGAATTAAATTAAAAAAAGAAAAGAGAAAGAAAGAAAATTCAACTTATAACACTTCAATTACATCCAATAATTAAATTACTATTAATAACTAATAAATATTAACGAAATTTTATGGATAAAATTAATGCGTTATTATATTTAAAATTAACGTTTCGATATAACATATAATAAATAATATTAACTTAAATATTAACTTTTAAGAAGATTCATTTGATTCTTATTTAAAACTTTTTATTAATTATTGTTAAATATATATATTTTTTCTTTTTTTACAGTTATTAGCAACAATACCGTATCAATGGAAACGTACTCATTTACTTTATTTCTCGAGTGCAAGGATAATACTGATACCTTTGTTTTTGTTATGCGCTATACCAAGAAGCGGTCCCATATTATCCGACGAATGTTATCCATTAGTGTTTTCCTGGCTGCTAGGTTTAACAAATGGTATTGTTGGAAGTATACCAATGATTCAGGCACCTAGCAAAGTACCGGAGGAACATCGCGAGCTTGCAGGTACGAATTAAATATTATTTTTTATTAACATATACATAAATATAAATTATCATCCTACAAGTTATTCATTGTACGAGTATTCTAAAAAATTGAGATTTAAATAGATTTTACTCTTAGTATTTGTAATAATATATCATAACATAAAATAAGTGATCAGTATTACATCGGTTAATAAAAATAATTATTAATATTTTAATTACATATAATAATTCGTCGGTATTTTAAATAGATCAGTATAATAAAACCGAAGGAAACTATAAAGCTTAATTGTTTACAATAATCGCTTATATTACGTACTGCCATTTTATCATAAATATTCATATCCAAATATTCATATATATTGATTATTTATTTTACAAACTACTTAACATTAATTAATAAAAATACTGATGAAATAAATAGAAGTAGAAATTATATACGTGTAAAATTAATTATTAAGATCTAACTGATTATTCATCTTTTTGAAGAGTTAAGAAAATAATTCAAGTAAAATAATCGATTCGTTGATTGCTTCGTTTTAAATATTATCATCGAACAGTTATGTCTATTTATTAATTTTAATGTAATTATTGCTTTTTAATGTTATGCCTGTGAACAATTTCCATGTTCCTCCCCTTATAGCAGGCAATATATGCATACAGACATTTTAATCTATTATAAGGGCCTCCAGATGGAATATAAATTATTTAAAAAAGATTCAATATTTAATATATCGTAACGGTCTATTGATGGAGTATGAATTATTGCCTATTTACGAGCATTATAAACGATATTTGAAAAAAAAAAATTAAAACAAATAAATAAATAAAAATAATTGATCTTATGATCCGAAGAATAAAATTTTTTAAATTGTTTTTTCGGAATAGATTTAAAAAAATGTAAAAAAGAAAACAAATCGATTAAACTAATTCTAGTTTTTCTTTTATTTTATGTATTATATCAGGAAATATAATGACTTTGTCATATATAACGGGCTTAACAATTGGCTCATTGGTAGCATATTTAATGGATGCTTGCTTTGGTCCACCGTTTCAAACAAAATATTTATGCCCGAAACCATGGAAACCATCGACGACGCCAATCACTAACACGACCATAAATATTATAACAAATGTCATGTCTTCCACATTACCTACCATAGAGAAATCAACAGCGTTACCAAAATTAAAGACAACTGCTAGCATTCTAACAACTGTATTGACGAGTACTATGTTAACGAATAGCACAATTTCCACGGACCTTCCAACGACGATCTCACCGAAAATATTAGCTAACGTTACGTCCTCGGTCAGTAATGCAATTGTGCAACACTAAAACGCACACGTTCGTATGCCGTGTTGCGTCTGGTGTTTTACTTTTTATTCATTGCACACGAATAAAAATTGCGCGAACTTATGATATTCCCATAGAACGAAGAGAAGATAATTAAACGATATTCGAAGTAAATAAGAAAGGATTAGAAAAAAACGGAGAACACGTAATCGATCGTTTAGATGATTTTTCATAATTTTTATTTTTATTTTTATTTTTATTTTTATTTATCATCTTGTTAGATCTCATATCATCAGCTAAGGAAATAAAAAGGAAAATAAATAGATATTCTCGAAAATCTTATTGAATATTGATATTGAACGATGATAAAAATTTTTAATTAAATAATTAATTAACATATATATTTTTGATGTAACGCCAGATTGAACACGCATACAAAAAATAAGATCAAACTATTTGAAATATTCTTATCTCTATAAGTTCGTAGAACATTGTTTGAGTCTATTCTAAGCTAGGGATTTAAACCTATAGAAATATTGAATAATATTTTAACTAAAAAGGATAAACTTGTCAGAGACTGAGACGATAAGTAGGATTTTATGAATTTATTGTTCTGTTACAGAAATGTTTATTGTCAAATGACAACTTAATAATATTGTTTTGTTTTGTTTCTAAGAAAAAAATTTATATAAATTTAAAAATTAATCAATCTGAATATGTTGTTGATACTTTGTTAACACGTTGAATGCCACTTGTATTTTATTTAAAATATTTCTAAGATCGATTGAATAGTATTAATTAATTTTATCGTTAGTTGTTATTTAGTAGATAATATTTGTTAACCAAGAAAAAAAAAAGAAAGAAAGAATACTGTTAATAGATGATAATTATCGGTGATAAGTAGTGTAAGATCTAGTATATCTTTGTTTATAGAATAATTTAGATTTTTATTTTAAAAGTGGAATAAATCGAATGTATTAAAAAGAAAAAAAAAGAAATGTTATTTTAAAGAAATTATTTTATCAACATTGTAATAAAATTTTGGTATATAAAAACGAATTGAAACTATTGAATATACTGATTGCGATAAAAATATATATGATGTGATCTAATAATTATTTATAATAATAATATTCAAAATTGACGACCGGCTTAATAACAAAAATAAAAAACGATGTATTCCACTCTTGAAATAAAGAACATAGTAAAAAAAAAGGAAGAAAACAAATAAATAAATAAATAAATATAAAGAAAAACGTCAGAATTACACGATTAACTTCATCAAAATCAGCAATTGGCATTCAACAGTGTGTAATTTGTTAGCCCCTGATAATAGGCCATATATGCATTTATACATTTTCGTTTATCACAAGAAAACTTTATAACTTAATGAATCGATAAAGCGCAAATAACTTGTTGAGTATCAAAATCGTAATGCAATACGATTTCAATGACAACAAAGAAGAGAAAAGAAAGAAAAGAAAACAAAAACTCTTTACGTTAGATGAAGTATAATAGAAAAAATAAAAAAAAAATAAAAAACTGAAAAAAAAAAAATAAAAAAAGCCTATCATCGACATTATTAGCGAGAAAAAGATTAGAAAAAAATGAGTCTCCTATGTGGAAAAACATCGTTGATTAAGCTTTCTCACTGTCTTTACGTGAACTATAGTTGACTCTCTCTCCCTCTCTCTCTCTCTCTCTCTCTCTCTCTCTCTCTCTCTCTCTCTCTCTAAATTGACAAATTGTTGCTTAAAATCAATTATTATTGTTGGAGTTGCTTGGAACAATACACGAAAAAGAAAAGAAAAATTACATTAAATTAAATTAAATTAAATTAAATCAAAATAAAATTACAATAAAAAAAAAATAAAGAAATTCGAGATATTAAATGCAATAAAGTATCATATATTTTGGGAACTTTAACATTAATTCACGGACTATTAGATGGATGCTTCAAAATTAATTAATTCATATTAATTAATAAAGTTATAGCGCAACGTATATTATGTACGAAGTTGTTATATGTATGTCTTTACGTGAACTATAGTTGACTCTCTCTCTCTCTCTCTCTCTCTCTCTCTTTCTCTTGTTATTTTATACTATTCTACTTTACGAAATTGAGTAGAACATTTCTCTAACGAGTTATGAGACATCTAAGTGAGGTTGACAATCGACAGTATTGTCAATCATATAAACATATTTTATCAATGGTTAAATGTACACGCAAATCATATCCGCAAAAACAACATATCGTCTAGTAAGGAAAACATTAGTATCTCACGCATAAATATCTATATCTTTTGCGTATTTTGCATAAATAGTCTCTTACGATAAGGAATAAATTGGGAATTAGAAATTTTGTGACTTGTATTAATCCTAAGTTCGTGAATGCTTTTCGAGAAATTTATAGATTTATTTTTTAACCAATAGGTTTCTTTTTCTCTTTTTTTCTTGTAATCTTTAAAATACGACAAATTTTTCTATTTATTATTATTTTTTTTAACGGAGAATTTGGAATTGTAAATTGATAATTAAGAAAGCGATAGATAATACGGTTTGTATAAATGAAGTTGATGATTCATAATTAAAAAATGAAAATATCTGACTTATTGTGTCATTTATAATGAAAATTTATTGTGATATTTTATTTATCCTTAGTTTTTAATTCCTTTTTTTACTTTTCTAATCTTTTGCTCTTTTCCAAAAACAAATTAAAATTGCAAATTCGTTTTATATAATATTTATTAATTATTTATGATATAATTAATATAATCAAAAAATCAAAATATTATATATTATTGTAAATGATTTTCATTTCTAATTTCTTTTCTATTTCCCTGTCCTTAATTTTCTTTTTTTCTAAAATATATTTTGAAACATATTCTTTTTTTATATTTTCAAAATTCTATTTCCTTAATTTTTTCTGTAATATATATATATATATATATATAATACATTTTTCTTTTTACTCATTTTTGACAGACACCAAGTTTTTAAAATATTATTATTAAATATTATTATTATAATCACGAACTCGATATAAATCAACAAAATTTTTAATTTTCAAATTCGCAACCATTGTTATAATATAATCATTAACTGCACAAGAAACGAAATCAATAAATCAATTTAATTTTTAATCGTCTTAACAGGTGATAAAAGAAAACAACATTGATCGCTTATACACATGCTACATATATCCGTGTTAAACCTCTGTGTTTTATAAATGAAAGAAAAAAGAAAAACAATTAAAAGATAAAAAAAATAAAAAAGGAAAAAGAAAAGGAAAAGAAGCAGTACCAGTAGTCTTTCTTCGGAAGATAATAATTTTAAATTAAAAAAATCAATTTCAGAAATTTTCAAAAACTCATATTTAGATATCATCGAGAAATAGCCGTAGATGTTTTTATATAGAAATTAAAAAGACTTCCAAATGTGTGTAAATGAAACATTATGCAGACTATATAATCGTGTTTGAAAAGAGTAGAGATGGAACATATATACATATATATGTATGTGTAAACACACACACACATTTTTGTTAGACGTATCTACGTATCTCATTTTGCTACGTCCCGTACACGGAGAAAAGAAATTAAAAAAAGAAAAGAAGAATCATTAAAAAAAGTAAAAATTAAAAAAGAAAATTTATTAAAACATTTTTTTTAAGCAATAGTTCTTTATATATTTTTCAAAGAATGTAAGTTCTTTCTCTGCTTCTAGAATTAATCATAAAAATTAATCACATTCGTCATTATCATATTGTATACGCATATAAACATTCAAATGTACCAATGGAAAAATATCATATTTATTTAATCAAACATATCGCTCGTTCTATTATACATAAAACGCATGACATAAGGAAGCAAAAAGAAAGAAAAAAAAAGATTTAATTTACATGATGTTACTAAAGTAAATTTTAATCTCATCGATCGTTTAATCAAGTTATATTTACGGAATGAAAAAGAGAAAAAGGAAAAAGAAATCATTTTCTTTCTTTTTTTTTGCGAGACGTTGAAATCGTATTGATTAATTAATAAAAAAAAAACATAATTCATTCCTACGATAAAGAATGAAATAAATGAAGGAACGAAGGAACATGAGCTCTGTGTAGAGACTATATAAATGCTTTATATAGCTCTTATAAAATGAGACTCTATCTTGATACAAATTGTATTAATAAATATAAGTATGAATATATGAAAAGGATAAAATAAATAAAGAGACTATAATAATTAGAAAGAACAATTTATGCGAATGGTAAATTATAATAAAATAATAACAAATCATTATGTTTTCTTTCGACTATACTTAGTAAATAATAAAAAAAATCCTCTTTTTATTTTTCTTCTTTATTGTTGTATATTATAATATTATTACTATTATTATTATTATTTTCTTTTTCTTTTTTATTACAATATCCTACTTCCGTATATTTATTGTATCATAACGCGACACTGAGTACGTTACTCTATTAGATCGAATAATTAAATTTAAAAAAAGAAAGAAAAAGATCGACATGAATCTTTCATGAATTATTCATATTACAGTATACATTAACAAAAATTTGCAAGCAAAAACATTATTTCAAATTGTTTGCAAAGATATTACTACTCAATGTTGCGACAATGTTATTATGTACAAATAATAAATGTATGTATGTATATATATATATATATACACACACACACATACGTACTTAAACTATTATCATATAATATTAATTAATCGAAGATTACGTTAGTATTTTCTATTATACTCTTGGCTCTGAAATTCGTGTGTATATATATATATATATATATATATATATATATATATATATATATATATGATATTTAATATGATAATATGACTGCTAACTTCTTTTAGTTTTCATTTATATTCATGAACGATAAACGATCACACACACGTTCCATTCATTTCTTTCTAAATATTATCAGAATGTTATTCAATGAAAAATTCGGAATAATGAATATATTGAATTCATTTTTCTTTTTTCTTTTTCTTTTTTCTCTTTTCTTTTTTCTTTTTTCTCACATTGTCAGTATTCGTAATTGATTGAGAACAAAAAAGAGAAAAAAGAAAGGGAAATAAAAAAGAAGAGAAAAGAAACAAGGCATCATCATCTGGTAGATCTAATACTACAAAATAGGAATCTATTTTTCTAAAACGAACGATTATGCAAAATGCAAAAATTGTTGGAACGATTGGAATCATTCTATCACAGATTAAGGTAAGTGTCGATAAAAATTAAATCTTGAAAGATTTTAGGAGGAATTGTAACGTGGTCATTTGAGATATTTAGCAGCCCAATCAGTTCGACCATGGAGTCCACCGCCACTTCCACGAACATTCAATACAGTTCCAAAGAGATTCGTTTGTAGAGCTGATTTATTTGGTTGTTCTAAGGGATAAGAAGAAAATTATTCGAGATTTTAATGCCATTAGCGAGAAATCATTCATTAGAGAATTATATTGTTAATTTTTTTTCTTTTTTTTCGAACCAGAATCTAAACATTATGTGTATATCAGTGTATATATGTATATATGTATGTATGTATGTATATGTACTCACTGATATTATGCGTACCATAAACACTGGGATAAGGCATTTTTGAATTTTGCTCGGTTATGAAACGATTTCGTGAAAGATAATGTTGCCTTGTTTGATTCTCAACGTTCTCTCTGGGTCCCCAAAAGTTGTCATTGTATTCCTGATATTTTTCTGAACTAGGTGGACCGATCATGCCGTTCATCGTCAATCTTGAGTGATTCGAGTCGGTGTCTCCGTTTCTTGAATGAAATAAATACAAAAAAAAGAAAAAAAAGAAAAATAATAAACAAATTAAAAGTAAATATACATAGATATAAACAACAGTAAATCGTCGGACAATTCAACAAATGGATTATGGTTAAGGAACAGTTTTATTCAAGGAATTTTATGTTTACATGGGAGGACGGTGTACACTTCAGGAATAATGGAAATTATAAGTATTATGAATTTAATTAATAAGTTTTTACTTTTCAATAAAAAAAAAAGAAAAAAATATGATGGTTTTTTTTCAATAAAATTCAATTCGGTCTCATTTTTATATTTATTATTACATATGTGCTGATAATTTTCTGTTATTGATCAATGTCTTTTATTTGATCTTTTAGATATTCAAAATTATATATATATATATATATATATATATATATATATATATATATATATATATTATGATAAACTAATTTTATATATATGACAAAAGATAATAAACTAATTTTTTTCTATATATTAGGCTTGAATAATTTTCATAATTATGAATGCACATATGTAATTATTGGCATTAATAGTTACCACCAACTATCTTTCTCTCGTTCTCTTTCTTTCTCTCATTCTCTCTCTCTCTCTCCCTCTTCCCCCCTCTCTCTCTCCCCTAATTTCTTTTCTTATATTCGTAATAATTAAAAAAAAATAAACCGAAACAACACGCCCCAGTAAAAAACAATACCAAATAAATTCCCAACCACGTAATACCTAGATAATTTACAAAATCCAAAAATAAGTTGTACAATTTCAGAAAAAATACATTAGAATATTTCCAAAGTTTTTCATCGCAAAGTTTTCTAATGAAATAAAACGATGTGAGAATTTTATATAAATATTTCAATGAAAATACTCCTTCATTTTGAGTGAGAGACAAAAAACTGTTTAAAAAATATTCCAACCTGAAAACCGGATAAAAAATGAAGAAAATTATTTTACAAATTAAATCGTTTAACTTGTTAGAAGCTTTAGTAGAATATCGTCTAAGTTCTGTTAAACTATTGGAAGATTTTAATAACGATTTATCTTCGAACAAATTAAACAATGTATTTTTTAAATGGATAATTAACGATCGAAAGCTCAATTTTGTATTCGAAGATTTTGTATAATTATAATTATCAGACTTGTGTAACCATTGCACGGAGAGAAGAGTTTTTTTATCACTCTTAAAAAATATCGTGATAATTTGATAAAAATATTGATTAAGTTCGATTGAATTACCATGATAGAATAGGATACTACCAACTATTATTATTGACAAATGTAGAATTAAAATGACCACGATAATATTTCGTAACTTTTGATACCTGGACGACAAATTTGTGGTCTGGCCAGCGACGTACCGAGCCACGCTGAGATAATGTTGTTTAGCTGAAACCTTCCTAGCGTTCTTCGTAGCCGATTGAGATTGTTGATTCCAATTCTTTAATTGCATCGTCTCGTTCCAAACCGGCAATGACCAATTCGCATTGGTCTGCTTGAAATTCTCAGCCTCAGCATAATTGGTATTCCAATTGGCACGATTTTCTTTGTAAACACGATCAGGCAGTAGCTTTGTTTCGATGCTCTCTGGGATTATCTTGCTTCTGACGATCGGACAATTACTAGTATTAGATTACTGAGCGACGTCTTGATTACGACTGATTATGTTATTCGTGCAACGCACCCTAAGATATCAGCGAAATCATCTTCGTCCCATTTGGACGAGTTGTTTTCACGTTTACGATTATTATGATTCAATAATGGTAATACCGGTTGTTGCTGTGGCTGTACAATCTTCTCTTGTACTCTGAAAAAAGGAAAAAAAATATTTTTCTAACGTAATACATTGTATTTTTTCTTTTTTTTTTTATCATAATATATCAACATATTTTACCTAGATTGTACTACGTTATTGATGACCTCTTCATGCTGATAATAATTTGATTGTTTTGGAATTGGCGGTGGAAGATTGACTTTGTTCATTATCAATTCTCTCTGTGATGATACTCCAATTTTTTTACTGCTAACCACACGTTGAATTCCAATTTGATAATACGGATATCTAAAAGTATTCATTCGAGATATAAAAATTGAATTATTAAACGGTACAATGATATATAATGTTTATACTTCAATGATTGTTGTGCCGTTGGCCTTTTCAAAGGATTCCATTGTAACATATCTTCCATCAGTATCACAGCTTCTTGACTAGCATTGGGTATCAATATAGCTAATGACGTTTTCGTGAAATTTGGAAATTTGAAATTCATTGCCGATGCTAATTGATAACCTTCCGGCCAGTCGTCCTTTTCCGGTGTCCCAATGACTGAACATATTTTAAAAATCTCGTCTATCTCACTTTTGCCAGGAAATAGAGGTCTGAATGTATAAAGTTCAGCCATGATACATCCAACAGCCCAAATGTCAATTGGACTGTTGTAATTCGTCGAATGCAACAACACTTCTGGTGCTCTGTACCTATCAATGTAAAAACGTAATAATATAGAAAAAAAAATTATTCGAACGGCTCACACATTTCAAAATTCTAATTTTCTATTATTGTGAGAAAAAAAATTGATTCATCCTATTGGGTTAGCAACTAAGCGATCGTGTATTTCAAATAAGAATCTATCGACAAAATCCGCAATCACTTAGTTGCGAACCCAATATATCAACAATTTTATTTATCTAAAATTCATTAATTACCATCTGGTCGACACATAGTCGGTGTAGGGTGGCCTTGACCGTATTTCTCGGGCTAATCCAAAGTCAGCTATCTTTACTAGTTCCGGTCCCATGCATAATAAATTTTCCGGCTTCATGTCACGATGGAAAAAACCGTGTTTATGCATAAAAGCGAGTCCTTGTAAAACCTGGTACACCATATTTCTGATCACTGGCTCTGGAAAAAGCTTTTCTCTAAAAAAAGAGAGAGAGAGAAAAAAGGAAAAAGATTAATGCCAAAAAATACATCCATTTTGTTATTGACACTAAACAAATAAATCTAATAATTTAAAACGACATATTATAAAATTATTATATAATATTATATATTATGTAAGTCTAATAATTTAAAATAACATATTATATAATTATGTAATATAAAAATTATATCATAATCTATAATATTTTTTATAAAATATAAATAATATTTATTTTCTTTTTTATTTAATTTTTGTAATTATAAAGATGTTAACTATGACACCTGGAAATATGTTACACTCTATTTATCAAAATACATCGGTAATTATTTACTTCTGATAGACAGACAAGTGTGTTGTTCCGTATTACATGCATATATTACGAGGTTTTTAATAAACTATATTTATGAAAAAATTACAAAGGGTTGCCTATTTGCAGGAGCAATATTTGTTATAACTCACAGACATCTATATAAAAAAATATATATATATATATTAAATAAATAAATAACTGCAACAAATTTGTTTTTTTTCAATTAATTTAATTTAAGAACTAATAAATATATTGTTATAAAACAAACAAATTGTAGTTATAATAATATTAACTATGGCACCTAGAGATAAGCTATAGTTCATTTAATAAAATATATCGGTAATTTTTCACTCCTGATAGATAGATAGATTATTATGTATTAAATGTATATGCATATTTACTGAATAAATACGAGGAGTTGTCTAACTACAGGAGCAATTATTTATTATAATTTACATAAATATCTAAAAAAAAAATGAATAAATAAATATAACAAATATAAATTAATAATTTCTTAAATTAATATTCAATTAATAATTTATAAATATATATGTATATATTTATATATATTTTTTTTTAAGAAAAAAAATGTATACCTATCCTTCATTAATTGATACAAGTTCTCCTTCATATACTCGAAGACGAAGTATAGTACGTCATTTTCTCGAATAACTTCCTTCAATTTCACAACGTTCGCGTGGCTAAGTTTCTTCAAGGACTGTAAATAATTTCATTATCGTCAATCGCGTTCGCACACGGAATCACGTATAAAACTTTGATCAAAGTAGAGAGAAGCGATAACAGGTATAACACCTGTCTAAGAAAAGGCCCTGAGTTATACCTCCATATATACATGATCATAATAAAAGTCATTATTATTTCAATTTATTCGTCTTCGTCCACATTAAAAAAAGAAGAAAGGAATTGATGAAAATATTCGTTGTAATTTACTTATAAAAGTTAAATATTGTTCTACGCGTGTTTCAATATTACAAAAATTATATTTAATTTACATTTAAAATAATTAAAACATACAAAAGTATAATCTTTACTAATTCTTATTTTTAACCTATTATATTGATAATAATTTTTATTTATTTTTTCCTTTACATGACCTTTGGAAAAAATAATTTCTTAGATGAATAAAATTCATTGATTGTCAGAATAGAGGAAAAAAACAGAAAGAAAAAGTAAAAGAAATCTATATAAATCTCTTAAGCCGGTAATGATTGGGATGGTCGATAATAAAAGTGTGTGTTATTGTTGTTAATATCTGACCTTGACCTCCCGTAGATTCATGGCTTCCTCCCAAGAATAGTATTTCCTTTTCATTCTTTTTATGGCAACCTTTTCTCCTGTGTCGATACGTTCGCCGAGCACAACGGAACCAAAGGTACCGTCACCAAGTTGGTTCAAGGTTATATACCGATTCATCTTCTTCCGCATTCGTCCAATTCTCGTTTCAACTAGCAAAAGTAACCTTTGAAATCACGCTACCACACGGCCTTACACATGTCCAACACTGAATTCGAGTAGTCTCGCATGTTTTTTCACATTACTGTAAATTAAGTAAATTAATTATTAGATTATAGAAAATCACAATATTTTCTTTAACATTATCAATATTATTGTCAATTCTATTGTTATTTAAATTATTGAAAAAATCTTTTATCACACTATAATTTCAATATTATTAGAAAATCTCTGTTTCTCATTATTATTTTCCTTTATCATCACAATTATTATTATTATTATTATTATTATTATTATTATTATTACTATTATTATTATTGTTATTATTAATTTAATTACTTCATTGTGTTGATTTTAATATTATTAAAAAATATCTATATTTTCTTTATTATTATTACTGTTGTTGTGTAGTTGTTATTATTATTATAGTTGTTATAATATTAATTTAATTACTTCACCGTGTTAATTTTAATATTATTAGAGAATCTCCGAACTTTCATTATTCTTAATATCGTCATTATTATTATTATTTACAATTAGAATATAAGAATTGGATATATTATATGTATATGTACGTATAATCTTGATGTATATCTTGAAATTACTTCTTAAGTTAATAGGATCGATGAATTCGATAACGTTACAGATATATTATTTATTTCAAGATAATTGGATTCGTTTCTAGATTATTAGAATGATATAAAATACGAAAGGAAGAAAACATCGGTTTTTCTTTTTCTTTTTTTTTTCACAGAGAAGAAAAATTAATTTCTTTTTCTTCATTTATTATTTTCATTAGTTCACTTTACTTTACGTTTTATATCGTATAATGTTTAATTTTTTTTTAATTTTTGATTCTGTTTCTGTTATTTATATGAGTACTAATATATCAGTGAAATAAAAAAAAGTTACATTTATTGTCAGTTAACAGAAGTTACGCCAACTTCAATGATAAAATATTAAACACTTATGCGCATGCTCAGTATTTTTTACACGATTAATTTATATAATCAGTGTATTATATTATATAATTATTTAATCAGTGTAGAGGTAAAATCGTCTGTTGTGAAGTTCATTACAAATAAAATAATTTTTTCTGGCAGATCGAGATCTCATATATACATACATATCGCAGCATTGTAGAGAGAACAAAAAAAAGAAAGAAAATAAAAAAGAAAAACTATATTCCTAATCAGATAACAGACAACAACTTTGCGTGCTATCCACGTTAATTTTCCATTAAAAATGAGGATGAAATTAAATGAATAATAAATAATGTAAAAGAAAACGAAATAAAATTAAATGATAATAATAATAATAAAAAAGAATACAAAATAGTAATATTAATAGAACTTTAATTAACAAAATCATTGAATATAAATAAATCGAATATTTAAAAATATTTAGAAATATAAAATATTTTTAAATATTTATATAA
Source organism: Dolichovespula media (assembly GCA_911387685.1). Classification (NCBI taxonomy): domain Eukaryota; kingdom Metazoa; phylum Arthropoda; class Insecta; order Hymenoptera; family Vespidae; genus Dolichovespula; species Dolichovespula media. The sequence continues at coordinate 5,041,484 of OU426857.1, read as the reverse complement.
TATATTTTTTAGAAAAATCATTCATCTTTTTCCTATAACTTTTTGTCTAACTTCAATCAAACCAAAAAATATGGCTTGTTATAGTTGTGTATACCATCAGATATTTTTTCAAAATACCTCAGAAAATAATCATTTAACAATAGTGTACTTTAATAGTTTTTTCATTAGAAATGATATCAAACATCAATTGATGCAAAAAAATATGTAATTTGAAGAATGCCGATGACCTTGAAATCTCGTCAAAAAAGAAAAGAAAAAACATTTAAAAATCATCTCAATTATTATCTTGATATGATTAGTAATGATCAAATTTTCTAATAATTCTTATAAATTATGATAAAAAGATATATATCATATAAATGTATGTACATATACGGTTGAATTATATTGTTATATATTATTTTTATATTAATTCGATTGAAATAAAAGAACAAATTATTGCAATAATATTATTTTTGGAATAAAAAACAGACTAGACAAATATAATAAATATTTTATCATTCTCATATAAATATTTATGTACATATATAATTTATAAATAAATATATATGTATAATACTATTAAAAAATAACTAATAAATATATACTTAAATATATAAATAAAAATAAATAAATAAATATGTATGTACGTAATATAATAATACAATACAATTATAGTTACTGTTCCCTTAAAGAAAGTATGTATGTAGTTATGTACATAAATATAAATAAATAAATAAATATAAATAAGCATATAAATTAAATGAATGTTTCTTTTTCTTTAATCTTTCTTTAAAAGAAATCATAAATGAATGAATTATGATTGGAAATGATTTGTCCTCGCATTATTTCAGATAATCAACGTCCCATTACACTTGTCTTTACCACAATGGCATCATTTTACATACATGTTAGAAAGGCTCGATCATGCCTACTTGAAGGTTGAATCGATATAATGTCATATAACTCGTATGATATCTTTGCGAATGACACGTCAAACCTTTCCTCGCTATTTTCATTCGAACTAGACCTTTATGAATTACTTAATCTTTCAAATATAGAAAAAATAATTAAAAAAAAAAATTAGAAAAAGAAATAAAAATAAACTTTTTCAATAACAAAAAAAAATAAAAACTTGCTATAAATATATAATTTTTCAACATGGTTGACGAAGAGTACGTTCATAAAAAAAATAATAACAATAACAGTTGATTTGTATCAATCGATTTTATTCATTAATAATTTATTTAAAAAATTGTAAAATTATTATCTGTTACAAAATTGTTCGTTACAAAAAATTATTATAAAAAAAAAATTGTATGCGAATTTTAACGTTATTAAAAAAAAATTGTAACCAAACCAAATCTTCCTGATTAATAAATAAACTAAGCAATTTTTACAAAGTAAAATATATTATTATATAATATAATTCTTTCTAATACGTAAAAATAAAAATTAATTAATTGTAGTAATCTAATAATTTATATAATAATATAATCGATTGACTATATTTGATCTCTCTCTCTTTCTCTCTCTCTCGTTTAATTGAATTTTTCGATTGTAATTGAAAATATAACATTTGATACTGCTCATTAATCAATCTAATATCTTTTTCAGTAAGCTAATCAAAAACCAGATGAGAAATCAGATATTTATTGAATCGTTATGAGGAACGAATCAAATTTTTCTCGTCTCGGTGATACACGGAGTAACGTCTTATATCGATTTTAGCAAGCGAATAAGGTCGATTCGAGTTGACACGAAAGAAGAAGTTGTATTGTTTTTATAAAAGGTTATAACCTGTTCGATAAAGATCGGGAGAATAAACTAAGGCACGCTTACATACTATATAAATATACGTGTATATATATGTGTATATATATTATGTACATATGGACATAAATTTATGAATCTGTACACTTTTTTCATTACGAAAAAAGAAATTTCTTGAGTATTTCTTTCTCACTCACTTTCTCTCTCTCTCTCTCTCTCCCTCTCCCTCTCTCTTTATGTTAGAAAATAAAAATAACAGAAAAAGAAATAAATTATTAATTATTCTTTGTATTTTTTTAAATCAATCTTTCTCGACATATATTTTTTTCGTCATAGAAAATAATTTTTCAATTCAAAAGAAAAAAGATTAAAATTGTTTATTCCGTTTTTATTTTTTTTATTTTTTTATTATTAGATTGGATATATATATATATATATATATATATATATATATATATACATATATATTTCACTATATTTTTGTATGACCTACACAGATATACATTTCTTTCTCTTTCTTGTTTTTTTTCTTTTATTTTCTTTTGTTTTTTTGTTTTAATGGGAAATAAATATAAAATTTAATTTTGAATTTGTTTCCTTTTGACTTTTTCTTTATAATAAAAAAGAATGTTTGCTATGAAAATAAAATGTATTTATTTGTTTATTTTTTTATTCTTATTTTTTTATTATGTTGTGACAGGACATAAAAATATTTCGCGTTTCCTTTTTTCCCCTTTTTCTTTCTTTCATCCTTTTTTATTTTTTTTTTTTTTTTAAAGAAGGTAAACACAAAAATTCGCAGTAGTCTAGCATAAATGTAAATTTATGTATATAGCATCGAAAATAGCAAGCAATTTATACCATTACATAGAAAATAATGACTTAACGTGAAATCGATGAATAGACGAGGACTAATATATTAGATATTTGTAGAACTACCTATGTTCGCTCTGTGACATTTCCATTCACTTTGTTTTCAAGTTTCTATCTGAATACTAAATCTGTCGATTAGATCAACGATTATCGTAAAGAATTAAAAAAAAAAAAGAAGATAATACAATATTATTGATCTCTCTTATCATGAATTCAATTATAAAACTTTAGAATATCTAAATCATTAATTTCGTTAAATAATTATAAGATCATTATAAGATTTGTACGATTGGAACAAAATGATATATATATTTTTATATACAAAATTTCATTAAAATACTCGAACATATACGTAAATCATACAAATTAGATATTTAATTTATATAAATAATCATTATTGAAATTTTATGATTCGAATAAAATTCATTTCTGTTTCTTACATTATTTATATGATTTTAAATCATATTTCTTATTCGATTACATTCAAGTGAATCATCTAAATTGTAGAAAAAAAATTCCTAGTCAATTTATCGAACCATTCATCGTGTATTTGTACGGCCCAATAAAATTATTTTTATTTTCTAAACACATTCTGGACCAATAATATGAATATCTAAATCATACGAACTTTATTTTATTTATTTTTTTCTATTTTCCAAACACATTCTAATCAATTATTAGAATATCTTGTCAAACCATTCCTGTTGAACTCTATTTCTATAATTCGAATAAAATTATTTCTAATTTCTAAAGATGTGCTAATCCAAAAAATTAGGGTCATCAAATTTCTAATCTTAACCCAAGATTGTCCATACATCCTTATAATAATTATTTTCGTAAAATAAAAGAAAAGAAAATAAAAAATATATAAATACATATATATATAATATATACTATATTATATTAAATATAATAAATATAATAAATATAAAAACAAGAAGTTAATTGAAATAAAGTCGAAAAAAATATATACCTACACATACACATATTTATATATAAATCTTAGTATATATATTAGAAAATTGTTCTATTCGTCCAACAAACCAAACCATTTCATCATCCAAACTATACGTTCTTTCTTGACACGTATAGAACTCATCCGTCACAAATCATTAAATTTTCAATGTCTACTCGTTTCTTCCCGTTTATAAAACTCTTAAAATAATAAACGTGAAAACGATATCGCAGACGAGAATAAAAAAAAAAAGAAATTCGAACATCAAAGGACCCAAAGTTAAATCATTATTGTTTGCATGTTAAGAATTTGATCGATCAATATCCTACTCCGTACGTTTACCACATGTCATTTATATCAACGCACGTAAAATATATACGGGGTGTCCAATTCGAACATAACTCTTTTCTTAACATTAATCCAATTCCTCCTTTCTATTTTTTTTTTTTTATTTTGAAAATACAAAATAATGTTACCAAACAATATTACACATTACATAGTAATGAGAGATGACAGAGTATAAAAGTAATTTTCAGTCGGCATTATTTTTCTTTGGTTTCATTTTGTTATTGTACAAGAAAAAGAAACAAAAATAAAAGGAAAAAAAGAATTAGAGATCCTTACTTTTATTCCATTGTATTTCTTGTTTCCGTCAAAAATAACATTGTTCCACGACAAACAATTATATAATACTTATACGAAAATAAGGAAGATATTCAAAAGAAATTGGAAGTATTTACTAAATATAGTAAATACTTGCATATACTTATTATTGTATTCAAATGTATGGCACGAGTATAAAGATAAAAATCAAAGATAAAGATAAAAACTAAAGTACTTTAATAGAAGAAAACTAACGTAAATTACAGCGCGATAATTAGGTCGCTTCTATGCAAACGTTGTATTTTGTGGTAAACGAAGATACAGAATCTAATTTGGGTTACTTCTCGTAAATATATGTATGTATGTATGTGTGCCGTTTCCTGAGATTACCATTTTCTTAGCTAAGCTCAAGACACGCGAGGCAACTATGGATTTCCTAAGCACTTTCTTCTCTCTCTCTCTCTCTCTCTCTCTCTCTCTCTCTCTCTCTCTCTCTCTCTTCTGGCCTCTCTCTCAACCCTCACCCCCCTTTCTCTTTCTCTCTCTCTACTCGGCCGACTTGCTTTATAGAAGACAGAATTTTCTCCAGATGCATACATACGTATACATATATATACATAATTTATGTATAAACTCGTTTGATAAGACTCAAATATGTTATATATGTGATTACGTACAAATATGGAAAACAAAATATTAATTAAAAAAAAAAGAAGATATCAAAATTATTCAACATATTTACTTGGTCTCATTTCAATAATGATGACCTTGAATCGAATATTCCAAATCATCTTGTTTTATTTAATTATAAAAAAAAAGAAGAAAGAAAAAAACTGTTTATTTAATTATTTTAACAAAACTATCAACTTGTAACTCTCTTTAAATGGCTAAACCTGTATATTATGCGATTTCGTTTTATATAAATGCAGATAAATTATTCATGAGATTATATATATAATTTATGGGAAAAAATATTGATACAAAAAGAAATTGTCGGAATTATTTTTAAGATTTTTAATTGGTCATTTCAATAATAATTACCTTGATCGAACATTCCTCATCTTGCTTTATATAATTAAGAAAAAAGAAAAAAAGAAAAAAGTTTATTTAATGATATTCAAATATGTCAACTTGTAATTCACTTTAATACCTATATATTGTGTCACTTCGTTTTATATAAATCCAGATAAATTATATATGAGATTATATGTATAATTTATGGAAAAAAAATATTGATAAAAAAGAAAATATCGGAATTATTCAAGATATTTAATTGGTTATTTTAATGATAATAACCGCGAAGAGAATACTTCCCATCTAGTATAATTTAATTAACAATGGAAATAAAATTGTGTTTGTTTTACGATTTTTAAAATGTCAGCCTATAATATTTCAAATATAACTCATTCTGAATATACTATGTGAATTCGTTTTACATATATATATGAATCAGATATATTAGATATGAATTATGTATAAATATGAAAGATAATATTGATAACAAGTACCAAAATTATTCAACATGGTCGCTTGGTTATTCCAGTAATATGACCTTGAATAGATTCGCTATCTTATTTTATTTCATTAACATAAAAGAAATTTACATTATTGCATAGTTTTTTAAATAGTTACGTTTTGTACGACATTTAATAACTCATTCTATATATACACGTGTACTTACGTATATTTATTTACATATATATATATATATATATATATATATATATATATATATATAATTATTTAAGTTGTTTTATGTTACTTACTTAATATAATATAATATTAATAATATTAATATATATATTATATATATATATATATATAATTATTTAAGTTGTTTTATGTTACTTACTTAATATATATTTCGAGGAGAACAGTTGATAACATTATATGTGATATAAGATTTGTATGTGCGTATGTATGCGCGCGCGCGTATACGTAATGTATATTACGTAAATAAAGCTTGTAAAAATATTTCTTTATAGCGATTAGTAATTCGCTGGCATGCAGTAGATTCAAATAAATATTGGAGAACCACTGTTCTCAAGAAAAACAATTTACAAGTAAAATTAATTTATCTTTATACAGTAGGTCTCCTATATATAATGCGGGAAACACGATTATGTACATATGCGGGTTCCATAACCCAAAAAAAAAATGTACAAATAAAAAAAATATTTTTTCTTCTATCTAACCTAATAACAATAAATTTGTTTATTTCATTTTTAAGAGAAACGAATGATACGCATGTGTATCTGTGAATGTACGTTTCTAATCGATATTTAAAAATTCTTAGAATAAAAACACTAGCTTATGATACGTATAATATATGGAGACACCCTATATAGGAAAATTAATAAGCCATGTGTATGATTATATATCACAGACAATATACACGTATAATATATTCACGATATACATATTTATACATACGTATTTCATATTAATGGGTTTATAAATTTATGCGATGTTTTTACAAAATTGTTCTTAGAAATGTTAAATAAAATTATACAAATGCATCAATAAAAATTGTTTTTTCTACCTATTATCACTCTAAACAACTTTTATTACCGTGCTTTTGTTTATTATACAAAGGTTATATCAACTTCATTCATGCTGCTTATAAAAAAAGAAAAAAATATGGTGTATGACAAGACACGGTTATTTGAATTATTTATAATATGATCATACAACAATATCAATCAACGTTATAACGTAATAAATGTTAATTATCGTCATAAATGATTGATTGTAACGATCACAAACAAAATTACGTTGTTCCTCGAGACAATAAGAAGAAAAACCGGTATAATTAACTCGATCTATTTATGAACAAAAAAAGAAAATAAAAAAACTTAATCAACTAATAAATAAAATTAGACTACTCACCTAAAAAAGTGATATGATGTCGATGAAATATCGTTAGATATTTAATCATTACCTTCTTGTACGGCTGGTAATTGTAAACTGTCGTGTAATCGGCCATGCTTTTATTCGTTTCCATAACAACATGACGTCCAAACCAATAACTTTAGGGTCTTTCGTTGCGCAAGTGCATATTACTCATCATTTTCGAACATAACAATATTTGAAAAAATCTATATTAACATTAACTACAATTTTATTTCGATCAGTATAATATTAGAATATAATAGGTATTCAAATATTAGAATTTTTAATTATAATAATACACCGAAATTTTTGAGATATATTGATTAAGCAAAATCGATTATTTGAAAATCTGATATTTGTATCATATGTGTTTTATTAATTTGTTTAATTTTTTTTGAAAATTGTTTTTTTCTTTTAATATAATAATAATAATAATAATAATAATAATAATAATAGTAATAATAGTAATAATAATAATAATAATAGTAATAGTAATAATAATAATAATAATAATAATAATAATAATAATAATAATAATAATAATAATAATAATAATAATAATATATAATGAAAAAAATATTTTTTAGATAAAAAAAATGTATAAATAATAGGAAACATTTATGACGTTTGAATTTCATTTGAAGACCTTAACTTGACTATAGAAATAATATGTAAATTTTTTATTTACTTTATAACCTTAAAATATAATTTGTATTTATGTCCACAAATTGTATTTTTTTATCAAAACGAATGACAAATAATAATCTTTAAAATAATTAAATAAATTTTTAAAATTAAATATATAGAAAATTATGGATTCATACAAAAAAATGAGTAAAAAAACATTTCTTCCATCAATTAATATAAAAAATAAATTAATAATATTATACTTATAATTCTATTACCGTAATTAAACCATTTCAATAGAAACATTGTCAATTTTTTTCTGAAAAGATAATTTTTTGAATCACTTGTCTATCAATAATTGATATTCATATACATATGGCGCTCTCTATACCACCTGTTAGTGCGCAAGTCATGCCAGATTTTCTTTAGACGATTTCTGTAAACATCAACATTCAGAAAATATATTAATTAAAATGTCACAAGAAACAAAAAAATCAAAAAGAAAAGACGTAAAAAAGGAAAAGATAACTCAAGTTCAAAATAATGTGAAAGAAATTGTAGATACTAATGCAAATAAAAATGACAAACCGTATGTATCATATATTTGTAACTTATGAATATATTTTTTATTCAAGAGAGATATTGATTTAATTGTTACTATATAAATATAGTGTAATATTTATGGAAAATCAAATCTGTCAACTTTCCTTCACCGTAATAAATTATCTGTCATTTTAGGTTAATCATATTATTTATAATAATAATAATAATAACAATAATAATAATAATAATAATAATAATAGTAATCTTCTGTTATTTTTTAGAAAATTTGGACCTTCCATATCCTTCCCGTATCAAAGAGTATGGTCACGTTGTATTCTAATAGTTGGAGTTTTATTTATTGTATGGTATAACAGTAAACACGGTAAAGAGATACAATTAGCAAAACAGAAAGATATACTGGTAAGCCGAACGCAAAATGTAGAATGTTCAGAAGAGTATAAAAATGAATTAAATAAATTTCCTGGTTGTCTACCAGAAAAGTGTGGAAGAGTGGTGACAGATAAATTAGTTACTTCAACAGAAAGTGATGTTCTGTTAAGGCTAGCGATAAATGGTATGGGTCTAGCTGGTTCGAATGGTGGTGTGACTATCTTAGATCTTCATTCTGGTGCATTAAGTAAAGGATCTAAATTCGTTAACATCTATGAACTAGAAGGAAAAAATAAAATATTTAATGCTGCAGATTTTGCCATTTATAAGTATGAAAAGTTATTTATTAATTAGTTTGATAAAAATTATATTTAAAATTAATGTTTAATTTTATATGAATACTTATCTTTACCCATAGAATAGTTAAAACAAAGGTTCAACATGCCATAGCACATAATTTTGGAGTAGACGTCGATAAAATTTATTTAACCAGACCAACTTTCTTTTCACAAATGACTAATGTGCCAGCTAAAACTATACATGACGAATACTGGCATCCACATGTTGATAAGGTATAAGAATGCTCTACCATATATTATGCTTTTAGAAAAATATTTTAAGATTCTTTTTGTTTACAGGAAACATACGAGTATTTTCATTACACCTCTTTATTATATTTAAATGATTATGATAGAGATTTCAAAGGAGGCAGGTTTATGTTTATTAACAAAAATAATGTTAATAGCACTGTAGAACCACGAAAGGGTAAGTCATATGATATTTTGCATTAAAAGAATATTTAATATATAAAGTTAATATAATCTCGTAGGTAGAGTATTAATGTTCACATCTGGTAGTGAAAATTTACATGCAGTTGAAAAAATAAGATCTGGAACTCGATATGCATTGACTATATCTTTCACATGTAATATGAACGAAGCAATTTCTGATCCTAGTTACCATAATACATTGATATAGAGTATATTAAATTATTTTTATGTATAATTTTATATAATTTGATATTACAATGTTTTAAGAATTGAAACTGACTTCTTATATTCGCATAAAGTATTATTTATTTTATAAATAATTAAGAAAATAATAGTAAATAGAAATAAATTGTAATAATTATTATCATGATTGATAAATTATAATGTAAAATATTTTAAAGGTTTCTGAAATGAACTAATAATAAATAGATCAAAATAAAGATAATAATATAAAAACTGGTATGTGTACGTGTATGTATAAACAATATTAAAATTTCCTTTTTAATTTTCAAAATAGATTTTGTATGACATTAACATTTATTATAATTTATGAAAAATATTGTGCCCGAAGAAAAGCAATTTTCTTTATACCATCGGTAATGTTGTTTACATTTATCGATAAAAAAGTTTTAGCCCCTAAAAATAGATTATTGTTATCTACATTTACATACTTACCTAACAATTTTTAATCTCCATTAATTATTATTTAGATATTTTTTGTAGTTTAGATATTTTCATAGTTCATCAAAATTGATAAATAAAATAAAAAATTATCAAACGCGTTCGAAACGACACTATATTACATAAATCTTATCAAAATACCATGTATAATAATACACAAATTGGTGGATTTAAGAATTTATTCGATTAATACACATGAATATATAAACAACAACGGTCATTATGCTCAACATTGTATAAGTCTGATTGAAGTTACCATAAATATCAACATATTCGCAGATTAATTTTAACGAAAAATTATACTTAATTACTAGCCAAAACAGATCTAATTCCTATTTTGAAAAGGAATGATTAAGTATATTATGTACTATGCACCATTTTCGATTTTACATTTTTATATAACGTATGTAATCTCCTTACAAAAAAAAAGAATAATAATAATGAAAACCAAAAGATCTTATTTCTTAAAAAAAGAAAATACAGTACAATAAAAATGTTGACGAAAACGAAGAGAGACATTAAAAAAAAATATATTTTTTAGCATATATTTTACAAATACCATTTATTGTAACGCTCTTCAACAAGCATTTACTTATTTTTATATTTTTGTTCTTTTATATATATATATATATATATATATATATATATATATATATATATATCATTTTTCACTTAAAACTTCACGTGTAAATACCTTATACACTCTTTGTAACAACTTAATTATGATACCTGTATTCTGCATGTGTTTTCATACTGATATTGAAAACAAACAGAGAGAAACGACGCAACAAATTATTATTATTATTATTCTTATTCTTATTATTATTATTATTATATAATAAAGGAATAAATATAATGATAATATCTATAAAAACTTAACAATGGTTACTTTGTCCACCAATAACCACTGAAAAGATTTTATAGTACTTGAGACCTTTCTGAAAAATACATTAGGCACCTCCACCTTTCTTCATCTTTTTAGAATTATTTTCGTGCTTATTAACTACTTATTTAAAGTAGTCCTTTTTTTCTTTTCTTTTTTTATACACAATTAATTTAAGTTATATTAATTATAGCTTATGTATATAAACTAAAGCTCTGTGCTTGGCACGTTCTTTTATAATTTATGTAACAACACACATTTCTTTAAAAGATTACCGTGATCCAAATCACCAAAGCGAAAGTTCATATTTTAATATATGATATAAACAGTTACGACGAAGATTATGTTTGTACAAAAGGAACTTTTAAAACTTTACATACGAGTCGTTATTATCACTAAATTCTATAGATACATATATACTTTTCTTTCTCTCTTTTTTTCTCTCATTAATAATATTTCTTAGTGAAACAGTATATCACGATACTTTGTAAAACTTAAATCTTCCTTAACGACTTCGTAGATATGCAATAAAATAAAGTATTAAATTTGGTATCGGGAAAATTTTCGTTTTCGTTTTTTAAATAGTTTTATACTCGTAAAACGTTTGCTATTTTCTTGACGCCATCGCCAGCTAAGATATCTCTATGATTACCTGGTAGTTCCTCGACTTTAACTTTTTGCCTACAAATCTGTAAAAAGAAGAAGATAAGTATGTTATAGTTATATTTAAGAAATAAAAAATATAATAAGAATAGATTTTAAATAAAAATCATTACCTCTGAAAGACCATAATCGTAATTCAATGCTACAAAATTGTCTTTGGCTTTGAGTAATGTAATTTCACCCTTAAATTTGTCATTAGGTTGATAAAGATTAGCAGCCCTTAATTTTTTGTAAAACAATATTCCAGCGATTTTTAATTCCTCTGGTTTAAACGGTGTACTACCAATTACTTCTAACATTTTATCTAACGTCTCTTCTTCTGTTTGTGTGTCTTTTAAGATACTGTATGCCTGTAAATATTATATTTAATATAAATAAAAATATAAATAGTATCATTATAATATATATTAACATTAAAAATTTTAAGTTTATTATATAACCTGAAGATAATTGATATCCTTTCTAAACTGTTTCAAGAAGAATGCCAAAGCTTTTCGACGACCATCAGATAATTCATCTTTATTCATCTGATTACCTTGTTTCCCAGTTTTTTGAGTATGCAAAGTGATAAAAACTGGCGAACCATCGAGAAGAGTTAACACAACATTTTCTCCAGCTTTTTCTAATTGCAAGCCCATTTCAAAAGCTATACAGGCACCAAAAGAATAACCTGCTATATGGAAGGGACCTTTTTTCTGTACCTGTTTCATGAGCTTTATATAGAATCCAGCTAATTCAGAGATAGAGTCGAGTGGAGCATCTTGGGTACATTGAAGTCCCCAAACAGGTCGCTCTAATAGTGCGGCTAAAGTTTTCAGAGGAGATATAATTCCTTCTATAGCATGAATCAAGAACAATGGTGTACCCTTTGAATTCTTTGTCTCTAATTCTACAAGAGAGATCTTAGGTACAATTTCTGTTTCATAATATTGGAAGAGTAATTCGTCTGTTACATTTTCTGAGATATTATTTGTAGCTGGAGCAGCCTCATTCGTATCTGCGTTATCAGACGATAATTCCAACAATTTGCTCAACGTCAAGCCACGAATTTCTTGAGCTGACAGAACTAAATCGTAATTTCTCTCAAGAGTTTGTTTTATTTCCGTACCCATCAACGAATCCATTCCTAGATCAGCCAAAGTGTTATTTGGATTAACTGATTTTAGATCTTTGATCCCTAGAATATTTCCAACAGCTTGAACGAGAGTTACTTGACTTGTATTATTGGTCGATTTATGTTTATCTGCTAAAACTATTGACGATAGAACAGGATGTAATTGTTGAAGGAATACGTCCAATGTTGAGAGACAACTACTTATACGTTGTGGAAGTGTACCACCAATTTCTGTATCGTTATCTCCCATATTTTCTGTAAAAAAGAAAAAGAAAAAAATAATAATATCATGTTAATATTTTTATAAGCATTATTGTATATGTTAGAAGTATATGTAGACTTTTATAAGAGATATGATCATACCTAAAATTAAACCAACATCACCAATGGCACCCCATTGAATAGCCAAACCAGGTAAACCATTAGATTGTCTCTGTTCTACTATTCTCTCCATCGCTGAATTAGCAAGACCATAATTAGTTTGTCCTAAATTGCCTCTTCCGCAGGACACCGATGAAAAGGCAACAAAGTAATCCAAAGAAGGACAATGTTTCCTCGAGGCTAGATCTAAATTCTTGGTGCCATCGATTTTAGGTAATGCAACATTTTTGAAATTGTTTTCGTCAAGATTTTCAATGAGAGCGTCGTTCAAGACAACAGCCAAATTAAATATGCCACCAACAGGAGCTATCTTGTTACTTTCTTTTATTAATTTCTCTGCACCAGCTAACGTAGTAACGTCGGTTGTAGAAATGACAATATTTGTACCGGATTCACGCCAACGTCGGACGCATAATGCTTGATATCCAGTACGTATGCCTGATCTTGACGTCAGAATGACATGCTTGGCACCTCGAGTTATCATCCAATTTGCAAGTTCTAATCCAAATCCACCAAGACCTCCAACAAGTATATACGATTTGTCTGGATTCATATATGTTCGTGGAATAGCTGCTACAGTCTTTGATAATGGTTGTACAACCTTTTGCGTTTCTTCCTCACGAATCTTTAACAATACCTTGCCAATGTGTTTACCAGTAGCCATGAATCTAAATCCTTGTTCAATTTGTTGTTCCGAAAATACAGTCGATGGCAGTGGCTTCACAGCTCCATTCTTAATTCCTTCACTAACCAATCTTACTACTTCTCTTTTCTCTGCACAATCAGTTTCAAATAATGCATCCAAAAGTATACCATGGAACGAAGTATTTTTTAAGAAAATAGACATTCCTAGAAGACTGTTATTTGCTAAATCAAATTTTCCAATTTCAAGGAATCGACCATCCCTTGCAAGACATCTCACGCTAGCCTGTAATTTTTCTTCTGCCAATGAGTTCAGAACAACGTCAACTCCACGTCCGTTAGTTTCAGTTAGAATCAGCTGTTCAAAACTCGTATCTCTGGAGTTACCAATATTTCTATCGGTCAATTGTGGGAATGTCTTCTTTAAGAAGTTTCTTTTCTCTTGAGATCCTACCGTAGTGAATACTTTACATCCAGCATGTAAAGCTATCGCAATACTTGCTTGACCAACTCCGCCAGTACCAGCATGAATCAAAACAGTTTCACCTGGTCGTAATCTACCACGTACAAAAAGAGCATAATAGCTAGTTGCATAGACAACTGGAATAGTCGCTGCTTCTTCTAAGGTCCACTTATTGGGTACTTCCCACATAAACCCAGGATCTGCTAACACAGTTGTTGCTAATCCTCGGGATGCTACCATTCCCATGACTCTCCGTCCTTTGGTATCTCTACCAGAAAATTCAAGACCTAAGATACAGTCTTGAGTAGCCATATCACCTGGTAATGCATCTGGTGGTAACTTTCCGGTAGCCAACATAATGTCTCTATTTAATATGTAAAGTTATATTAAGTTATTAAACAGAATGAATGAATAAACGAAAAATTTCAATTGGAAACTAACCTGAAGTTTAATGGAGCATAATAAACACTACACATTTCAGTGTCTGGATATTTTTCAGGCTGATAATAACTCAAAGAGCTTTCAATCCATCTTAAACTTGTCAAATCACCTCTAATCAAAGTATTAATATAAGCATGTTCAACTTGTAGAGACGATGCATCGTTCTGTTGCTCCAAACGTAGATGACGATAACTTCCCCAATGACCTCCCTTCAATACATTGGCCACTAACTGTTTGTTCAATTGTTCAGCGTAGGATCGTGAGGTTAAAGAAAATTTCGGTGCATTTTTGTCTTGAATGAAAACGTAACGAGCGTTGCTTCCACCGCTCTCAAAACGAAGACAATTCATGAAACCGATTAAACCTACAAAACGAAACATTTGTATCATTATTTATCAATCCTGATTCATTAACAGTAACCGTAGAAGATACAGGGTGTCATAAATAAAATAGATGATAAGTGATTCATTTTTATAAATTAAGAGATCGCAAAAATTCAATTTTTTTTAATAAAATGATCGGTTCTTATGATAAATAAGTTTTGTTTATCACCCTATATAATCTCATATATAATTAAATAAAAAATAAATTTACCAAGTAACTCTTCCCCTTGACTAACTAAAAGAATCTCTTGGCCTTCTGTTTCAGATTTATTCAATGCAGCTTTAACTCCTTCGAGCCATGAGAAATTTTTTTCGGTAATTTGTATAATTATTGGTTGACCTTTCTGTTCGAGTTTCTTCAAAAGCACATAAGTCTTTCCAGCATTAACTTGTGTACTAACGACCGTTAATCCAGTACCTTTCAATAGTTTCACATCAAAATTTCCAGTCTCTTCCAAAATAACGAAACCTCCATTTTTCAATGAATTAGATAAGTTTCCTAGGACGGTCAGAGATTTATTACTAAGTACATCAGCTGCTAATACAAGATGTAAATCCTGCCCAGCAGGTGCATTGTTTATATCTTTAACTACAATCTTTACGTTAGATTGATCCAAAGATGCAGCATAATTATCTGGCGAAGTAGTTATCAGTTGTAAGTCAACCTATAATAGGAAAAATAACAAAAATTTATACAATTTTATTCATTTTTATACATTTTAATAAGCCTATCATTATTATACTCACATTAATTATTCCAGGTTCACCGTACAAAATTTGTAACACCAATGACGACAGTAACGCTTCCGCTGCTCTTTCTCCAGCTACTTCAGCTACTTTCAACTTCATACTTAGTGCATTTTCGTTGACGATACCCAATAAAACAGTTAAAACATGTAACTTAGCTTTGTCAGGATCTTCAGAAAGAATTTGATAATTTTCATATGGTACGAAAGTGTATCGTTCATGTTTGGGTGTTGCATGAGCTTGTTGTCTCCTTGGTGCTAATGATGCTTTCAAACCTCTCATTTCAACACCACCTGACTTAATGCAAGAAATATTTGCATAGTTATAAACTGGAAGACTTCCTCCTTCTTGTGATAGTTCGTTCACCAATTTCAGATGAACGGTAGGATTAATAGAAACATGTTGTATACGTGTTGGAATATATAACTCTTTAACACTCTTGCCAAGAATAGAGAATTGAAGCATAGTATCCAAAAATGAAATCCAATCATTATTCCAAGAAAGTTGTCCATTGATTCCTCGATTGTCTGATACCTTGATACCTTGGAAAATGCCACTGTAATCGTAACCACGTAGCCTGAGATCCTTGTAAATATCTTTTGTATTTAATTCTATAAAGGCAGATTCATCTTGAGTGGTAGGAGCTGGTAGGTTCAGTTGTTCTTTGTCAATGTCATCTGGCAGACGAATTTTACCAGTAACTGTAACAGATCCTCCTTCACAAATCTCAAATTCACCGCTACCATCAAAAATGTTTATCAGGAACTTCACTGAGCCTTCTTTTGGAATGATCGTAGCACGTTGGAACTGTACATTTTCAAAAACCACTGGCATCTGTTCATAATCAACATTATTAAGTTTTGCGAAAGTTTTCCATACGATCGTTAAATAACCAGTTGCAGGGAACAAAATTCTTCCATCGATTGTATGCCCGCCAATATAAGCATCTGTTTCTTTGGATAAATCAATTTCGACGATACTTTCTCCAGAACGAGTTGCATTCTTTGAAAAATTAGCTACACTCCATGAGGTTGAGTGATCCCATTTAATAAGGGAATTTAACATTGGTGTGCCACGACCAACAGGGTAGTTGATAGGTGGATACAATTTGGAAATTTTAGGTTCAGCGCCTGCAGCATATAATTTTCCTATGTTGCTTAAAAAGAAGCCTAAATTATCAGTATGATCTCTTTTATGAAGACCGATGCTTGTTACAGTTGGAGGTAAAGATCTGCGTATAATTGCTTGAAGCAAGCAATGAGGTGCAATTTCTATAACAATTGCATTTTCTGGTACATAAACTAGTGCTTCTTGGAATAATACAGGAGATAAAAGATTATTCACATGATATGCAGCTGAGCTAAGTTGTGCAAGTGGACCACCCCAAGCATTCTCTGGTATAGAACTCGAGATCCATCTGGCAGAACGTTGCTTTGGATTTGGAATAATTTTCTCAAGTACTGTACGTAATTTTGGTCCAACTGATGTTACGTATTTGCTATGAAAAGCAACACCAGAACTGTCAATAAGTTTGGCGAAGATTTCTTGGCTCTTCAATTCATTTACGAATTTAATAACAGAATCGGCTGGACCAGAGATTGATACGGAATCGGCAGCATTGTGACAAGCTGGTGATATGTCAGGTGGGCAAAGTTTTAACGTTTCCTCCCAGCCGAGACCAATTGCAGCCATACCTCCAAATGGTAAATTGGATTCTAATATACATTTGCCTCTCCAATATGCTGCTAAGACTGTTTGTTCAGGTGTAAAAGTACCATCAGCATATGCACAGCCTAACTCCCCAACAGAATGTCCAATGATACCATCTGGATGTATATCCAATAACGTTAATAAATCAACAAGAGCAACCTGAATAGCAGCGATTGATACAAAAGAGTTCAATACATTCTTAAAAGTTTCGTTTGTTCCATGTAGAATAAGATCGAACAGATCAATGCCTTCTGGTTTCAATGCTTCAGCACAACGTTGCAAACTACGTTGGAAGGTTTCGATACACAATAGCTTTTGTCCCATACCTGCCCATTGCGAACCCATGCCAGAAAATAGAAACCATATAGGTCGTTTAGATGAACTATTATATTGACCTATTTCACGAATATTAGAGTTTCCTAATACTTCAAATCCACGTACAGAATGTCCAGATATATTATTAGCATGTATATCATGTATTATTGAAATAAATTCATCGTCCTGTTCGTATTCTTTGATTGTATCTAACAGAAAGTTAACAGCCTCTTCGGTACGGCCAGATACATTTATGAGTTTTGGTAATTTAGTTTCCAATACTGGTGACAATTTTGGCTTTGGATTACTACGTAAAACAATGTGTGCGTTTGCTCCACCAAAACCAAATGAGTTCACTGCTACTAAGCCACCTTTCCATGGTGTTGGTTTGTCAATGACCTGTATCCTTCCATCCAACAACGCAGGTATGTTAGTATTAGGATTATTAAAATGTAAGTTAGGTGGAATAATCCCACTTTCCATTGCGATAAGAATTTTTGCAATTGAACATAATCCACTGGCTGGTTCAGAGTGACCCATATTTGATTTAACCGATCCAATAAGCAAAGGCCCTTTTCTGTTTTTGCAAAATATATCTGCAATCGAGTTGATTTCTTGTGGATCTCCTACTTTTGTGCCAGTTCCGTGAGCTTCAACGTAAACTACATCGGCTGGATTGACACCACATTCTAAGTACACCTCACGCATCAACTTATTCTGCATATCTCCGTTAGGAAAAGTAATTCCTTGAATCTTGTTACCATCCACATTTGTTTTAGAATTAACAACAGTGGCATAGACTCTACGAGCATCCTTCGATTTTTGCAACAATATTGCCACAGCTGCTTCTGCTCTTACATAACCCTTTCCATCAGCATCAAAAGCTTTGCACATACCATCCAAAGATAACATGTTTAATCTGTGAAACTGTAGTGAACTTGTTGGCTTCAAAAGTAGATTACAACCACCAACTATAGCCGAATCACATTCTCCAGATCTTATTGAAGATATCGCCTGATGCATTGCGTATAATGAAGATGAACAAGCTGTGTCTACTGCGTAACTGGGGCCTTGGAAATCGAAAGTGTAAGAAATTCTATTGGGGAACATTGCCCGGCAACATCCAGTCAAACCATATCCTGTTAAAGTATATATATAATATATTATTATATAATATTATGCAGAGTAATTTAATAATTTCTAACAGATTTTAAGTATGACACAGTGATAACAATGTATACAATATAACAATGATTTTGTAAAGAATAATTGCTTTGGAGATATGAAAGTTACTTCTATATATATATCTTTTTCTTCACAACGTATGACTTTTAATGATCTTGAACTTAGACCTTGTCTCGAAAATTGCTATCACATATAAAAATATGAAGATGACCTTCATACTTCTTATAATCACCTTTTAATATAAAAAAAAGATCGTCATCGCAACGTCATATTTATTTTTGTATCGTTCAAGTTTAGTTGAAGAAATTTTTTTTGATTCTCGTACTTTTGGAAATATTTAAAATGGTAATGATTGTATACAGAGTGACTCAAGGCAAACATATAACCTGAATTCTTCTATAGTTTTGAAGATAGAACAAAACGTTTATGGTAAAAGTAGTTTGGATTTGAATGAACTATAAATTTTTATCTAATATTTTTTTCTATTTTCAAAACCGTAAAAAATAGTAGGATAATCCATTTTAGTTGAATCATTGTGTATATTTCTAATATGTTTAATAATTTTATTACTAATTGTATATAAGAAAATAGAAATATCAGTAAATAAACGATTTCTATAGGCACTATTTATAATTCAACAACATAAATTAAATATATATACACACCATTGACGGTCTCTGGATCTTTTGTCCAATATTCATCAGATTCCGAAGAAGAAACACCAATGAATACACCAGTTCTTGTGCCTCTTAATGAAACAGGATTGATGCCAGCATCGATAATAGCTTCATAGGTTATTTCCAAAAGCATTCGAAGTTGTGGATCCATTACATGAGCTTGCTTAGCATGTACGCCAAAGAAAGTGGCATCAAAGGATTCAAGATCTTTAATTTTCCCACTTCTAGTTGGTAAACCATATATACCAGAGGGCCAACGACGTTCATCGTCTGTGATTAAATCGATTCCGTCGAATAATTGTGCTTTAAATTCTTCTATATTAGATGATTCTGGTAGACGACCTAGAAAATTATTTAAATTAGTTATAAATATAATAAGAAGGACATTAGTATAACAAAAATTAAAAATATGTTCATACAAATAATTTGGATTTACCTGAGAAACCACTTATGACAATATCCTCATTGAGACTATGGGAAACACCATTCGAGACAACTGGCTCCCGTACGATAGGACTGTTAACACCTTCGAACCGAGCAGGCATCTTTGCAGTTTATTTTGTTTCTTTGATTAATTATACACACTTCCAGGATTCTTGAAGTGTCTGAATAATTTATTGGACGTGATAGCCTAGTGGACAATAGGCTGAAAATTAACAAAAATATATACATTAGATAGATGATTAGATGAACTTTATCATTATTTAAAGTAGTAGCAATAGTATTAGTAGTAGTAGTAGTTTATTGCTTTTATAACAATAAAAAGATATTTCTTGCTCTCTATATCTTATATTCTATGTCTTAGCTTCTAAAATTTATTTATTAACTCTATATGTGTGTGCTTCAGCATATGCGTATTTATAATAGTATAGTAGCAGTAATTTATTTTTATTTATATTTTATTATATATATTTAATCATAATTGTCTTTCAATAAAAACGATATATATATTCACTGACCAGAGATGCTAAAAACCGCCATTGTCTACTTTTTTTTTATTACTATTATTATTATTATTAAAATAATTATTGCATGTCAAAAATAATTATTGCATATCAATTCACGAGAAATTATGATAATTTTTTCGTAAACACTACAGCGACAAAGGCTATAAAGTACTTATTCTTTCAATTATGAACACGTAATATCTACATAATTTACTCATGCGCATTTTTATCATATCGATCTTGCGTGCAAATATGCGTATAACATTATCATCGTTTTATAAAAATATATTAAAAAAGAATAAATAAATGAATAAATACATAAACACAGATTATAAAATAAAAATTTCTGTTTTTTATAGCGCATTTTAAACTGATATGTTCAAAAAATTATAAAATAAAGATTTTTTATTTTTCATTACAAATTTATTTATTTTTTGATAACAAAATCATTTTTTTCTTTTAACTTTCTTTTTATCGTACCGTTAATGAATCATTATTGTTACATTATTGTTATGATGAAAAGCTATAATAAATAGATGATCATAATAATTTATACAAAATTCATATATTTAATATATCAAAATAATAATATAATAAAAAAAAATTTTTTTAAACAAATACGAATCAATTTTCTTGCAATTAGCTTATACCATGAAACATTCTAATCAATAATTGAATGATTGATAAATGTATAATCTACGAAATAAGGTGTAATCTAAAATTAATAAATGATGTGTTATCGTTGTTGCACGTGCTAACTGATTCAATCAAGTTCACGGCCGTCGAGATCACAAGAATCTCGTCTTATCAGCATAGAATGACTACCAGATATATACATATATACATATATGTATTTTTCTCTTTTTCTCAAATTATGATATTATAAGCATTAGCTGATAAGACTATAAGCCTAACTACAAGCTTAAAAAATTTCGAAAAAAGGTAATTAATATTTTAAATTATCTAAGAATTTTTAATCCACTTTGTAATTATATACACGTATATACATAAAGAAAAAGATATTATATATTTCTATAATTACATACATAATATTTCCTATCAAAAATATCTTCAATATTATCTATTTTTAATATATCTATTTAATGTTTTATGTAATTGATAAAAATGAAAAAATACGAAAATTATTATCAAATTGCTTTGTGTGTGTATGTGTATTTTTCGCACACAAAAAGAAATAAATGTCGTTTAGAGCAACAATGAATTCCATGACAGTCAACATGTCAATAGTTAATAATACAGAAATTTAAAAAGTATTATTACATTTCTGTATATTACATTCTCTATAAAACTGTAATAATACTGTCTTAAACAATACAAAATTAAAACAAAAAATATATTATTAAAGAAAAATATTTCTTTTTCTTCTTTTTTTTTCTTCGAATATAAATTTTTATAAATAATAAAAAATTACTGTTACATTAAATTAATATGGTAAATAATTTTAATCGATGTTATCTTCAATATAATGTTAAAAATAAAAATAAGAAAAAATAAACATCCACTTTGTAATCAACGGACGATTTTTTTTCAAGTAGGAATTTTTTTAAGCTTGCGATAAGTATTTACGAATCCTATCTACGTTATCTAAGAGAAAGGTCACATGTCATCAACCTTCGTTTTCAAATTAGATTTTCATTAAGAAAAACATTTAACTCTCATCAAGAAACAAATTTTTCAAAATTTTTAATGTCTTATTTATAAAATTTTCTCTTATATATACATATGTGTATTTTCCATCTTACATTATCACAGATAAGAGTTAACCTTTGATATCACACGAGGCATCATTTACAATTAATACTAATTTTTTTTTCTTTCTTTCCTGTTTGCAAATATTTTGATTTAAAAAATTCTATGCTTAAATTTCAAAAAAATTAAAAGCACTACACATTCTTATCGATTATTGTCAGCAAATATTTAACTTACAACTTACAAACGACATATAACATGATTAATGTTACCTTATATCTCGAATAATAATAAAATGACAATTTAAAAATATCCTTAAATTAATGAGATTATATCAATTAATTAATATTGTTATTTTTTCTTTTTTAACAATAACTGATAATTATCAAATTTTATTATTTATTTATCGAATAGATATTGTTTGACAATACCGCAGAATAAAAATAATTAGATATTCTAAATAAAAATTTTGTGTGTTGTAATATACTGTCATCTTTTTCTTATTGCAATTTCCAAATAAATAAAAAAAAAAAAAATAATAATAATAATAATAATAATAATAATAATAACAACAACAACAACAACAACAACAACAACAACAACAATAATAATAATAGCAGCAGCAATAGTAGTAGTAGTAGTAGAAGTAGTAGTAGTAGTAGTAGTAGTAGTAGTAGTAGTAGTAGTAGTAGTAGTAGTAGTAGTAGTAGTAGTAATAAGTAATAATAGTAATAGTAATAATAGCTTTACGATAGAGATTATGTCTACAAAAAAAGGAAAAAAAAACGTATTATGAGTAAATGCGAAATGATCATATTTTTTTATTTGTTTGGCATTGCGTTTTTAATGGTAAAAGTTCGTATCACAGTACGATATATATTACGACATACATACGTATGGTGATATTGCTATCTATATCATTACTAAGATGACAACGAATGAATTTTAAAGAATTTCCATTTCAATTTCGTATTTTAAGCAACAAATTATTCTATATTTTTGAAGGTCTTTCGTCATAAGATAGTACCCGTTAATCATAACATATGAAATATCACGAACATCAGGAATATGTCGTGACCTGTTCAACCATGTGAACTCCAATTTACGCCTACATGCGGTAACATATTTCTACAGATTACGTGATCCGAAAACGTCCTCCAAAATTTTTCCTCAATAATGCATAATATATAGATAATAATTGTATGTTATTCTCTCTCTCTATATATATATATATATGTTCATTTTCTTCTTTTTTCTTCGAGATTAAGTTAAAAAATTCCATTAACAATAATAATTGTTCACACACACACACACACATTTTTGTACGACTTAGAAAAATGAATAAGATAAACGAAAATTCGATAAAAAAAAAAGAAAAAGATAATTATTAATGCGTTCTATAACGATCGAAGATATTGTCCTGTTTTTTTGTCTTTTTGTTTTATCTTTATTTCTATGAATTTTAGAAGTTTATGTATTTCTATATGGGAAAGAATTTGATTCCTTGATTAAACGAAAGGATGATGATAAGCCAATGTATTTTTAGAATAACTGAATAACTTTTTGTAGATTTATGACTCTCAAGAGTTCTTCAGATCGCCTTACTCATAATCGTAGATTATGTTTCATAACATTCGATTCTCAATTTCTTTACATTTTTTTTTTCTTTTTGTTATTACTTCCAAACAGTTATTAAAGATTTATGTAATATTTCGCACATAAAAGAGATATTCATTCTTACTGATTATGACGTTACGAAAGATCAATTTGAAAAAAATATAAGGTAAATCTCGGCGAGCAAGAGTCATAAGTCAAGTGTATAAATATTTCTCTATAGAAAAATACTAATCACGACACATGTATTTTTCACTGGAATTCCTATTAAAATGTCACGTACAATTTGCTAATTAATAAAAAATTGTTTCAATCGATATTATTGTCAATATTATTTATTGTCTTAACTTATGCTTAATAGAAGGTACAAAAACAAATTATAATAATGAACTGTAGCGCACACTTGTTACGTCTTAACGTATGAAGCTTTCTTAAAGTCAAGGTTTGGGCTAAGGTTAAGTTTATATCACTCTTGCGCTTAGCATAACAATCGGGTTAACGTCAGAATTAGAGAATCAAAAGTAGTTGGAATAAATACATTGTGCTGTATACATAATTTTCATTTGTTTGTATTGATTATAATAATGATATACGTGATATACGTAAAAAAATGAAAATAAAAAAAAGTTCAATCTATGATAATAACGACGTATTTTCGAATTACCGAAAGCAAGTACTTTAATTTGAACAATTAAACATTGAAGCCGATATATATTCTTCTTTACATAAATATACATAAATACTTAAGGAACAATATACAATATAAGCCGCTCACAAGTCAAATCGATTAATTCCACTTTTTGAATTTGTTTAAATGTAAATGTCAAACCACTTAATAGAATCCTCATTTTTTATATTCACAATAAATTTCCCGAATTTATTATGTAATACCATTAAAATTTTATTTAAATTTAAATTTTCGGCCACACCGAATAAAAAATAATTTATTTCAAAACCCAATTGGATTAACTCCACATTTTAATGTGAATCATTGGAATAATGCAATTCAAACCCAGCAACAAGATCTTTATCGATTCTAAAATGTCTATTTGAATTTATATTTTAAAAGGAATTTAAAAAAGCAATTTATATTATTTCATCACAATTCTCTACTTTTTGTTTTATGAAGTTAATAGATTCGGCAAGTGAGCGGCTCATATAAAAAAAAAAAAATAATTAGTATATAAGATTTTTTTGTAAGAAATTTTATGTACTTCTATATGGGTTTGTTATAAAACTAGCAAGCACCAAACGCACGTCATCAACCATCAATAAAAGAAATAAATATGAAAAATTGGACAGTACGGTAAGTTTATTCTAGTAATTTAGTTCTGCTCGTCATCGAGAAAGGAAGAACTTTTAAAAAATTTGGACTACTAGTATAGGAAATATTGTAAAATATTCTAATCTTTAATCAGAAAAATATATAGTTTTACTGCTATATTCCAAAGATTTTAAAAAATGGAAAGGATTCTTTTTTTATGTTGGAAATATATAATAGGTTATAGATTAGGCCTATCATAGATATATATCATTTATTTTTTTTTAATATTTTCAGTATCCGGTTTCGTCCTTTGGTCATAAAATCGATTTATTACCTATGTGTGAATATAAATAAATATAAATAAATAAATAAATATATATGTACAGAATCACACGATATATAATAGTAATATAAAAGTGATAGTGTGTGCATTCAAAACTAATAAACAATTAGTTTTTTTATAACTTGAATTTTAATTTTAATTAGAATTTAAATGTAATTGCAAAAAATATATAGTTGATTATATTCCTTTATATCGACCAAAAAAAGAAAAGAAATAAAAAAAAAAATTCTGATGGAATAATCTAACCTCTTTTCCAAATTACGTTTTTCTTTTTTTTTTGTATATATAGAACCTTTATTAACAATATAACAAACAAAAATAATATACATCTATACATTTAACTTGAGTCAAGTATAGTTGTAACAAGATCTCATTTTAAAGATAAAGTTTCTTTTTTAAGTAATGAGATGAACTATTCTCGAATAGAAAAAGAAAAAGAAAAAAATAAAACTTTTTCAAAAATTCGATAAAATAAACTCTTGTTTTAAAGTGTTATCTTTAAAATGAGATCTCGCTGTTTTAAAAAATTGTTGTTTTTCATGAAAACTATAATTTCGTATAATGACGAAAACTGTGAATAACAAAGAAGCTCGTGCACGTATTCATTACATACGCCTCCGTTTAATTGAATTGATAATTGATAATGATGTAATCACAAGAACATTAAAAAATAGTTAGTTTGAATATTCTTTTAATTAAGATTGCTATGCCTTAACTTAATATATTTTTAATATAATAAAAGCGATTTATTATTGATATAGAAAAGAATATACGATCGTTAATTATAGTTATCCGTTAAGAAAGAAAATAAAAGAAATAATTAACTACAAAGCGCAAGCGAGTTGGAATAGATAGTATAAGTCATAAACTAACTCACATTTCTCATTCTTTTATATGAGAAACTTTTCCAATCCATTTGTATGAAAGAATTTTCTAATCCATTTGTTTTTCTATTTCCATTGTCATACTTTTATTAATTTTTGTTTTATTCTATTAATTGTCCTATTATTTCTCTAAATTCCTTTCTCCTCCCGTTTAACGTCTAATTTTCCTTCTACTTATTTCGCTATCCCCTCTTTCTAATTCCTCTTCCATTTATATCACTTAACTTCACATTTAATTATTATATTTTTTATTTTCATTCTGCTTCTTCACTTTTTCTCTTTAATCTTTAATTTGTTGCTGGCTACTATTCCAGAAACACAATAAGATTCAAAGCCAAACTTGTTGCCAGATATTTTAAATAAAAAGATAACATTGATTATTCTGAAATGTTTAGTTTTATTGTTTGTTATCTGTCAATTCAATTAATCCTTAGTCTTATAGCTTCAAACAAAATTGTATAATTCTCATATCCGTTAAGTAAACTTTATAAAAATTTTGTTTTACTCATTTACACATTTGGACATTATAAAATTAATTGTCTGCCTATATCCAAATGGTTATTTGCTAAGTATATTAGTATACTCATACTATAAGTTATTTTAATATAACTATATGTTATAAATCTACAAGAAACTAATGTTATAGAAACTAGATAGTATATTATATATAGAAACTTATAAGTTATAATAATATAACTATATACTATAAGTATACTATAAACTAGTATAACTATACTATATTATACTATACTATACTATACACTAGTATATATGTATATAACTTATACATATAAGTTTTACTTATATAATTCTTTTGTCTTATGAAGAAAATTTAAGTTACAAAAGGTATTGTACAAAATTCTTCTCTTCCTCACTAGATGGTAGCACTTCTCATTTCCTTACGCTTTTTTCCTATACTGATCTGCAAGTTTATCGACCTTTATATATTACCTACCGAACACGTGTTAATATTATTTAAAAAAGTAAATATTATGTTTAATAAGATAATCATCCTTCCTCCTTTTTCAAATATTTATATCATTATCTATTTCTTGTCCTTTTTCTTCTTAATATTTCCTAATCTCTTTTATTTTATCAAATTATCCCTCTTGAAAGTTTCTTTAACTTCTCATTTTATACATCTCACTTAATCCACTCTTTATTGCTTTCATTTTTTACTTATAAAAACAATCATTTATCAAATGTTTTTTAATATTGCGACAATCGGACAAAAAAAATTACACCTAATTTTATAACGAAGAAGAGACTAATCTAATTCGAAACCATTGCTAAGGTCAACCACATATGCAATCATAACAGATTGGCGATCGGTAACAAGATTCTCGGTTTTATGTGTGTGTGTGTGTGTGTGCGCATACATATGTTGTTGAAAAACCGTAACGAGAAATCTCGTTTCGGAAACATGCCTTATTTCTTAATTGTTTTCCAAATAATATCTTTTTTTAGCTTTTGAATATCATTAACTTTGTCCCTGCGAATATTTTCAGTTTGGTTTTTGAATTCAAAGAAATAATTAAATGAATAAAAGTATTCAATATTGTTAATTTATAAGAGGTATGATACCTGAGAGTCAAATAAAGATAACGCACGTCTTAATCTTTTAATCATGTCGAAGACATGACGAATGTATATATCCAACAAATACAAATATTGCTTTCAAAACCACCAATGCTTCATTTTACTTTTTTATCTTCTTTCCTTTCTCATTCACAGATTAATTATAACATGTTCCTTTACCAAATGGCTTTTTTTTCATCTTTCAAATATAATATATAATACGTGTAAAAATGAACAATTCTTTTTCTTTTTGCAACTTTTTGTTATTTTTTTTAAGAAAAAAAAGAAAACAGAGAAATAAAAATTAATTTATAGTAATTTTACATGCATACATGTGTATGTGTATGTAATGGAGTCAAAAATGAAAATTCAAGGTTACCAAACAGCAACTGAATTTGACATTTTCTATTAATTTTGTAAAAGTATTAATCATTGAAAACATGAATGTGTGTGTAAATTTTAATATTATATAAATTATTTATTAATTAATATATAATGATTACTATTATTTATATATAATAATATAATAATAATAATGTATAATTATATTAATTATTATAGAAGAAACTAAAAATTAATTGCTTAATTAAATATAATTAATATTACACACGCGCGCGCGCGCACACTCACACACTCATTCACTCACTATATTATTGAATATTGAAATACGATCTTTTTTTAATATATGCCCGTTAATAATGCGAAAGAAGATAAAATAATTTTTATTTTTATCGAAATTTATCGAAAACTAGAATATCGTTAGCTTTTTCTAATCTCGTCGAATGTTATGTTATTGCATCACGTTACAAAAAAAAAAGAACAAAAATGAAGAAAATCTTTGAATAAATTACTGAAGTCGAAATCAAAGATCAACCACAAGCTGCGACATAGACGTAACATTGAAAACATTCGATACGTGGAATCGTCATTATTGACACTCATTTAAAAACTTGTTAGAATATGATGGTATTAAGTAATACGTATATACTATATACATATACGTATATTTCTAGTGTTATTTAGACAGACAAGTGTTAAGGAAAATCGTATGAGAATATACGTAAATCATTTGAATGAATTTTAACTTCTCATCTCATTGACATTCAGATAAAACATTTTCTTTTCTGCCTCTCTCTTTTCTTTTCTTCTTATCTTCTTGAAAAGAAGTTTTTTCAATGTTCCTTGCATCGATTAATATTTCTTACAAAACTAATGCGAAGTTATAAATTTAGTCACTTTTTTGCAATCTTGAATATCTACATATACATATATAAAGTTGTAAAAACAAAATTTTTTATTCAAATAATATATAAAAAGGGGGTTTGCAATATCAGTTTAAAAAATGTTTATTGCGTAAGTAACATATTGCAAGGTCGATTACAATTACATTCGAAGGACGATGTAGCAGCCATCATAGCTTTTTTGCACGATACGATTATAAATCAGTTTAGGGGGAGAATTTTCTTATGATATGATACAACATAATAGTAGTAGTATACAAAACATTTGACACGTGATATCGTTATTATTAAAATGCATTTAAACACTCATTTAAATATGTTCATATATATATATATATATATATATATATATATATATATATATATATATATATGTATGTATGTATGTATATATATATGTCTGATTTTTTATTATACATAAAAGAAAATCATACGACAAAAATGGCGGATCATTTAGATAAATTTTAATTTCTTATCTCATTGACTTTCAGATAAAGTATATTTTTTTGTTTCTTTTATTTTTTTCCTTTTCTGCTGCTCTTTTTGTACAATATAATCAAAGTTCAGAAGAAAAATTCTTTTGTGAAATAATTTCGTAAATTAATCGCCAAGATTATATGATTTGTCGTCACTCGATTATGTTTCTTTTTCTTTGCCCTATGTTAAAAATCAAGTTAACACGTTGAATGCCATGGAGATCATTGGTGACTGCCAACGCAATGATTAGTAGAAACATACAATTTAGAATAAATGTCAATAATTATAAATTTTTCAATACAATCATCGTTACTAAAATGTTGCGAAGACCCTCAATAAGATAAATCTATTAAATATGATTATATATTTCAACTAATTTGTTGTAGATAATATTTCATTCGACGTATTAATTACCAAAAAATCCGTAAAGACATTGAAGAGCTTCAAAATAAAATTCGATCGCTGAAATTGACGAAATTGTAACTCAATTACGTGAAAACGCCATCAAAAATCTAGAAAAAAGAAAGTGGTATCGTGCAAAAGGTGCTATGTGAGCAATTTTATCGATATCGTGTTTCATATATAATTATAGTCGACCACACTGTTACACGCACATGCGCGCGCGTACAAAATAAAGATTCAAAAAAATATTTTTTTGTTTTTAATTTGAATGCTACATCTAACAAAGAATAGAATAACGGTAAGTTTTATTGGACTAAACTAAAATATTTAGTTAATTTATATTATGATCTATATAATATATAGATATTATAAAAAAAAATCTATTATTCATATACAAACTTTAATCTATGTATGTATTTGTAATTTATCGAAAATTCTTCTTATTTTTTAAATTATGTCCATCTAAAGGTATAGTCTACTTAATTTGTAATGATATCTTTATTATGTAAATAAGAAAAAAATAAATTAAAAAAATAAGTTTTTATGTGCTTCATTATAAATTTATAACCATTGCAGGAGATCAATTTGAAATCGTCAGTCTAATTTAACTTAATTAAACGTTATATACCCAACAAATAAAATTCCAATACGCATGACTAAATTAATAAATATTAATAATAAAAAATTTTTAATCTCTCTGCTCGTTTTTAACTTCCCTATAACTACAATTCATCTTTATTTTATCTATGATGTCTTGCTTGACACAGGGAAAATATACTATACTATACTATACTATACTATACTATACTAAATATATTCTATATATATATGTGTATATATAGAGGATGTATCATACATATAGGACCCATGACAGAGCATAAGCTTAATGTGTAACCTTGATGAATGTAATTCAGCCGAAGCAAGATGTCTATACGTGAATCGTTTTCCTAATAGACATCTATCAGATAAGAAAACATTTCAAAGATTAGATGAACGTTTACGAGATACAGGTTATTATATCTGCAATTTCCGAAAGATTCAGACATTTTTTTCATACGAATTTGATAGCAAGCTTGATACAAACCGAGTATGTCCATTTGTATCATCTTCTATGAAGAGCAAAAGAAACACAAAAATGGATATAACTTTGAAACAAAATCAATTGTGGCACACTTTTTTATATGAACTTTTATTCATCGTGTTTTTTTCTTTTTTTTTTGTCTCCTATTCACTCGTAAAAGCGGGTCCTGATGTTATGATACACCCTGTATATATGAAGATCATAACATAATATTATCAACTAACCGGATAAGTATAAGAAAAACGATTTCGTATACTACGAATAGCTTTTATATCGTACTCTTTTACTTCTTCTATTGCCTCTTATCTCTTATCATATTTCGAATGACCTAATCTCATCATGCGCGTAATCAAGAAAGAAAATGATTCGCTGAATTATTACTCATTCAACATTATTATTATTATCATTATTATTTAAGACGATGCTATAGTTTAATATTTCAGGTTAACTCCAATTAAGAAATATGTAGACACTTTTATCAATCGATAAAAGTGTATCAAATAACTGAGATTTTTCATGTGGCGACGGGAAAAAGAATTGTTTTTTTCTCTACTATGGCAGCATTGAAGAATGAACATTTTATAATAATTAATGGCATTTTATTGAAAAGATTTGATATAATTTTACGAATTAAAAAAAAGAAGAAACAATAATAATCTTTATTTAAATTGTAAACGAAGAAAATTATGAAAGATATTTATTTTGTTATTAAACGACATTTATTTTCATATTACATAAATGTCGAACAATTTCGAAATTAAAAGAAAAAGAAAGAAAAAAGAAAATAATTACTGATATATTAAATACGAAATTTTCGAATTTCACTCCAAAGAAATATCAATGACGTGTTGTTATCATTCTTTCAAAATAATTAAATGTTTCGAAAGTAATTTTAAAGATCACATCTTTTTATTCCTTTGTAATATATATATATATACATACACACATATATATATATACATATATTAATATATATAATTTATATATATAAATCTATATATAAATTGTTTCGATTTTAACATAAATATTTGTTCTTCAATATGAGCAATATATATATATATATATATATATATATATATATATATATATATATATATGATACATAAATACATATGTAATCTTTTCCTTTTATATATTATACAAAACATGAATCGGTGATTATATAAATGGTCTGTAATAGTTGGTCTTTATCTCCTATTAGACATTTTGACATTTGAGCTTGAATAATTTATAAAATTTATTTTTCTATAAAAACAAAAAAGTAAGTATATATATTTATTCTTGAATAATAATTCTATTATGTAATATAAAAATGTTAAAAACAGGGTATCAAACAAAATATATCTTCTAATATCTCAAATAACACCATTTAATCATTTCCATCGACTCAAATTCAATTCTTTTCGATCAATAAATACTCTAATCATTCATATTTTCTAATCGAATATTAAACTGTCATTCACATTAATCGATATATCAATATCTCGAATATAAATCTAATTTATATCAATACGACTAATAATCAATTTACTGTTCATAATACCAATATAAACAATATCAATTAACGAACATTCTTGGCCTCTTAGACATATCCTATATATATTTTTTCTTTAATAGATATATCATTTCTCTTAAAACAATACAGAAAAATAAATCGATCCTTTCGTTGAATCATTCGAACATTTGTTGAAAATGACAAATATTATAATAAAGAGTATAAAAATCATCGATAATCTAAGTGTGCCTTCTCAATTAATAATTACTATTCGAAACAAGATACAAAACATATAAATAAAATAAACAAATAAGCAAAAACAAATAAAAAATAAAAATAAAAATGGCTTTTAATATCTGAAAGAGAAAAGTACGCGTCCGGCATGACGCTGAGATTATCACTGCCAAGGAAGCATAATAGTTGAAAGTATCAGTTTATAATGCAGTTAGTAGCGTGTGTCGTTTGAGTCAGACCTATAGTATTACCCCTTTCTCTTTATATATATATATATATATATATATATATATATATATATATATATATCATGTGATCAAAATAGAAAAAGTTATAGAAGAAAGAGAAGAAAGGAAAGAGTGAGAGAATGATATAAAATAATAAAAGGACACACGTTGCAAGTATGGAGCACGAAACATTAGTAACACACGCCACGCATACGTAT
The DNA here is from genome assembly GCA_911387685.1 of Dolichovespula media. Classification (NCBI taxonomy): domain Eukaryota; kingdom Metazoa; phylum Arthropoda; class Insecta; order Hymenoptera; family Vespidae; genus Dolichovespula; species Dolichovespula media. The sequence continues at coordinate 5,008,079 of OU426857.1, read as the reverse complement.
CGTATATAAACATACATACTTTCTACGAAAAGGCCAATAGAAATTCTGAATGGACATGTAACCATAAGCCGGAATGAACAAAGGTATCATCGACCGTTACCATAGTTTGTAATTTACGCTCTCGACGAGTGTTCGTCTTACTACCATCACTGCTCGTGATGCCGTTTCTCTACTGTTCTCTTTCTTTCTCTCTCTGACACACACACACACACACACACACACACAATATATATATACACTCTTCTTTCTCTGTCACTCATTTTATAGCTAGTTTGTCAATTTTATAGGTTATATTGTAGCTATGTATGTATTTGTCGATATTTTCATATACAATTTGCTTGACAGATAAATTGTTTCTAACTAACCATCTCTCTCTCTCTCTCTCTCTCTCTCTCTCTCTCTCTCTCTCTCTCTCTCTCTCTCTCTCTCTCTCTCGCGCGCGCGCATTTCGTTACTATTATTTTCTGATAAAAAGCCCTTTTTATATTATCATCTACAATGAAAAATATCATTTTTCATTATGATAAATAGCATGCATGTATACATATATATGTATGTATGTATGTATGTATACGTTAGAAAAGTAAAGTCAGACACTCAAGTGTAGTATCGATCGAGTAACTTGACACTTTGTCGTATCCCTCCGCGAAAACGAAAAGTAGTGCATTTTTATTCCTTTCTTTGATATCAATATGATAACATTTCTCAAATAACTTCTACATATATCTACAATGTCATATATGGTCTAATATATAACAGAAAAAGCAATGAAATCGAAGGAATTATATACATACTATATATATATATACACACATCATGTATATATATATATATATATATATATATATATATACGCACAATAGGTTAGAGTCGTAGGTCCGTATTTATAAAAACTCAGCAGAGGACAATGGCGGACATGAATTTAGCAAAACTCATTTTCTTTATATGTATATACATACCTTATTGAAAGGTCAAAAGGATTAAAAAATTTCAACGTATATTAAATGAAGCCGGTTCAGATTACGTGGATAAACAGAAAAATACAAATCTATCTGTTGTTCTAGCAATAATGATTATATATTCATACATACATGAATTTATATATATATATATATATATATATATACATATATATATGTATATATATATATATTCATATGTTAGAAAATATAGGGACGATCGATCGTCCTCCCTTCTTTAGTTAGGCGTCTCTTCACAAAGCGCGAATTTGTAGTGCTATATCTATAACCGTCTTTTTCTAATCGATACAGAAACTCTTTTACGAAAATCGACAATTTTTAGAAATATACTTACCTAAACGGTATTATGTTATGTGATATGTAATGTTAGAATTAAATAAAAGAATTTGAAAAGGATGCTGGAAAGACTCACCCGACACGAGTGAAACGTAATATCCTCTCCGTTGTGTTTCTCTTTCTTTCTTTCTTTCTTTCTCTCTCTCTCTCTCTCTCTCTATATATATATATATATATATATATATATATTATATATATATATTAATTATATATATATATATATATATTTTTTCTTTTTCTTTATTCTTTTTTCCTCTTCTCGTTCGAAGAGCAACAGCAAATCTCTTACCCGTTTACTTTTCTATTGAGATTCTAGTTTAATAGCACACACGAAATGGCCTCAAAGATGACGACAACAACGACGACGACGACGACGACGACGACGACGACGACGACGACGACGGCGGCGGCGGCGGTGGCGGCGATGATGACGACGACACACAAAACGCGACGCGGAACACTTCCTCTTTAATGGCGTTAAGCTACAAGTGTTACCACCGGCTTGTCGCAGAAGACTGGCTGGCGTCCGGCTCGTGAGCATCTTGTTATTATTGAATTAGGCTGGCCCCGTGGTCTGACATCAGACCATGTGGTGCCGACCAATCGGAGCACGTCTTTTACTTGCGCATGCGTATTACGTATTCGTTGCCGCCGCGGCGCATCGACGTCGTCCTCACCGAGCCGGTAGAACCAACTGTTATTACTTTGAATCCTTACGTTCTCCTCTGTGTTTCCTTCAATCGACATCGTCAACTATTTTTCTACAAATTCGAGATATTTAATTAATTAAATAATTAATTAATTAATTAAACAATTAATCAAACATCGATCAATCGTTAGATTTGGTATGAACATCTATATTTTACTCCAAACTCCTATATATTTCGTCCAATCAGAGCTATGCTTATTAAATATTTTTTATTTCGAAATAGATATAATCTTTGATATTATTCGATCGATGTGTATAGTCCAAAAAAGAAATAGAAAAAGAAAAAAAATCTTGTTTTTCATCATTTAAAAGTACGTACGATGACACTTTCAATAGGATCGTTCGATCGTCGCATGATTTACCTTCCAATCTCTTACCTATTTTCTATTAAGATTGACCGAATGAATTCTGTATTTTATACGAAGCTATTAAGCTATTCTTATTGTTAGTTATAATTAATTTCGGTAAGGAAGACTCGTTTTAGTCCAGAAGTGATGATCGTTGTTATATTAAATAAGAAACATTATGTCCTTTTCTCATAAAAATGTAGAAGCAAATTATCGTTGTTATAATAAGTTCGAAAGAGGAAATAGTTCTAAGTCAATGACGTTATTTTCAATGTGTCACGAACATCGTGCTGCCGCCTAACGGAATTATTTTCTATTAACGGAGAAACGAATACGGAAAAACTTGTACAGGAAGTAATGCTAATAATTATCTCATATCAATATTCATATCAATCGATTTTATATAATCGTTCTATCATTCCAGTCTATTATTATTCCGTTAGCTATAAAGAAAGAAGCATGTATAAATATCGATTAATCTCATTTAATGATTTTCTATGACGGATTAAGGTTATTTGAGGTTAGAGCACTATAAATTTGGTTAGAATATTAAAATTGCTATCTATTTATTTAAATAAAAAAAGAAAGATGAATTTCACGCAAATATTTTTATTAATCGATTTGACATGTATGATCGATCTTTAATCGGATAACAAAAAATTAAATGCCATTTAATCTCATTTATATGTTGATTATGTAATGTAAAAATGCTTTTGATAAGATTATATGACGTCATAAGAAGTTAGGACATTAGAAATGTGATTAAGAGATAACGATTTATTTATTTTAATGAATGATAGCTTAATGTTGTGTTGGTTAAGAACGTATCATAATTTTATATCAAATAATTATAGGTTATATTCAATTTTGTACATTGTTAATTATTGTTGAGTGTTGCAATTTAAAATTAAAAAGAAAATATCATCATCTATCATTTATTCTTGATATTTTTTTTAAAACTTATTCAATTCATCTAACGTTCGAGAATCCATACACGATGCATATAACTTATTCAATGAAAATTGAAGATTTACCGCATCGCACATTCTTTTTTTTCACTTTTCCAAGTTTATCGGACATTTCCTTCACCCCGATCACGTTATATTTCAAATGTCTCAATAAGATATTCTTATCTTTGCATACATACATATATATTCCAATGTTTTAGCTGATCTAACATGATAATTAAAAATACTTATTTCTTTTTTTTTTTTTAATTGTTTTTCCATACAGATAACCTCTAGTTGGTTTCTATAATTTGATTAGAAATCAAAGTCGTGCGACGTAACGTCATATTACAAATAAGATTTCTTTTTTTTCTTCTCTCTTCCTCTTTCTTTTTTTCTTTCTTTCATATACTGTTCGTTTGTTCATTATAAATATTTTCTTCATTAGAGAAGTTAGAAGTATATATTCCCATGAACGTTACTTCTTCAAGGCACAACGAAACAAACAGCATAACCTCGCTCTTAACAAGACCTTTGTGTTACATCCAAAGCATCTTGCTTAACTCCATAAAGGCGATCTTACGAACTATTCGAATGACGATGGTACTATACACACAGTTAAGCCAAGCTTATTTCCGCTATCATTTATTCGTATTACTTTTTTATATAAAATTTAATTTTGCCATCTTATAAATTATGCCCACGAAATTTGAATGTTGAAATTTTTTAATTTAAATATATTTTTTGCTTTTCTTATCGTTCACTTAGCTACATCGAAAGAATTCATTTTTTTCGTGAATATTATCTGTACACATTATTTTTTCACGTAAATTACAATTAGCCACATACATTATTTCATATCTGCAAAATGTTAAAATTGAAATATGTTAATTTCGTAATATTTTTGTTTATCATTAACCTTGCTTATATACTACGTCGGAAAAAAAGTTAATTTAAATTATTATCTGCAAAAGTATTTTTAAGTAGTTCCGAATGGTTATAAGAAAATATCTTACGGTCTAATAATAAATAATTATCAGCAAAAAAACTTGAAATAAATAATTAATTGTACTTAAAAGCATTAATTATTTAAGATTACATGTAATAATTTATTAGATGATCTTCGTTAGCTTTTTTTCTTCTTTTTGTTAAGAATATAATAGCGTTCATTAGTTGAAATTATTTGAAAGTATTTGCTGATAATAAAACGATGTAGTTATTTGTTTCATTGTCAAGAAACTTGCTAGCATTTTACGTTTTAGGAAGAAACCATCTCACTTGAATCTCCTGTTCTTGTTAATATTTCATTCAATTCTCTCTCTCTCTCTCTCTCTCTCTCTCTCTCTCTCTCTCTCTCTCTCTCTCCCTCTCTTTCTCTCTCTGTTCTCTCTTGTTATCATAGGATGATTACTGGTCATGATTGATCGTCGTGTCAAACGCGTGTTGAAAGTGCGCCTCTTATACTTTTAATCAGATGTAATGAATGTACATACGTAATATCAATCGAGTAATGACCCATTGAAACAATGATTATGGTGTGATCATTCAATAATCACAAGAAGAAAACGTTATCTTTTTGTATGTCCAAATTTCGTTCATAATTTCGAGAGTTCGCTATTTCTTCTTCTTTTTTCATTTTGGAATAAATAACATAGGCAATGAACAGTTTAAAATTAGAATAAAAACTGGTTTATGCAATTTTTTTTATGATCGAGATTACGTAAATCTTCATTGGATTTGTTTGTTTTATCAAGTTCATTAATAACAGATATTTTCCTTTGTAGGATTTATTTCATAATATTTGAGTCATGTAATGAAACTTATATCGTTGTTATGAAATATTCAATGATTAGATATATGTATTATATTTTTTCAATACAATTGGAATATTTTTAAATTATTGTTACCCGTTTTGTTTTCGTTTATGGTTTTCTTTCTCTGAAATTTCTATGAAATATTTATTGATTAGATCGAAAATATTTTTCGAAATAAGAATTTTGGAATATATTGAAATTATTTTTATGTTAACAAAATAATTTCCAAACTTTTTTTCATTCATTCATTTTGTTTTCGTTCATTTTTTCCTTTCTTTTTAATGGCTTCATCTGCTTCCTCGAGCCTCTGTTGTTCCAATTCCAAAGCTCTTTGTTTTCTTCGACAAGTCGGCGTTTTTGAGAACCATGCTATAATTAATGATATGTAATCTAATGAAGTAAACTGACGAAATACTTAATCGATAAGAAAAAATATATTTTTACATAAAAATGCGTCCTCTTCTTCACGATAAACAGGATTTTTGGTACTAATAGCATTAATTAATTCTGCATGTGTTAATGGCTGCGTTCTTAATTGTACCATTCGTTTCGTTGTCATTACCTATAATGCAATTTATTTCATTAGTTTATATATGTATATATATATATATATATATATATATATATATATATATATATATATATACATATGTACACACACACACATTCTTTTTCGATATATATCAGGCTAATGAAATAAATAATATTTTCAATTGGAAGTTATCTTATTATGTAAATACCTCATTAATGGCGGCTAATATCGTACCAATTGTAAATCCGTCACAGATTCTGGTCATTGCTGATATATCAAATTGTCTGCTAATTCCAGGATACTGTATTAAAAACAAAACAAAAAATGATATAAATAAATATATCATTTAATATATAATGATATAAATAAATATATATATATATATATACATATATATATGTATAGATGATGATAAAAATTATTCGAAAATTGTAGATAATTTTTAGTAATTTTTATCTACATATTGTATTATATATTATTGTAATAATTTTATTGTTAAAGGCTCGCCTTGTATAATAAATTTCTCCAGACAAGTGACATACTGCCATAATCTGGTCTAGGAACATATATAATTTTGTCATAAGTTTGATACAATAATTTTTGATCTGCATCCCAAGGTGAATTGGTTGTTCCAATTAATATGATTTTATCCTCATTAGTGATACCTTTGATCAATTTTGGTAAATCTTTCTTGAGACGTTTTGGATCAGTTTTATCAGTTTTAGATGGTTTTTTGACGAATGGTTTTTCAGCTCCATCCATAAAAATGATTGACGGTTGCAATAATCGCGATACCTTGGAAAAGAAAAGGATACTAACGTATTAATCATCAAGTCTTCTTTCTTTCTTCTTTCCTCTTCTTCTTCATCTTGTTCAATATTGAAATCGATTAATTATATATGTAAATGTACAAATGATAAATTACGTAGGTACATACAATAATTATATTATCATTGAGATACGTTATATTATGTTGAAGGTTGTCTTTTGTATTGCTATTCATTTTGATTGCTTTAGATATACCAAGAAATAAAAGACAAGTGTTATTTAAATAATAGTAAAAACATCAACGAATGTGATGTTTGAAAAATTGTGTATTTAATCTTTTAGATATGGTGGAACTGGCTGATCTCTCGCGAAATCCATATAAACATATTTTCGCGAAATGCATATAAACATGTTTTCGCTATCGAAAGTTTCGTTTAGCCATACCTGCATTAATATAAACTAACATCAGTATAAGTTATAATTATTTTTATTTATTTTCATATATAAAAAATTGGAAATAACCAAAATGTCCACATCTTCCACGCAACGTATTCGGGTTTCGAAGCAAAAAAACAAATAAGCAACTATATAGTGGCCTTTCGTTAAAAAAGGTGATCCAAAGGGAAGTTACTAAAGTAGAGTTTCGTCCCAAAAAACAACATACAATTAGTGTGAAGCCATTATAGTGACGCACAATAGCTACAGGGTTGCAAGATGTTTTGTTTATATAAAAATTGTGATATGTAAAAAGTATATTTTGTTTATATAAAAATTTGTATGTAAAAAACACTCTTGTTATATTAAGTTACCGTAATAAGACAAATGTCAATCTACCTTGGATATCAAATGCATTAACATAATCAATCCAGTTTTTCCAGGATATTTTCCAACGATATTGGCAGATGTAATATCGAAAAGAGTAGCACCTAATTCTGTACAAATTGCGTTAACTAACATTTTTTTCCCACTTCCACGAGGACCTGCTATTAGAACTGATCTTACAAGAGGTGTTAGCTCTTTGAGTATACTATTGCCTAAAGGAAGAATGCAATATTCGCTGATTAATTGTCTAATGTCACCTAAAAATAAATAACTAACTTAAGTAATAATTGTAAGTGTATAGAAAAAATGAAAAAAAAGTATGTACAGTGTGACACAAAAGTATATATATATAACATAGCATTAAATAAATAACGTAGTATTAAATAAAAAATTATGTTATAAATAAATTATGATATTTATAATTTATATATGTTAAGAAAATATATCTTTTTATATGTATGTACACACACACATACGCAAGCACGCACGCACGCGCGCACGCACACATTATATAACATTTGAATATAAATCTTATACTATAATTTATAAAAACATATATATATGTATAATTATATTTTTAACAAATTAATTTTAAATTAATAAACGTTCGAATACTTTTGCGATCCATTGTACGTTCATTTTTTAGTAAAATAATATTTACCTAATGTTGGTAAAGTATTTTTATCATTCTGAAGTAACTCATAATTTGCATAAGATCTTTCGACCTTAAAATCAGCTAATGGAGTTTCTCGATATAATTTAATAATACCTTGAGTGAGAAGTTCTTCGAAAAGGGATTCTGTTGTTCTATCTGGTGTCAAATCCTTTTCTTTTCTCTTTTTATTCTTTTTTCCACTACGACGAATCCGTTTTTGCGTTTTCTTACTACGTTTACTTTTATTACCTTTATCTCTGTCCAAAGCTGCTTGAAGAGCTTCTATGTCATCTGTGATTATTATAAAAATTGTTAGATATTAGTTTTAAAGATATTACAATGGATATATTTACAATGAAACGTTTATGTTACGCAAATAACTTCCTTTTTTTCTTTTTTAAAAGATTTTATCACTTAGTAAAGAGAGAATTAATTTGGTAAATAATAGAATATTAATAATATATTATAAATTCTATATTAACACATTTTCAGCCAATAGGGTAAAACTACGTTTAAGATTTTCTAGATGATTTTTTTTGAATATATCTATTAAAATTTTGCCAAATATGTTGATTTAATTATATATTAAATTAATTATTAAAGAAAAGTTTTAATGAATTATTTTATCTTTCTTGTTGTTCTATTATCTCTTTGTAAATAAATTTTGATAATATATTCTATACTGAATTAATACAAAATTTAGAAAAAAACAACTAATTCTTTTTTTTATACAAATTAAATTATTTATTTTCTCATTCTTCCTTTATTTGTTATATTTATATAAAAACAAAAATATAATCATTATAAAAAAATATATAATTTGTTATATTATATAAAAAATTAGAAATTAACAATAAGAAACCTCTCAATGTTTGATCCACTCCAATTCTAACTTCATCTTCAATTTCTCGAATTTTATCAGTTTCAATCATATCTTTATAAGGTTCTTGCATAGGATTCATAGACTCATCTTTGTTCTTCCATATCTTTTGATACTCTTCCTGTAAATTAATCAATTCTGGAAGAAAATTAGAAGGCATCGATTTGAAATAACTCTGCTCTGTTTCATCTTCCGATTTTTCTGGCTCGCTGCTCCTCTTCGTTTTTGGCTTCTTCGATTTTCTTGATTCCTTCGAGGACACTCCGGTTGATTTACTTATCGTACTTTCTGTTCCCTTTTATGTCAGATTAGTTGTATTAATTATTTAGAATGAGTCATAGCAATGTTATATTTTTTTGTAGTTATGTAGAAATTAATTATAAATTAATTATAGATGAAAATTAGGCTCGATTATTTTCTTTGTTTTTTCTTTTTTTATTTTTAAATTAAATTTAGCTTTCTAATATATTTCAAATAAATATTAATAATAAATATGATAATAAATAAAAAAGAGAAATATATATACTTTTTTTAAGGCCGATATATTATATTACTAATTTTGTATAAAATATTATATTTTTCCAATAATAATGGTATATTACCAATTTTTAATAAAAAATATGTAAATAAATAAATAAATTGCGAAACAAAATTATTGAATAATTATAAAAATATTTGATTATGTTAATAAAACGTTGTATATCCATTATTGATTTATTTGAATAATAAACAAAAACATAATCGCACGTATATATGTATACATAGACATTTAAAATACACATATCTATATACCTGCCTACTGAAGATAAATCGGGAACCTCCACTTTCAGCAGATGGTAAATCCGGTATTTTTCCAGTTTGTTGAAAGTAATCATTTATCCAGTTTCGAATTTCACTTCTCATATTCTCTTCCATTACGGCACTCCTTTCTTTGCGAATTCTTTCTGTTGTTTCCTTTATTAATTTTTCATAAATTTCTTGAAACTTTATCTGCTTTTCATGACGATAATGTATAATGTTTTCTGTTTTCCGAATATTTTCCATCTTTACTTGATTAGGTGGAAGCATACCTAAAAATGTATGTATATATCTATTTCAGTTGTGTATATATATATATATATATTTCTTTTATAAATTGATAAATTTATTTGTATTCGTTATTAAATCTTAAATCTCTTTTTTATGATTAATGAAATTATAATTATTACGACAACCAAAAATGTTAATTGAAAACTATTTCTATTTATTTATCATTTAAAAATTAAAAAGAATTAAAAATAATAACAAATAAATTATTTTTTTTCTCGTAATTATTTGCTTAAACTTATACCGATAGTTTCTTATATGTTAAATGAATCTAAAAGTTAATTAAAGAAAAGAACTAATCCACATTCTATGTGATTAACGTAGTACTTTTGAATTAATTAATGAATTGTATTAATTTAAGAAATATTGTTTAATAATAATAATAATAGCAATTAGAACAAAAAAAGATATAAAAAAATGTCAAACCTATTAATAGCATTTCATCTAATCGTCTTTTCCGGATCCAACATCGAATTCTATAACCTCTCCAAATTTTTTGAATCTTTATCGCAGCAGCTTCAATATTTTCTTTTTGTATTTCCTCTATTTCTTGTTTAGCTATTGATTTTTCTTTCATTTGTCGTATTTCCTTCATAAACTGGAATCTTACTCGTCCTTGTCTTGCTCTTTCGTGAGCCTAAGATAATGTTATATATATATATAAAATTTGTATTATTATGTTAAATTAATTATATTTAATTATGTTATTCTATTGTTTGAATTGTTTATCATGCAATCGTTCCGTAATGTCAAAACTATATATTTTATTATAGATCTTTGGCAAATAAATAATGTGTACATATACATATATATAGACTATCTCAAAATAAATAGAAAATATTTTAAGGGTGGCATATGTTTATATAAATTCTTTTTATTGTTTTGATATGCCGTAATTACTACTAAGATATTTACTATTTATTCTGTAATGTAATAATACATACACTCTATATATATTATTACATTTATTATTATATATATATATATAAATTATATATATTACAATACCATTAAATTAATTATCATATATACGTAATTTATATATATATATATATATGATTAACATATAGTATAATATACTCTGTATATGTGAATTTATATACTTTTTTTCATATCAGAAAGTATTTGAATCTTTTTTAAAAAAAATAACTCTCTTTCAATCAATATATAAACCTGTCTTATTTTGCAAATTCTCCAAATATTTTCTAAAAGAAAATATAATATTTCCTTACAATTTATCTAGAGATAAATTTTAAGTCAAAATCACATCATGCAAATTGTATTGTTATAAAACGAAAAAAGGACTACGTAAAACAAATCTGACAGTGGCAGAGCGGGAAATTCAAAATTCTATAAACGAAATGTATTGTTTTTACATAAATAGAAACATCATATAAAAATGTCGAGTAATAGAATAATACAATTTAATATAATTAATTGAATATAGTAATAATAATAATATATTATTAATAATATAAAAAGCGTATGTTATTGCATATATTCTATGATAATATTATTATACAAAAATTACTAAATATAATTATATAAATATATAATATAATAATGTGCAATATATATTTATTATAATTAATGGTATATAAAATTGATATGAAATTCGATATTAACAAAATCTCAGTTCTACCTGAATCAATCTCACAGCTTCCAATTCACTCATTGTTTTAGATACAACAACCTCATCGAGAAAACCTAAATTTCTCAAGGTATTTTCTATGAATTCTCGTCTATCGTCTATTTCTTTTCGACGTTCTCTCGTAAAATATCTCGGTATTCGAATTTCTACATCTTCTGGAGTAACGCCATATTTTATTAATACGTCATCATAATAACTGTGTTCAGAAAGATCAACATTTACCAATTCATGTTTCAATTCTAAAACTCTTCCTATAACTGAGTTCAATAATCTCTTCAGTAAGATACGCTTTTGTGGTTGTATTATTTGATCGTAACACTCTTCTAATTTGTTACAAATAATGATGTACTTTACATACAATTCCGAAACAATTTGATGTGCCTTTTTTCGATCCTTTTGCGGTTTTGAGCCTTGCACAGATGAATCAGTTCGTATTAATTCATCTAAAGTGTTTTGAGTCTCCTTCCAAAGTTCATTGTACGTTGCATTCGACATATTTGTATTTTATTTTTAGGAATATTTTGATAATTCTAACAAAGTTCAACTAACTAGACATTTCTAACTGAGAATGAAAATTACAACTAATTGTCGAATAAGAGTATATGTATACTATTTTATTTACCTTAGCGACGTTTGATCGTTAAAAGCATTATGATTCATTCGTCCAGTTACATCAATCAAATTCCGCGCGCCACGATTGAAGTTGATTGTGCGTGTCTTATGTTTTAATAATATATTTATTATAACATTGTTTCTTTTCTGCTCTTTTCTTTTCTTTTTTTTATATAAAAATATTTATTTGTATGTATTATTTGGTTATTATAGATATTACGAAGTGATATTAATAAGAATATCTGAAATAGATTGAAATTTAGGTAAATCTAACCTATATGGAACAAGAAAGTATTGTTCATTGAACGGAATAATGAAATATTTGTTTATATTAAAAGATTTACGTTTCTTATATTTTTTTACATTATGCAGAGATGTTTTTATTTTATCGTAACATTATATAACGAGATATACATTTAGATATACATTTAATAATATTGAATTTTGTTGAGTTAATATCATATAATTTTATAAAAACTGAATACGTTTTGTAGTTTTCAATAATATTCTTATATTGTTATTTCTTTGTACAAATTATGCAGTGAGAAAGAAAAACATTCTTCTAATCCAGACATTAACAAAACTACTAAGTCTATATATTTCTGATTGGTATTCATGAAATTCAATAATTATTTAAATTGAAATTATAAATGAAAGGAAAATGTATCATTTATTGTGATATCAGTTTAACATTGACATTTTATTGACATTGACTATTCATTGACATTTAAAAGTCATGTGCATATGAGTATATGAGATATAAGTTATGCACGTATACATGTTATGATTACTAATTGTAATTGTCATTCAATTGTAATTGAAGTGATATATTTAGTTCGGAAGATTTGTTTCTTTAAATATAGTTAAATATTTAAATTAGATATGTAGAAATATTTAAATATTAAATTAGAAAATATTTACAACAATGTTTACAAAAATTCTATTATCATCACCTCAAGAACAATATAATTTTTTTCTAGAGAATAAATCGAGCATCATTTTAATATTTAATATTGGATATGTGATATTTGGATTTTATTTTCTTACCACCATATTAAAAATAAAAGTAATAATCTGATATTATTATTTTTCCAGATATATTTAAGTGAAAAATATTTTATGATTATTGATAGCTAAGAATTTCTTAAATCCTATTAATTACTTAATATTCTCCTATAAGTTTTAAACATTAAGGTAACAAAAATCTATTTCTAGCCTCTATAAAATTATGCAACGATAACAAAAAACAAAATCTTTTTATCTTTTTAGCATAAACAAAATAAATCTATATATACATGTAAATAAAAGTATCATTTCAATGCAAAGGAAGTATTAGTAATAGGAAAGTATGATGAGTAAGGAAGATAGCCGTGATAAATTAATTGTTACGAAGTAGGAAAATCAAACTGCAAAGAAATTAAAAAAAAGTTTTATTTCTACTATGGTTCAATTTATTTATAAAAATTTCGAGATTACTTATAAAATGAAGTTTATATGAATGGCCACAGTTGTCCGCTTAACAATTTGAAAGTTTGTGATCAAATTATTAATAATAATTAATAATGAACGTTATTGTAAAAATATATTTTTAAATTTGAAGATAGAATTGCATACACTTGGAGTAAAAAATATCATTGTTATTAAAGTTATTATTTTTAAGTATTTTTACACACAAAGGTTTTTAAACTTTTAATAATAAATAAAATAACGATTTATATAAAGTAAATGTGAAGTTTCAATATAAAATTAATAATTCCATTAATTCAGGTAAAGTTTGTATTTCTTACCGATTGTTATTTCTTTACATTTATAATGCATATGTATTATATTGTATATAAAGAAACACGCGCTGGGCAGCAACAGTTTTGAATTCGATAGAAGATTCACATTGCGATGCAACTAACTTAACATCGTAATGCGCTTCAGAGCGTTCCGGTTGGCCACAGTCGCTCGTTTCAAAACGTCATCTTGGCTGGTAGCTGCTGGCTAAAATAATATTCTTGTAAATATACCGATCACCACCGTTTACGGGTGGTGATGATAACGAGACATTCGTAGAAATGGCGACGGCATTAGAGCAGTTTGTAAATAATGTGCGGACGCTTTCGAAGCAAGGTACGGTAAAAATGTGCGAGTTTTTCTCTGATAAATGATAACATAACCTCTAAATAATATGTACTATTTTTCTATCCTACAAATGTATTATTTTTATATTACGATATTATTACTTTATCTTATTCTTAAAATAACCTCTATTACTTGCCTCGTTAATGAAACGATTTTTCATTCATTCAACATTTACTGTTATGCTTGCTTTATTGAATCAATTTATGTATCTTACAAGGGATGCAATTTTCTTGAATTATTGTAAAATAAAATTTATTACTTGTATTAATAACCTTTTGATACGATTGATAAGTTTCTTTTAATGTAACCGATATATATACATATATATATATACACACACACACACACACACAATAGGTGAACCAAATAATGGGTGTACATTCTATTGTTTTCTTTACCATAGGTAATTTCCGAGAATTATATGAAATTATAAATAAGAGTACTGACGTACTAATGAAAAATGGACAACACCTAGATAATGTTTTGGAAACGTTGGACTTGCAACAACACTCCCTTGGGATTTTGGCAGTATTGTGTGTTAAATTTTCATTGCCTAATCCCAGTAGTACCAATAATCCTGATGCATATAAACCGTTATTTAATCAGGTACAAGAATTTATCATAGGGTGCAACAGTGAACAAGTTCAATTTGCATCAGATACATGTAAGCTTATTCTGTTTTACAATGTTTATAACAATTATATAGTCTTTTTCAAATATAAAATTTTTATTTAAATTGAATATCTTGTTGTAGATGCAGAACTATGTCATTTACTTACTCAAACTCTAGTTGAATTACAAGTGCCGTTACGTGGTATAGAATTACTGCGTAGAGCTATACGTAAGATCCAACTGTTTGATAGTCAACTAACTTCTATACATGCCAATCTCTGCCAATTATGCCTTCTGTCTAAGTGTTTTAAACCAGCGCTTGAGTTTCTTGATATTGATGTTACTGGTATTAGCCAGGAAGGTGGACAATTTGACTCAAAGTTTTTTTTACTTTATTATTATTACGGTGGTATGATATATGCAGCACTGAAAAATTATGATCGTGCATTATATTTCTTTGAAGTGTGTGTAACAACTCCTGCTATGGCTGTCAGTCATATTATGTTAGAGGCCTATAAGAAATATATTCTGGTCTCTTTAATATTGCATGGAAAGATATTAAATTTACCTAGGTACACGAGTCAGGTAGTAAATAGGTACATCAAACCATTAAGTCTACCATATCAAGAATTAGCAACAGCTTATCTGACAAATAATTGTGAAGAAGTGCTGACCGTTATTAGAAAATACCAAGAACTTTTTGCAAGAGAGCACAACACGGGATTAGTTAAGCAAGTGCTCAGCTATTTGTACAAAAAGAATATACAGAGGCTGACGAAAACTTTCTTGACACTTAGTTTAAGCGATGTCGCAAGTAGAGTTCAACTGGCTGGCCCTTCGGAAGCAGAAAAATATATTTTAAATATGGTAAACTCTGTTTTACTAAAAATTTTTTCATTATTTCATATATATTTAACAAATTCCTTTTAATTGTAGATAGAAGATGGAGAAATTTTTGCGACTATAAATCAGAAGGATGGTATGGTAGTATTTCACGATGATCCAGAAAAATATAACTCACCACAAATGTTAGCTAAACTTGAGAAAGAAATGCAAACGTGCGCAGAA
Organism: Dolichovespula media; assembly: GCA_911387685.1. Classification (NCBI taxonomy): domain Eukaryota; kingdom Metazoa; phylum Arthropoda; class Insecta; order Hymenoptera; family Vespidae; genus Dolichovespula; species Dolichovespula media. The sequence goes on along the minus strand of OU426857.1, from coordinate 4,992,133 downwards.
TTAGATAAGCGAGTGCTCGAGATGGAAGAGGAAGTTGTTCTTACACCACAATATGTTCGAAAAACTTGTGGTCAAAACGATCAGGAGGATCAAACGGTTGGACCCACAAATGTCACAAATGGTCAAGCTCAGTTGAAACATAACACCTACTCTATGTAACATAAATACGTCGTTGTGCATTATCTTTATTAAAAAAGAAGGAAATTAACGAAAAAGTCTTGTTAAAGGTCAAGCACAAGTACATTTTGAAGCCTGTTTTGGGTGAAATATATAAATCTATCAAAATTTGGCTAAAATAATCTATTTTGTACAAAGATTACAAGACTATGATTAACAACTTGTAAAGTTTTAAACAATAAGAAATTAAGGCTGAAACTAATCGCAGTTCATCGATTCTAAAGTTTTTCTTAACAGTTGTATTGACGCTCATACTTGTAAAACACAATTTAAAAGCAACATATAGCAAAAACACAAACGTAAGATAATAAAAAAAAAGTGTAGTACAGCATCTGTATAAAGTTACCAATATGCTTTATCTTATAATTATTATTGAGTTTGTTTTAATTTGCATATAAAATATTTCATGAGAGAATTAACATCTGAAGCAGGCTTTATAAGTAAAATTACGTAGTATGATTAAAATATTGTGGTAGTTATCCATGAGAGGTCGTATTGTTCTGAAAAATAAGGACACACGCTGGTTCATACATGAGCATTTTTAACACTACAAGTAAACTTAATAAATTATTGAAATAGTACAGCTTTCTAAATGTATAAGTATGTGTTACAAAATTAGTACTTAGTAGTATGATCTTAGTTATTATTTCTTTTTGAGTGATTTACAAATTTATTTATATTTCCATTATTACATTTATATATTAGACAAATTCAAAGTTTCAGGTAAGTAATATATTTTTTTTACAGTGAAAAATGAAAGCGAGTCTTTTTATATTAAATGTTTCAAATATGAAATTACCAAAGCATGTAATATCTTTAATAACATGATAACAGTAAATTATTACGCAAATAATTTTGTGCTTAATAATAAAAATATAAACTTAAGATTTTTAATTGATTCTTGTGTTAATCTATTTTGATCTGTAAGTAGAAATAAATTTGTTCTTCGTTTTTCTTTTTCTTTTGGTCCATCCTTATAATAAAATACGACAGTTGTAACTATTAATGCATAAAACTAATCTCTATTTACAAGCATTTGTTTAGAATAATAATGATAGTATGTTAATATTTTAAGATAACAAATCTTGAATTTTGGTTAAAACCATTTGAACCATCTCATGTGACTTCATTGTTCCGTCAATGAATATTAGTTCTGTACATGCCTGGTCATCTTGCGTAATTACAGATAGATGTTTTAAATATTCTGGCCAAACAAATGCATCAAAATATCCTGGAACATCAGCAGGACAATACGTTCTGATGCTCCTACGTTTCCAACACTCTTCTTTGGTCAGTGTAAGGAAATATTTAAGCTCACATAAATTTGAAATTGGCTTAAATCCAAATAATAAGAAACCTTCTAATATTAATACTCGTCTCAATTCTTTATCAGATTTATCCGATTTTTTTGGCTTAGACTCTATCAATTTTAAAATGTCCAAATACATTTTGTTCATATCCAAGCTTGATAAAATTTCCCAGTTAATATGATTTAATGCTGGAATTTTAATGTGCCTTGGATCATGTGGAGGTAAAAAATAATTATCTTGATGTATTATAATAGAATCATCTAACTTTCTATGTAGTTCTTTAGCTAAGGTACTTTTTCCACTGCACGTTACCCCTGAGATGCCAACTATTAACCAGTTTTTTCTGTTCATTGTTGACTTTTAAAACCTCAACTTTACAATATACTGTAATATCAAATTATGATTATATCTAACTGTTATATAATTTTATTATACGATAATTAGCAAAAATTTTCTGAGAAATTTTTTCCAAAAATCACATATGTATAGAGTAATAACTATAATATTAAATATGATTGCGATAATTATCTGTGCATATTATTATGTAATACATTGTAATTGTACTGGAAGATTATTACATTTAATAATTAATTATTAATACCATAATTTTTTCATTAATTGTTCTTAGAAATATATGATCGTATATGGTATAACGTAAAAATGACTAAACCACCAACAAAACATAAACCACAAATTGCAGGTATTAATAAAGCCAAATGCTGTGGATAAAAGAAAGATTGTAATCTATCATCATCAATGAAAGGCAAACCAATTATCCAGAGAGTATAATACAAAAAAATGATTGAAGTAAATATTAATATTTGTTTTCCTTTATCATGATCACTGATGGACATTGTAAACTTAATTTATTACTTATTACTTTATCTCGATTGACTTAAATTTAATCCAAAAAATAACATCCTCTATGTATAATAATTTCACAATGCATGCAAATTTTATCAGTTTAAATATTTATATATAAGTGCATAAAAGCACAAAATTTACAAAATTATCAATGACAAGAACATTTTATAAATATTTATCTACCATCTATATTATTCTGTCTTCTAACTTATAAATTAAGCCTAGTAAAATTAACTTACACGCAATTGCAATATAGTTTAATAAAAACGATATAAATATAAGTATAATTGTAATTCTGAGATCTTATTGTTCTTCTTTTGCAAAATTACATCCATGTAAAATGTATTTTTGAATGCTATAAAAAAAATGCAAAAAATTAATTACAAATTTTTACACTCAAATATTTGTGATTAAAGAAAATTCTATTACCGATCGTTATCGATTGATATTAATTTAAATTTTAACCTTCGTATTACGTATCCTGACATAATTAAAATCGATATTTCAGATGTCATTCGATATACGTATATTTTTCTTATTCTTACGTATGGTCCTTATCAAGAAATACAAAATAATTTTAGAATGAATCGTCAGTTAATAATTTATTTAATGCACACTATCTCATTTTCTCGTTGCTACGACGCGTAGTATTTCGTGTGTAATATACACTGTGCGTATTATGTAACTTGAGACGCGTGCGTGACATTTCTGTAAACTTTTTGACGTACATCTTTAGTCTATATATATTTGTTATTATTATTAATTAGTAATAAATTTGTAAAAAAAAATAACGATAATATGTCCAATTCGCTTGTTCGTAAGAGTCTTGAACTCTCTGGATACGATGATTTGAAAAAAGGTAAAATTCAATGAAATTTGTAGGTTATACAAAGCACGTGAAATTAAATGTGATGGTTTGTTTATAGAAAAAAAGAAGAAGAAACATAATGGTTATAAAGGAACTTTAGAATTAATTCCTCCCAAGCATAGAATTATTTCTTCCAAAGAAAAGACAAGTATATATTTATTATTTTGATTAACTTATATTTTGCATATTTATAATAGCAAGAATGTTTCATTAAATATTAAATATGTTTTTATAGATATCAATAATATTTTGGGTCGACCCAACAAAGTTACTGTATATGAAGCTAGAAAGCGACTAGAATCGAAGAAGGATTTGATAGAAGAAAATGTACAGAATCTTTTATTATTAAGTAGTAATTGTTTGGATCAACATACAGTTGACAAGGTATGGAATATAAGTATTGAAATTATATAGAAGTGAGTGTTCAGATTTTTATATTAATGTTTTATACATTTTAGGTTTTAAAACGAGCTGTTAAGAAACAATATATTCCAAAAGAGAAGAAGAAGAAGACAAAACAAGAAAGTACTGCATTTACGGAGGAAGATTTTAAGAAATTTGAACAAGAATATATAGATCACTAAGGTACAATTATATCTTTTGTATATTAATATGTAAAGAAAAATCAATAATTGTTCGCGTCATTTGTTGTAAATTATTTACAAAAATCTTTTTGAAAGAAGACTGAAATTATAATAAATTTAAAATTATTCACATGTGATTTCTATTTTATATTATGGAACATTAAATTTTCATTTAGAAGCTGTAAAAGATTATATGATATTATTTTCGTTTAGGTTATCGTGAATTTGTAGTTTCACGACATAATAATATGATGAGATTATTTATTCAGGTAGAAAATTCTGATAGATATATTACAGTTTCTCTTACTATCTATTGAAGATAATCTAAATTTATCGTTCGAGTTGTCGGTAATATTTCCAATTTATCATATGAATCGTCGGTAATATGTTTAAATTACTTTATGAGCTGTCGATAATATATTTGAATTACCTTACGATTTGTCGATAATATATTTGAACTGACTTTAATTTATCTTAAAATTTTGATGAAGCAGTATTCGTTTGGCGCAAAAGATATTTGAAAAATTAGTAGTTTATATATTCTAAAACTATGAGAGGATAGGTGTACACACACACACACACACACAGAGAGAGAGAGAGAGAGAGAGAAAGTACAAAAGACAGTTTCAGAAGATTTTTTTGGACATAAACGCGGGGATAGATTCAAGACTCAAAGAATCACTGATTTTCAGTGTATGGATATTAAATGTGCGATAAATGTTTTTAGACTAAACTTGAAAAAGAATGTGAAAAAGCAACACTGAAATAAAGTAGTCGCCACTAAAGAGAAATATTAAGGAAGAATGTTCTTAAGAAAAAATAGCCCAAGAATCGACAGATGTGATTTTCCAAAAATTTCTATTTTTTTTAATTTTGTAATGAAATTTTCAGAAGGAATATTTTTAAAGTATAATATCAGCAAATGAAAATATTTTTGAAAAATCATTATTATTTTGTTTTTCAACTTGCTAGGTGCATATATACATACTTATTGGTAATCAGCCCGAAATTGTATCTTTAATTACGACGCATTATACATAACCCAGATGCAACTTCTTTTATTTTTCTTTTTTTTTTTTATGCAAGAAAGTTTACTTATTACGTTAAATCGTTTATAATAATACGTTAAAAATTAGATTTAATTATTATTTTAAATCATTTCAATCTTCTATTGCTTTTCTCTCAATATCAAATAATCGAACGAAGAAGTTAAATGAAAAATAATTTTTTATTATTTTTTTTTTTTTTTTCATATCAAACATTTTAAATTCGTTGTCTTATTGAAATATTCTGCGTAGATATCATTCTTTTTGCTCGCAACTGTTTACTACTTTACAAATTAATCACTGACAATACATTTTCCTAATTAAAAATTTTTCAAAATTTATCATTAGTGAAATCATAGTAGTAATAACAGGTAGTAGGTAGTAGTAACAGCATTCCAAACTTTCTAACAAAAATATGTTAGCTTTGTACGTCTCTATTTAATCCATATAAAGACGAAGGTTTTCTTGACCATCAAATTCGATTAATTCAAAAATTTATTTGCAAAAAATCAAATGGATATTTTCTGTAAATGAAAAATATCCATTCTTCGTTTACAAGTATTACAATTAAAAAAAATACGAGTTTTACGAGTATTTACGAGTATTAGCGACTAGAACGATGTTGAATCCTCTACCCATACTCCCCATATGCAGCGGGAATCTATGCCTCGGAATTTTTCATAAATATTCTTTCTTCTTAAATATTCCAAAATGTGTAAATATTCAAATGTATGTTCAAGGCCTGTAACAGCTTTGACAGAAGCTAAATGAAAGAAACTGCGTCACAATGGGCAAAGCGTTTTCCTTTTTTTCTGTTAATTTTAAATAAATGATTAGTATTATATAATCACAAATATAAATATGTAATATTATAAGTAAGTAGTGTTAAACAGATTAATACAAAAACATGCCTAGAATGTTAATAAAAATATTTGTAAATATAATAATAATTTGTCAGTATTATAATTTATAATTTTTCACCTAGACGCTTAATTATTTATACTGATATACGAACTCATCGAAATATACGACTGCTTGCTTGATCCATAAATAGTATATTTCTATAGCATGGACTATAAATTACATTGTCGTATGAATTCGTTAATCGTTAATCAGTTGATTATTTCATAAATGACTTGTAGGAATTGTTTTATTATATATATTTTCAATTGTAAATGATCATTCTACATATAAATATGCAAAAAAAAAACAAATGATAAGTATCCGACTTACATAATTAAGGAGTCTTTAATGAAAAAAAATGTATATATAAGAGCTGATGCAATTTTTTTTTAATATCAATAAATAACATATATGTACTTGTAAGAAAAACAATTAACTTTTTACCGCTTCTGTGCATCAGGTCTAATAAATAAGAATTTGATGAGACATGCGTTGATCGATGAGCGAAGTCCATATTCTGTACTCTTTAAATAATTCTCTCGTTTGTTCATTGCTCTTCATTTTTTTATTGAGACACGGAATAGCAAAGTTCGCTATGTTGTGCCAACATAAAATAAGTGTAAATCTCAATAATTATTATTTCAATCATAAAACTTTTGAATATTCGTTTATTATAAAATATAGATAACAAATATTTTTATTTAGGTAAAATTTATTATGATTCAAGAATAACAACATTAATCGCCATTGCAACCATACCTGTTGAACTATTATATATCATAGAACACTATTTCCAAAAATTACATATTTATGTACAAAACGACTAAAAGAATTCCCCGATTCAAATTCATATCTGATAATGGTAAATGTATATTTATTTATCGGTGACACCATATAAAGGTAAATTTTTACCTGATAATTTTATATATACATTTTTATCAAATTTTTATTTCTAATTTTTCTTTTAGATATAATTAACAAATTATTGAAGACTCATGAAACAAAAGTAAAATCGATCTTATATATACTTAGTCGTATAATTTCATGGAATACAATTAGATATGCTACTTTTAACTCTTCTGCTGAACGATTAGTAATTGTACGAATTATGATTGGCTATGTTGTCTGGAAGAAATCATTAAACATTCGATCATTTTGACGCTAATATTTAAATCTTTTTGGACAAAAAGTAAACGTTCGTCATTACATGATTAGATTTCTTTGCTTATATATAATGGTATGTTATCCCAATGTTTACCCAGCATCTTCAGTTCTATTTATAGTTTTCCATAGTTCCGATCGTTGGGGCTATCTACATTTTTCATTTTAATATTATCTCTTCTCAGCTACGTGTTCGATATAGACATCGCAGCTTTACTCTATGGCGTTGTTGCATATTAGTTTCCTCATCAGCCTGACATAGTACATGTTGATTCCCACTTTCAGTAAGACTATCCTCATTGTAGGTAATCCACCTGCCTAATGCACTAACAATGAAGCTTTTCAGGTGTATCTCGAAAGTTTGCTGCAGGAAATAGTGAATTACCATATTATATTCTTTTTTCTTCAACAAAGTGGTTTAGTAAAGTCACTGCTAACATAACTTCGTTATATCTGTCTCTGGTCCGGTTTACCAAATAGTTGATTGCGGTAATATCCGCGGGTCGCGTTTCGGAGAGAAGTCTGGATTCCCCAATCCAGTCGTTAAGATTCAGTTTTAGGTCTGCGTTTGTTGACGTTGACTAGTGGAAACTCATCCTACCCGATAATCTTTTGATCACGGTGCTTAGGCAGTTCTATTTATTAATGATTTCTGTGGACTTGTTCGAAAGTTCCACCTTCATGCTGCTGTTGAGGTATCTTACATCATCCGGGCAAGGTGTTCTCCTCATTCTTCTTTCAATTACACTTTTGAGGAGTGTGATTATCAGAAGTGAATGAATAGCTGTGAGTTATGAGAGCTATGAGATATCTGTCAGGACATTGATTGACAGCATATTTATTCCTCCCGTTAAGTAACTAAGGCATAATATTTTCGCTCTGGCCCTTTGCGGAAGATTGAACCATCTTTTACCAGCTGCTTTGATTTTCTTGTCCAATGTCATTAATGGTTTCTTCCAGACTACTCCATTTTTCAGGTGGAATAAGATGTATGATAGGATGAATGTACAGACCACATCATATTTTTGCCATAGTACTAATAATCGATTCTGTTTATATTGTTGTTCATTATGTCTAGTACTTCTATTGCCGATTGTGTTACGTGGAAGTTAGTTGGTACTCTGAGGCAGCTGTATAGCTAATGAATACTCTGTTAGTAACCTCGATGGTTCTCTCTGAATGTTAAAGATTATCAGGAGAGCTATAGAGTTGCATTTATCAATGTGAAGTACATTTCCGCGTGTTGAACAAAAGACAGTGGAATCATATGTTCTTTAACATACCTGTAACACATTTGGATTACAGATCACAGTACAGGCTTCATGGCTAGCTTAAATATAATAGTGCTAAATGAGCAGTCTTGCTTTATACAGGCATAATGTTAAAGATATATATGATTTTAATACTACTTCTTACCGGCATAAAGACGTTGTATTATAAAAATTTCCTAGTCATTTAGTCCTGCCTAGTTCAACATATTTCCAGTTCAGAATATTGTCCAATGTGACATAGACTCAAAGGCATTGGACAAGTCCAACCATGTTATCGCACATTCTTTCCTCTCCTGATATGCATTCACGATCACCAACTAAAGCATAATGTGTTCAATGCATCCATCGACATCCATGAAATCATTTCGTGACACAATTTGGTAGTTGCTGAAGGCTCATTTATTCATTGAACACCATTCATAATCGATATTCAAATATTGAATTATCTGTAATAACTATTATTAACGATTATATTCGATTCTTTCGAAATTGTTTTTATAACGACAAAGAAGGAGAAAATAGATACACTGTATCTATTTATTTTTATCATTTTATCATATTTGTTTCTCACCTTTAACATCTTTTTTTTGTATGATGTCATTTCTCTTCCACATGGCAGCAACAGACAGCGTGTGTTTTCTTGTCTCACAGAATTTAACATGACGGAATTAATCTATCGTCACCTGTTAAGTTTTTCGAAAACAACTGCTAAAACGAGAAGAAAAAGTATATTACTATACACAAATTCGCAAGTCATCGAACTGGTCTAACGTTTTTCTTAATCTATTTATTTAAAAAAAAAGCATTAATGGTGTCAGGAAGAATAGATATTAGAGGGTGCACCGACGCAGATTGACCAATCACACAACGACTTGCCGACCAATGAGTGCGTCGACATAGCAAAGAGCCCGTCGACATAGACTGACCAATCACGTGTCGGTGAAGCGTCTCTACCAGCTATATTTACAATACCGCCTTTTTTGAATCTTCTATCGATGATCAATATATTTATATTTTTTTAATTTAATTAATATATTAACGACGGGGCATTTTTATTAAAAATTTCCTATACGACAGATGATTTTAATGATATAGAATTCTTTCAACATCTGTATACTAAAAATGTGATAACTATTTTTGTAATTAATATATTTTATTAGAATTTTCAGGGTTATTATGTGGATAATATTAGAATTTTTTTCTTCTGTGATACTTAATGAAACAATATATTTCAATAAAACAAGAATTTTCGTTTCCCATCGATAGATAGTGTGTTAATTCATTTTTATATATACATTTAGTTCTTTTTATTTACTTATATCTCTTTATTTTCTAGCAACAAGACAAAATCTCCCGTGTGAACATTAAAACTTAGAGTCGATATCTCTCTCTGTATTATTGGTTTTTATAATAATTATATATGTGTATATCTTATCTTCTCTGTTCTTTTTTCTTTCTTACTTCTGTACGGATTGTACGATATGAATAAATAATTTTATATTTTATACAACGCCAAGTAGTTGACAAATAAGGGGGGGATTTCAGCCAGCGGAAAACAAGTTTGGTGATCAAAAATCTATTATTTTCTATATCTTTTTTTTTAACATCTGGATTTTATAATGTATATATATAATAATAATTTTCAATCTTCCACCAATTTTTTAATTTGTTTTTTAATTAAGAAAAATTCTTGAAACTGTTTTCCCAAAATAATCGTCGGCTGTAGTAAAAAAATAATTGTGGTATTTTCTTGGCAAAGTTTTTTCTTAGTGTACCAATTTAAACGTTATTTATATATGGTCGTTTTGTAAATTAACCAGTTAAAAATTAGAAATTAAACTTATTAGATTAAAAATAAAAAAAATTCTCCAATTTTTTAATTCAGCGATTTATATATATTTTTACAATACATGTATAGTATTTATTTGATTAGAAGAAGTTATGTTTTATTCAGATTAAAGTGGGCTGAATCCAGCGGTACTGCAATACTGGCTCAACCCTCGACAGAGGCGGAGCAAGCTCCAGCCTTCCGCCAAGTTCCAAAAATCTAGCTAATATTCTGGCTGTTCTATGAACAGCGTATCAGATATTAAGCTGATAAGAACAGATACTACACTTTGATCTTAGCCATAGGCCGAGAAGCGATAAAGCAAAACGTTTAGAATCGGTTAAATAAGCATGTCCGTAATGAAAAATGGATTCGAGTATAATGCGACACATTGCGGTCATCGCCTGAATCATTTGTGTTCGAAAGACGCTCCCAGCGCCAATGGTAGTACGTACGATCATGTTGACAATACGATTAGTAATATGTTTATCTGATAACCTGAAACTGTTACGATACTTGCATCATGTTTTACAATGAAAAGATAAAGGAGATTTTAATATATATATAAAAGTTCATATTGAGGTATATAATATAGGTATTTAATTTTTAAGTTATATATTAAAGTAATTATTTTATTAATATTTATAATTGTTTATTAATATATACAATTATTTTATTAATATATATAAAAGTTATATTCGTAGATTTTTTATTTAAGAAGTATAATATAGAAGATAACTATAAATATGTTAATTGCTCATTGTTATTATATTTGTATCTTTTTACAATAATTACATCGAATATCATATAAAATACAATTAAATTTGAATATTTTGCTGTTAATAAGTTTTATTTTATTAAAATTAACTTTAAGTAACATCAATTTTTCTTTATGGAAACTTTAAGAGTTTAACTCTTAAGGTTTAAATTTGAAGATTAAATAGACTTATTCAATATTATATAATATGATCTGAACATATTTGAATTTACTCTAATAATGGTTTTTAATTTACACTGGTTCTTCAACAATTTCACATCTTAAAATTTTAATGATTTGAAATACAGTTTTATACTGGGAGTTTCTAAAAATAAAAATCGTATTATTTGAAATTCTCTAAAAATTAAACAAATTTTTATCCAGGTACCATGTTATTATTATTTTTAGACAAAAACATGCATTTGAATGAACATCCGCTGTTTAGTAATGAGAAAAAATACAATCTTTTTCATTTTTGTTTATGGTTATACTTATTGTTAGATTAAAATACAATATAAAACTATGTAACTATTCATATGAAAAACATCTAATATTAACAGTTAATGGTCATACCGTATTTCTGCACCAGTTCTTGTCCTAGGATTCAAATAAAACAATGTAAATCTCATGAAAAATATAGTGAGGGCCTTATTCATAGCCATAATGTCAATAGAAACACAACTAGATCAGCTGAGAGAAAAGGTAACATATCTATGCTATATTAAGTACGGGAACACCGTGTACTGTCAGTATTCATTTTGGCTTTTGTAACCCTTACTTCTACTGTCCTTTTCATTTATATAGGTTTCAGTAAACAAAAAACACACTTCTTTCTCTTCTATCAATAAAAATAATTTTATTAGTAACATACATGGAATATTAAATATATATATTAAGCCCAAGCTTTTGCCAGTAATCTGTCCAAATTATAACATTTACGCTTTTGTTTATGATCACCCCTAAACGAGAATTTAATATAAAATTGTATAATTACGACTATAAAGGGTACATAAAGTTTTATATTAAATAATGTTAGTGAAGCAATTTTAATTACGTTAAGGGAACAGACCATCCTAGAAATTTTAAAACATCGTTTTTTTGAATATTTATTAACTTCGAAGTTTTGCGAACAATTTAAGTCATATTCGTTATTAATATTTAAACAATTGACAGAGTTATAGGTGTTTCTTGGTAGAACAGTTGGGTAGCTACGGGCGATAAACCGCACGGTTCGACACGTACGTACTCGGTGCGCATATAACCGGACACTTACATTCTTTTGCGTTTTTTTTCGAAACTATATTTTTCGACCTAACCGAAAAGAAATCTCAGAAACTATCGAACTGATTGACTTAAAATTTGAACACAATATTTTCAGATACATTATCTACACAGTAGCGTAATTATTTTGTGATACGTTAATTAGTTTTTTTTTTAATATTAATTTTTTGATGTATATTTTTTCTGCAAAAATAATATTTCTTTTACTGATCACCATTTTCTCAAGATAAAAAAAAATCCGTACGATATTATATAGCCACAATATTCACAAATAAGAAAATAATTTTTTTTTTCAAATGCGCCATTACAGAGATTTCTTTTCGATCAGCGACACGCGTTCCGGCGGAGGACTTCTACGGCATCAGTTGCAGCACGTCAATTTCGAATAATTTTTAATAATTTTTATATTAGAAATTGTTTAAATTAAAAACTACTATGTGGACAAAAATAAAAAAATGTTCGTTTGATACTTTTGAGTTTGTAGATTTTTAAAGGTAAACCCATTTTTCTGCAAATGGATTAAACTTTATGATTGTAATTGACTGTGATGAAAATTCATAAAAGATTAGAAGATTTTAGAGTAGACCGAGTTAACCAACTGTTCATAATGAACTGATCGATGTGAATAAAATTTTGAGACTTTTGTTTGCTCCTCATAGTTGAAGTAGAGTTGTTTAGTTACAACATTAATTCTTTGTTTTAATGGATTACCCAATCGTATAGTGCGGATGTTGATAAGTATCTTCCTCGAAAGAGGCTCTTATGCGTGCCTTATCTGGGTCAACTGGACTTCTTTCCTAAGGAGTAGTTTAGCTCTGGTTTGAGATAATTTGGGTCGTCGATCTGCGATGTATTCAGCGATGTAGCAATTCTCTTGCCAAACACATTACATACCTAATGATAATGCTAATGTTAGTGTCAAATAATTATCTATAGATATTTGATGAAATGAAGGTTCTGGCTACGATCGTCTCGCATTCAATCTCGATTGGGTTGCGATTATTGTGCAATTAACTAAAATTTATCTCTCTCAGATCAGAAAAAGAAGTGCGTATGTGTTTATACAGGTTTTGCATGAAAAATTTCGAATTTTTCAATATTTCAGTTTCTCGATTTTTTCGGACGTTTCAGTACATCACTATTTGAGGATTAGGATATCAATGACAACCTTAGCCCACGCCGATCGCATTTTCTTAGTAATCGTGCCGAAACTAAAGAAGTTAAGCCGATTGTTCTTCTATTTTATTGTATGTTCTAAAAAAAATTGAGATAAAAAATGTTACCCAGATTTAGATGAAAAATGATATAGATATTCTAATTAGCTAACTTCTAAATAATAATTTTTTTATTAAGTATATGTGCATTGTGCATTGTTGCGAAACTTATTTTCACAAGTATACGACATTTGACAGATCGTATTATCAATAAATTATTGATATCTAATGTATTGTGTTAACGACGAATTAAATTATTTAGTTAATGCGAAAAGCACTTTCTTTTTCTATGGTGTACTATACTTTCCAATAATCACAAGCTTTTTGCCGCCGTAATCTATTAATATGTGTGTGTGTGTGTGTATGTGTTGATATACACGTCCCTTAATTCTTTTCTGAACTTTCTCCTAAGGGTCGTATATCACTGTTAGATATACCTGCCCTTGAGAATTCGTGGGATACTCGCTAAGAAAATGCATAGATAAAAAAACATATTGCCACCTTTGTTTGAGCTTAGGCTTTTTTAGTTAAGTACCTAGTCTTCACAAATGTGTCGAGCCGGGCAATAAATAAACTGTGAAAATAAACTCCTAGGCGCGACGAACCAAGGGTTTGTCTGGCGCCTACCCTTCAAATATCAAAACAACTCTCATGGGTCATCACGGTTACCAAGACAAAGGACCACACATAAGATTGATGAATTGATAGATGAGGTTTAGATAAAATAAAGTGTATTCATTTGTATTAAATAATAAAATGTACTTAATGATTAAAATGCGCATTATGTACGTTTGGTATTATTGTTTGATATTAAGAGACTTGTCTAGTATATTAGTTTTTATAAACGTAAATTTCCCATAAGAACATTTTAATAATCACTTTCTCAAGCATATGTGAACTGCATAGTGTTATGGAGCTATTTTTTGTAAGTATAGCAACATTTAATAAATCGTATTATCGATGAACTTAAGTTCTCTTTATTAATTGTTATAGCGATCTCTGCTCATTTTTGATCAGACAGCTGTGTTTGACGACTGTATCCGTCATGGAAAAATGGCAGTATTTTATATCTTGACGATTATATCCGTCATGCGTAAAATATAGTTACAATTTGCTATTTAAATTGTAATTTTAGTGAAAAAAAATATATTCGCAATTTTCAATATTTTTAGAATCCTTGGAGGTCAAAAAGAAATACAACAAACAAATAAAAAGTATAAATAATTTGAGTTGGATTCAAGCATCCCTGTATGCACTGACTGGAATTGATTATCAGTTTGTATAACCAATTTATACATGTGCGACGTGTTTAAATGTTTCTGCTCGTCTTGTTCTTTACTTTTAGAGCATGGATACAAATTTTATTTAGATAATTGGTACACCAGTATTCCACTCATAGAAAAACTGTGCGCGCATAAAACGGACGTAGTTGGCACAATTCGAAATAACAGGATTGGCATTTCTAATGCAGTAACAGAAACGAGTACTAAAAAAGGCAAATATATTGTCATATTTAAAAATAAAATCATGCTGATGGAACGGCAAGATAAGAGGGAATTCTATCTTGTAAGTAGTGTCCATAAAGACAATATCGTAGAGGTACGGAAAAGGAACGTGATAAAAAAATTACCTTAAGTAGTTGTTGATTACAATAGGAAAATGGGTGGAGTGGATATGAGTGATGGCGTAATTATTGCATATATAACAGCAAGGAAAAGACTAAAGAAACATAACAAAATATTTCTCCATCTTCTGGATATTATGTGTTTAAATTCGTTTCTGTTACATAAAAAGAATGGTGGAAAGTTGACGCGAGTGAACATTTTATTGGAGTATATTGAGGACACAACTGCATCGTATCCCATCGAAACATCAAAAAAACATAAAAAAATGTTTTTCCTACATCACATTGTAACTATAACCCTTCTAAATAAAACAAAATTTATTTATGTTTTAAATGATGGCTCATAGAGAAATCATGTACACTATGAGCCACAATTTTTAAAACATGGTCCTACTTATCGGCTTATATCTCCGCCATTTTTTATTTTTTTTTTTAATCGTTAATATTAGAAATTGTTCTTGAAACAATACATATGTGTGAAATAAAGATTATGTTATATACTTAATAGCAGCGAAAAAAAAATTCATTTTTATACCTACTTTTCTGAGCGCCGAGGTGGCGTAACCCCTTAAGCAAGTGTTCTAGACCGTGGTCGGAGAACAACTGACAAAGGTTGCGGTCGATAGAACCTTCTGCGCATGTCCAGAAAAATTAACAGTAGAAAGAATATCTCCCCTCGTCTAATTGTTGAGAACAACCACCTGTTTCTATAAATGTAGATAACTTAGTTGCATTAGAAGGTGTTGGATACTACAAAAGTATAGTGAAACATTTTTATATTGTGTTTTATCGATTAAATTATTATGGTTAGATTTTTACGTTACACTTTTACATAACGCGATACTTGCTGTGTCTAGTAGATGGCAATTAGAATTTATAATGAAAAACAATAGTGGGGAGTACATTGATTACTTCATTGCTGAAAATGTAAGTTATTTCACAATGGCTACGAGAAGTATAAACTTCTTTGAACAACACTTCCTCCTTTCTAATCGATTAGTTCAATTAATATTAGGTTTACGTCCTTATCAAAATTCGAACTGCCAATTGATTGCACTTTGTATAATAATTATTTTCCTATTCCCTGGGATTTTCCATCAGGTAAGAGTGTTTTTCTTAAATGTATAAACGATTAATACTTTCATTATTATTGTTATTATATTTACGTAAATTATTTCTTTTAAATTATTGTACGTATGCGTAAAAATTGTTTGCTGAAATCAATTGAAATAAACATTTATCATGTATATTTAAAACTTATTAATGTATTAGTACATGGGATTCATAAAAGTATTCTTTGACTGTAGTTGTATCAGCTTTTTACATCAAACTTAACGTTGCAACCGACTATAAAAGTGCTGCAGAAAATAATAACGTCTATTATTATGCTCATGGCTTACACCATCACTTGCTTTAGTTTCAAAACAGTTTGTATTATTTTCTTTTTGAATTAGTTTTAATTTTACTCAATGAACATAAATTTATAAACGCAGAGAGAATATATTATTTTTTAGATTAAGTTAATTATCACACGTTTTAAATTGGATTACGAGGAGTTTTCCGATGAGGAAGAATTAAATATTATGAAAGAATATACGAGGGAAACAAAATTGTATGCGTATAGTGTCATAGGTAAGCATGACAATATTTATACGAACAGCTCTAAACACGATATTGCTATGGAACGTTTTCATGTATTTTGTTACAGTTATCTTCAATCTTTATGGTTTATCAGTAATATTTTCATCCATTTTAAATGTTTTTCTCTATCTTTTTGATATATTGGGAGATAATCAATTAACGTTAATCAATCCTGTAAACAATGTTTCAAACGCAAGTGCGCTTTTTTTTATTTTGCTTATTTATCAAATAATAAGCAGTTTTATCTTTCTAATAGTAGGAAGTGTGTTTTATTCAACATATTTGGTCTTTACACAACACGCGTGTTGTCAATTTAGAATTATAATGTACGTTCTTAATTAAAAAAAAGATATGTGTTATAACTCAAGTACTGTTATGCATCTTAGCGTCATGTTACTAATCTATTTATTATAGTTCGAAAATACGGAAACCATTTAAAAAGAACCAGAAATGTATGACAAATATTTGGAATAACAAATCAGTCAGGGCAGAATGGGATTGGATAGTCGACATTATAAAGCGCTATAGAAAAGTGACGGAGTTGGTTCGACATAATTTGTTTGATTCTCGCATATGTAGGTAATATAGATGTACAATTGATATAACTTATAATTTATATTTCTTTCAAGGTATATCGATTTGATAAATAGTCTTTCAAAGATAAATTATTTAATAGCAATTTTCTTTGCGATGATTCTCATAGCCTTTGATTTCATTTATGTAAGTAATACCATTTATCATTAATTAAAATTACGATAAAAAGTAGGAGTTTTCAGTTTTTTATAATTAAAAAAGAAACATTTTATATTCTATATTTTTTGAGGAAAAATTTAAACATTACTACAATAACATATTTTTTGTATGCGTATAATACACCTGTTGTGTTTAATGTATATTCCTAATCTTAGCATCATTGAAGAATGTTTATCTATCACATGATTTATTTTTAGTTGTTTCAATTATGTAGAGAATCACTAAATACATTCGAAATAATGGAAAGCAGCGTTTACATTATTGCTTCTATATTTACTACATATATTAATTTTTACATTGGACAAAAGTTATTGAATTGTAACGATGCAGCTTCTGAAGAATTGTAAGATGTTACAAAGTTTCGTTACACCAGCGATCAGTATATAAAATTTTATAAACTTATAAAGCAAAAATGAGTTTAATTAATAAGACAAATAATAATAAAAAACTTAATTCCGAAATTATTCATCATTTATCAGGGATTAATTATTTCATACGAAAATAAAAAAAAATCTTTTTACAGGTGTAATATTCCATTTTATATGCTTTCAATAAATACTCAAAAATTGCTGTTATTTATGATAGCCAGAAGCGGGAAGCCGTGTATGCTTTCAATTGGAGGTATGTTCGTGTCGTCACACGAAGTTTTTATTGGGGTAAGTAACCAAATTATTTATTTTTAATACATTGTGCTAATGAAAAATTTGATCATTTAGTTAATGCGGAAAGCACTTTCTTTCGCCATGGTGTACTATACTATATGACTACAAGCTTTTTGTCACAGTAACAAAGTTATATGTATATATATATATATATATATATATATATATATATATATATATATATATATATATATATGTATATATATAAAAGATTTAATAAGATTTAGGTAAAATAAAGGGAATTCATTTTATTAAATAATAATATATAAGTGATGATTAAAATGCGCATCACGTACGTATGGTATTATTGTTTGACATTAAGAGAATTGTCTAATATATTAGTTCTTATAAACGTAATATTTCCCATAAAGACTTTTTAATAATAACTTTCTCAAGTATACGTGCACTGAACAGTGGTGCGGAGCTGTTTTTGGCAAGTATACAACATTTAACAGATCGTATTATCGACAAATTTAAGTTCTCTTTACTAATTGTTATAGCGATTTCTTTGGTCATTCCTAAGTAAGTGATTTAGACTGCGGTTAGAGAACTACTGACAAAGATTGCGTTGAATAGACATTCTGTGCATGTTCAGGGAAAATGGTGGAAGGTGTATATTACTCCTCGTTTTATAGTTGGGATCAACCACTTGTTCCATACATACAGACAACTTATTGGTATTGAAAACTATTGATCGCTACGAGAGTGTAGAAGGATGAAACATCTTTACATAGTGTCTATCAACTACATTATTATAGTTATATTTTTATAACTATTTAATTATTTTAGTTGTATTTTCATGTAACCTAATAGTTAGCAATTAGAATTTTTAATGAAGTATTAGCGCGGAGTGTTTCGATTATTTCTCTGTGGCAAATGTAAGTTATTACACAATGTCTACTAGAGGTGCGTGCTTCTTTGAACAACACTTTTTTCTTTTTAATCGATTAGTACAATTTTTACTGGGTCTACGCCCTAATCAAAACTCTAACGATCAGCTTTTTCTGTTTTATACAGTAATTGCTTACATATTACCAATAATTGCCTATTAGGTGAACATTTCTTTCCTTAATATATACATTATTATTACTTTTGTTATTATTGCTATTTGTATTGTTACATTTTTGTTAATTATTTACTTATTAATAACTATTTTATGTTGACAAGCAACGAAATAAACATCTACAATATTATATATTTTTACCAATTTTTAAAGCGTTATAACTTTTGTTTCGTAAAAGTGTTTTTCTGATGCTGTTATATTAGATCTTCCTGAGAGATTT
Organism: Dolichovespula media; assembly: GCA_911387685.1. Taxonomy (NCBI): domain Eukaryota; kingdom Metazoa; phylum Arthropoda; class Insecta; order Hymenoptera; family Vespidae; genus Dolichovespula; species Dolichovespula media. Next base: position 4,972,906 of record OU426857.1, on the reverse strand, counting down.
TAAACTTAAAATGACTATCATGGAGTTGAAGAAAATAGTAGAAGTTTTAGTTATGTTTTCTACTTACAGCGCCACTTATTTTCACTTCGTAGAAGTCCGTATTATTTCTGTCGTATTCATTTCATTTTTATTAATCGTTTATTAATCGGAACAGAATAAGAGAATTTATTATTTTTAGGTAAAGTTACTTTTAATTCGTTTTAAACTGGATTGCGAACAGTTGTCTGATGAGGATAAACTGAATATTGTGGAAAAATATACCATACAATCCAAATCTTATGTGTATGTTGTCGTGGGTGAATATGAAAATATTTATGCAAACAATATTTAGCAATTTGTTGCAATTATTTATGTTATCACATTGTTGGAGTTTAGCTTAGCCTATATATTATATCAATAACATTTTTGTGTATCTTAAATCTTATTCTATATCTATTTGGTAAATTGGACGATAATCGATTAGTATCACCCATACTCGCTGATATCTCAAATGCACTATAATTCAATTTTTTATATTTTGTTAAAGTACGTTGATACGCTAAGTTCTCTTACAAAGGTTACTTCCTTAATTACAATTTTCTTTGCGATGATCCTCGTTGTCTTTGATTTCGTTTATGTAAGTAATAAGTTCACTATAAATCAGAAATTATAATAAAAAATAAAAGTATTCAATCTTTTATATTTCAATGAAAAACATTATATTTTCTGTATATTTGTATCGAAAATTTCAATAACACTTACTGGTGAAACCAATAGAAACGTACAAAAAGTATACTATCATTTGGTTTAACGTATGTTTATAATCATTGGAGATTATTGAAAAATATTTAAATATTACATGATTTACTTTTAGATGCTTCAAGTATCGCTGGAATTGAAAAACGCAAGCGAAATAATCGAATACAGCTTCTAAATTTCTGGCCCTGTATTGATTATATATATTAATTTTTACGTTGGCAAAAGCTACTAAATCATAGCGATGCCGTATTCGAGGAATTGTAAGATATTAGACAGTTTCGTTATAACCCCCGTAATTATGATGGAAGATTTGGTGTCTTTATAAATGTAAAATTTATTTTATTAATCAAATGATTAATAATAATAAGTCTAGTTGAAAATGTACTTTAACGATGAAATTATTAACATTATTAAAAATATGTTTGTTCGTAGATGTCAAGTTTCATTCTATATTCTCTCTATAGAAACTCAAAAGATGTTGTTATTTGCGATAGAAAGAAGCATGAAGCCATCCATGCTTTCAATTAGTGGATTATATATATCAGCACATCAAGTTTTTGCTTAGGTAAATAGCAATTAATTGCCGATGTTTAATACAACATTTTAACAACGAGTTTAATATTATATTTCACTTGATAGAAAAAGCATTTTATTTTGCAATGGTACATTATCGTGTCCAGTAACACTAAATATGAATGGTATATTATAATGTTCTGTACCAGCATAAAAAGCTATACACATTAATACCATACATGTAGAAGATATAATACATTTTAGAAAGAGTAAAATGTTTCTACTGCAAAAAATTAATCAAAACGCACATTATGTATATCATGTATGATTTCTTGACAATAACAGACTTACTTTATGTATAAGTTTTTATAACCATATTATTCTCCCAGAATAACTTTTAATGCACTGCATAATGTCGAAGCACTTGTTTTCGTGAGTATACCTTTGATAGATCGTATTATTGACGAACTTTATTAATTGTTAGATTGATATATTTGCTTATTCTTAAGCAAGAGTCTCCAACCAGGTTGGAGAAAGACTGACAAAGGTTGCGATCAATAGATCAAATTCAAAATACTATTCAATGGGTGGGTCATTAATTATTTGTTATAATAAAACAACATATTCTTTTCACAGATATAAAATTTCATTCTACATTTTTTTTTCAAAAAATCTGAAAAATTGATAATATTTCTGATAAAAATGGTAGTAGTAGTAATAGTCGAAGTAGTATGATGTAAACTAGTCCTTCAGGAGAAACCACGTTAAATAAAAGCGTTGGGAGTTCTATTTCATAAGTAGTGTGAAAATGAACTCATGTTTCAATTTATATTAAAATAATATTATATATAAGTATTTATTAATTCTTTTTAAGAAAATATTCGACAAATTCTTATTTTTGTCACAAATTTATATACTATATTCTTATATGTGTCAATTATATTTATTATTTTCTATGCATTCGTAAATCAATTGGGTACCGACGTCGTATCTAGCACGGATCACTGCGTGACGCGAACTACCATCAAAGAAAGATTACATTAAAATACATTTAAGAGATTGAAAATTGTGAGTTTACAGTGTACTAACACTACTTACTCTAATCCACACGATACCAATTATTATGTACGCGTGAGAAGAGAGTAACCAAACAATTATTAAAACCGATATGATAGAAGCATGGTGAGACATCATTCCGCTTGTATACTTAGTTCATATTTTATCCAATTTTTTCGTGAAGTCACACACGCTTTGAACAAAAGGTAGTGAACAGTCTTTATATTGTTCGAAATTAGCAGAATTATTTTGCATACTAATTCTACACATGTAGTATGCAACCTAGATAACTGTTATATAATCACGTTTTACTTGTAGATGTGCTGTGAACCGTTGCACAAATAATTTTAGCAATTATAGAACAGTTCACAGATTGTATTATCGATAAACTTAAATTCTCTTTAGTAACTGTTATAGCGAATTCTTTTAAGCAGGTGTTCTAGAGAGTGATCGGAGAGTGACTGAAAAAGTTCTAGGTAAATATATCCTTTTGCGCATGTCCACGAAAATGAACAGTAGTAAGTATATCTCCCCTCGTCTAATTGTTGAGAACAATCACCTGGTTCTATAGATACAGGCAACTTACTCACATAGGAAAGTATTGAATACTACGGAAGCATAGAGGGGTGAAACATCTTTACATTGAGTTTTATCGATTAAATTATTATAGTTGTATGTCCATGTCGCCCTTTTACATAATGCGCTATGCTAGCTGTATCTAATAGAAGGCAATTAGAATTTTTAATGAAGTAGTAGTGGAGATTGTATTGATTACTTTCCTGTAGAAGACATAAGTCAGTTCTCATTGACAACGAGAGGTGTGAGCATCTTTGAACTGCACTTCTCTTTTCGTATCGATTAGTATAAGTATTTACTTATAAGTATTGGGCTTATGCTTTTTATCAAAATTCAAAAAATCAATTGTTTGTGGTTTATACAATCACTGTGTACATATTTCCAACAATTGTCCACGAGGTAAATGTTTCTTTTTTAAATAAATAGATAATTATTATTTATATTATTATTGCTATTAGAATTATTACAGATTGTATTTATTTTCCTAAGAAAGTTCGTTTTGATACTTTCGACACCATAATGTCTCGAAGAGGTTTGACTTATTTCGAACAGCACTTCATGTTTTCCAATCGACTTGCTGCATTAGTTATGGGTCTAAATCCTCATAGTAATTTAAAAAATCAATTGTTTCTAATTTGTGGGGTAACTATTTACGTAATCCCAATAATTGTGCATCAGGTAAAAGATTCTTTTCTATTTTTATGAATGATTATTACTTATATTATTATTGGATATTTCGGTATTATAATTATATTAATCATATTTTTTAAAAGTATGCATTCGAAAAGAGGTATCTTATGTCGAATTACTATAAAATGTTTATATTATCTGTTTTCAACACTCATTAATATATTTTTACATGGGATTCATAAAAGGGTTCTTTGACTTTAGTTATATCATCTGACTACGTCAAAATTGACCTTGAAATCGTCTATGAAATTGCTGCATAAATTATTCGCTACTATTGTTATGCTTCTTACTTACAGTACTACTTACTTTTGCTTTATAACAGTTTGTATTATTTATTTTTGCATTAGCTCTATTTTTACAAATATTTACAAATATAATTATATTAAAGAAAATTTATTATTTGCAGATGAAACGAATTTTTGCATGCATCGAATGTGATTATCTGCAATATCATGATGAAAAGTTATTCAACATTACAGAAAAGTATACAATACAGTCTAAATTGTATGCTTATATCGTCGTTTGTAAGGACGAAAACATTATTAAAAATAATCACATATAAGCACTATATTGTAATGTGTATTCCTTTTCGTATTATTATAGTTTTCTTCAGTCTCTATATTATTTCAATGACGTTTCCAAGTATTTTAAGTGTTCTACTCTATATCTTTGGTGCATTGGACGATAATCAATTAACATTACCTTTTACGGAACATGATGATTTAATCGTAGGAGCTTTGTATTACAATCTGCTTATTTATCAACTAATAGGAGCCCTTATCATACTAACGATAGGTAGTTTGTGTTATTCAATGTATTTGGTATGTGTTCAACACGCGTGCTGTCAATTTAGCATGATAATGTTAGTATAATTTGCTTAGAAAAATATAATTATTTCTATTTCAAATATTATCACTTATTACGTATTCATTTCAGTTTTAAAATACGTGAACAATTTAAGATAGATCAGAAATATACAAAAAAGATTTGGAATAGCAAAATACTTCCTGACGAACATGAGTGGATGATCGATATTATAAAGCATTATAGAAATGTTACAGAGTAAGTCTGAAACTATATTTTCTTTTGTACACATTGCTTACTTGAATCATTTTTTTTTAAAGATACGTTCAATTGATAAACTGTTTTTCCGAGATAACTTATTTGATTGCAGTTTGTTTCGCAACAATCCTTGTTGTCTTGGATTTTCTTTATGTAAGTAATAATTAACGAATAAATCGAAAATTATTATAAAAATTCAAGTTCTGTATGTTTTATATATTCATAGAATTTTATTTAATCTTTCTACGTTAATACATCCTATATTATTTATTAGCTTCTATACCAGTTCTTTTCTTGTTCGAATCAAAAATAACCATCTGTTCACTTTAATGTATGTTTACACTTACATGGTGAGTTTTCGAAAAATTATCCTACATTTAATTGTTTACTTTTAGATGTATCAATTGTCCGAAATGTTGCATAGTGTAATGGAAACAATCGGATGCAGTATTAACGTTTTTGCATCTACATTGGTCTTATACCTTAATTTTTACGTTGGTCAGAACTTATTGAATCACAGCGATAAAACTTTCGAAGAATTGTAAGATTATACAAAATATAATTATTTTAGCAATTAGTATGGAAAATTGGACGAATTTCTAAAGCTAGTATAAATATTAATAAAGAAATGACTAATAATAATAAATTGAAAATTTAATTTAACAGCTGGGCTATTTATTATATGCTATAAGACATAATGTTATAACTTTCTCGCAGATGCAAAATTCCGTTCTACAATCTTTCCATTGAATCTCAAAAATTGCTGTTATTTTTGATTGCGAGAAGTATGAAGCCATGCATGCTTTCAATCGGAGGAATGTTCTTTTCATCGCATAAAGTGTTTGCTCTGGTACGTAGCTACTTATTATAGATTCTTAATGCATCGTGTTAATAACGAATCTATTATTTTAGTTAATGCAAAAAGCACTTTCTTTTGCGATGGTTTATTATAATGTTAGTTAACTTCAATATATCTTATAACTACGATAATTTGAGATCTATTATCGAATAATGAAGTTTCTATTACATTTTCTTGCAAAATAAATACTCACATGTACTAGTTAAAATAATAGTAATTATGATTAAAATGTGCATGAAGTATTTCACGTTTTGTTGTTTGATGTTAGTTTATTTATAAATTGTCTTTCTTTCTTAAATTATCCTTCTGATTCACTTTTATGTTGAATAATTTTATCATAATCATTTATTATCGTCGATGACTAGTTCTTTCAAGTATAACAAGTGTTACATTTGAAGAGTTGCGTTGTCGACAAAGTCAATTACATCGAACTAACTGTAATCATCATTTGTTTGAACATTCTACAAATATATAAAAGATTTAATTAGTTATTGATATTTATTTTTGATTATAATATGAATGTAAAATTTTACTTGAATAATGTAATCAGATGATCGTAATGGTAAAATTAGTATAGTCTTTTATTATTGCTTGACATCAGCAGAATTATTTTGCAATTAGTCTTATAAACGTAATATGCTCCTTAAATAACTTTTATATAATCACGTTTTACTTGTAGATGTGCTGTGAACCGTTGCACAAATAATTTTCGCAATTATAGAACAGTTCACAGATTGTATTATCGATAAACTTAAATTCTCTTTAGTAACTGTTATAGCGAATTCTTTTAAGCAGGTGTTCTAGAGAGTGATCGGAGAGTGACTGAAAAAGTTCTAGGTAAATATATCCTTTTGCGCATGTCCACGAAAATGAACAGTAGTAAGTATATCTCCCCTCGTCTAATTGTTGAGAACAATCACCTGGTTCTATAGATACAGGCAACTTACTCACATAGGAAAGTATTGAATACTACGAAAACATAAAGGGGTGAAACATCTTTACATTGAGTTTTATCGATTATTATTATAGTTGTATGTTCATGTCGCCCTTTTATATAACGCGCTACTAGCTGTGTTCAATAGATGGTAATTAGAATTTTTAATGAATTAGTAATGGGAATTCTATTGATCACTTCGCTGAAGTGGAAACATAAGTTAGTTCGAGATGGCTTCGAGAAGTGTGAGCTTCATTGATCAGCACTTTTTCTTTTCGTATCGATTAGTTCAATTAGTATTGGGGTTACGTTCTAATCAAAATTCAAAAAGTCAATTGTTTGTGGTTTGTATAATCACTTCGTACATATTGCCAATGATTGTCTATGAGGTAAACTTTTCTTTTCTAAATATGTATATTATTAGTACTTTTATTATTATCACTATTAGAATTATTATATTTATGTGAATTATTTTCATACAAATTTGAGTAAATTTTTTTGTATGCTAGCATTCAATGCAAAAAACTTGTATCATCTATTCATATAAATTTTTTTATAAAATCTACTCGTGTTAATTATAGTGTAATATTACATCGTTTAGTAAAAATTTTACTTTTCTGCAGTTATATCAACTATTAACGACGGATTTCAATTTGACAACGACTGCCATTGAGCTGCGAAAAATAGTAGCATTTCTTATTATGATTTTTGCTTACAGTTCCACTTACTTTCAGTTCGTAACTGTTCGTATTAGCTTTGTTGTATTAGTTTCTTATTTACTAGTCGAAATCATGTGTAGTTAAAGAAAAAGAACTTATAATTTTTAGATAAGGTTACTTTTAATTCGTATTGGATTAGATTGTGAGCACATGTCTGATGAGGTGGAACTGTACATTATGGAAAAACATACGAAGCAAACTAAGACGTATGCGTATGCTGTCGTAGGTAAGTACGGAAATACTTCCAAAAATAACTTCAAATAAGATATTGCAATTCTTTACATATTGTTACAGTATTGTTTAGCATCTATTTTATTTCGATAACATCTTCGTGTATCTTTAATGTTGTTCAATACCTCTTTGGTACATTGGACAACAATCAATTAACATTGCCCATTCCCATTAATAATTTTTCAAACTCTGGAGCTTTATATTATTGTCTGCTTATTTACCAAATTGTAGCATTTTATATTATGCTGATAATAGGCTGTGTGGTTTTCATATCATATTTGGTAGTAGTACAGCACGCATGTTGTCTATTTAGTATTATAATGTACGTACTAAGTTAAGAAATGTTATTCATTTTTAATCTAAGTTTTGTCAAGTATTTAAACGTAATTTTGCATGTTATTTATTGCAGATGGAAAATACAGCAACAATTTACAAATGATCAAAAATATATACAAAGAAGTTTATGTAATCAAAGACCTTGGCATGAGTTTCGCTGGATAGTAGACCTTATAAAACATTATAGAAATGTCACGGAGTTAGTTCGAAATAAATTTCCATTATTCCCTCTTATTACATTAAATTCTAAATCAAATCTTTTTTTTTGTTTCGAAGATATGTGGATTTGATAAACTATTTTTCCAATGTAATTTATTTAATTATGGTTTTTTTTGCGATGGTTCTCGTTGTGATTGATCTTCTTTGTGTAAGTAATACTATCAATACTAAGCAATACTATCAATCGGAAATCGTAATAAAAAGAAGAGTTTTCGACGGTTTTTATCTGAATAAAGTAAAGTAAATCTAATTCAATAGTTTTTACTATAATTTTGTCATTATTTATTTGCCACTCTAATAATTTGTCCGTAGTATGTATGTTTATTATTTAGAAATTATTGTTAAATATTCATTTTTAATATGATTTACTTTCAGATATTTCGATTATCTATAGTATTGCAAAATGCATGCAAAATAATCGAGTTAACATTATACGTTATTGGCTCTATATTTACTACATATATTAATTTTTACATTGGCCAAAAGATATTGAATTATAGTAATGCAGTTTTTATGGAGTTGTAAGATGTAACAAAGTTTCTTAACACCAGCAATAAGTATATAACATTTGCTAAATCTATCAGCTAAAATTAATTTTATGGATGAAGTGTTAAAAGTTCACAAAATGTAATTCATCGCATGAGCAATTAATTATTTTGTGTGAAAAACAATATAATTTTTTTGGCAGATGTCAAATTCCTTTCTACCTGTTGCCTATAAAAACTCAAAAGCTACTGCTATTTATGATAGTAAGAAGCATGAAGCCATGCATGCTTTCGATCGGTGGATTATTTGTTTCATCACATGAAGTTTTCTCTCAGGTAAGCAGTAATAAGTCGTCGATAATGAAAGTATCATTTTAATGGTGACTTTAATATTTCAGTTAATGCAAAAAGCATTTTCTTTTGCTATGATGTATTATAATGTTCAATAACTACAAATCAGAATCTTAATTGAGCTACTACTACACGTAGTAAATTTAATTAGTATCAAATAAAATTAAATGTATTTATTTCTATTAAATAAGACGATATCCCCGGGAATTTTAAAATTTACATTAGGTTTGATACTTATTATGTGTTGAGACAAATGAGTATATTGTTTCGTATCGATTAAATATTCGTCAAAGAGTTTTTTATTTTTATGTGAGATGGTTGACCCGGAAAGTTTGTTCGGCGTTTGCTAAAAAGAATTCATGGACAAAATGCGACTAAGAGCTTGAAACAAATAATTATTAATATTTTAGATTCTTTAGATTCTTTATGAATGCACACACTTACGGATTCTGTTAGTCCGGGCAATAAAGTCAAGAAATAAATTTGTAGGCTGAATTATTACCGACGTTTGTCTTGAGTTAGAATTGAAAATAGTTCTGATTATAAAATGCGCAGTTGCTTGGTTTAAGAAAAAGTCGCGCACATCTCTTCCAGTTAAGAATCATTCTTTTCATCCCTCATTACTGTCCAATTCTTTCAAAACTTTTTCCTCTTTTTTTTCCAATTATTTTTAATTGTTTTGCTTAATAATTAGTCGTTCCCAAAGTTTCTATCAACAAGAACATACATTAGTCATTGACGAGAATCTATAATTCACATGACTTTAACTATTCTCAGTGAAAATCCGAATCTTTAACGTGATGCACATCTATTCCATCATGTGCCTATTATAAATTAAATAAACAACTCTCATAATCATTGAACTCAACAACAGACATAAAATTGTATAATATCAACAATTTTGTTTATCAGGAATATCTTATTTCATCGTACAGTTCAATTATGTATCTTTTATTTCAATCATCTTAACATTTGGCATCGAGCGATTATTTTCAATGTATCTGTTTGATGCGCGTACCTCAAAAATAAGGTAACATTTCTGTGAAGTATTACACCACTGATGAGTATAAGAACGAGCCTATGTATCAAACATGCGAATTAAGTTCTGCACGGCACAACATTACCTTGCATCCTACTTTACATTTAAAAGGCTATTCTTTTTATCAATACTTTCACTTCACAGAAACGATCGAATGTTTTTTACGAGTGTACAACATTTTAACAACTGTGTTATGGTGTACTCACTGATTATTGTAAAAAACTATTAGCATCGTCTTAATTAAGTGTCCTATACCATGGTCGGAGAGTGAGTGACGAAAGGAAGGAGACAACATTTTCTATCGCGCATGTCTCAGAATTAAAAGTAGAAGGTATAAGATCCTTCGTTTAATCTTTGGGAAATAATCGACTGTATGTACACTTACGTGAAACATGACGGTGTTGTTTCGTGGGGTAATCGATACTACCAAAATCAATAGGGGACATATATTACCACATTACATTCTATAAATTCAATCATTTTAGAGCAATTTTCATATCATCATTTTACATAACGTTATAATACATGGCGTTTGAATATTTGATGAAATAGTAGCCGGGAGAAAGTTCATTTCGAAGCGGCGAACGTCAGATAGACCATAATGTCTCAGAGGTCTGACCTATTTCGAACAGCACTTCTTGTTTTCCAATCGACTAGCTACATTAGTTATGGGTCTATATCCTAATAGTAATATAAAAAATCAATTGTTTCTAATTTGTGGGGTAACTATTTACGTAATCCCAATAATTATGCACCAGGTAAAAGATTCCTTTATAATTCTATATGTATGTTTATTACTTATATTTTTACTAATTATTTTGGTATTATATAATAATTATGTTAATTATTATCTTTAAACAAATACATATGCAAAGAAACATTTTAATGTTAGCAAAAAAAAAAAAAATATATATATATATAATTTGATTTTAAAAATATTAGTTTATTTTTATATGGGACTGATAAAAACGTCGATTTGCTCTAGTTGTATCAGTTGATTACGTTAGAGTTAACCATTCAATCGACTATGAAAATGATGCAAAAAATATTTGCTGCTCTTCTGATGCTTATTTCTTACAGTACTACTTACTTTTGCTTTATAACAGTTTGTATTATTTATTTTTGCATTAGCTCTATTTTTACAAATATTTACAAATATAATTATATTAAAGAAAATTTATTATTTGCAGATGAAACGAATTTTTGCATGCCTCGAATGTGATTATCTGCAATATCATGATGAAAAGTTATTCAACATTACAGAAAAGTATACAATACAGTCTAAATTGTATGCTTATATCGTCGTTTGTAAGGACGAAAACATTATTAAAAATAATCACATATAAGCACTATATTGTAATGTGTATTCCTTTTCGTATTATTATAGTTTTCTTCAGTCTCCATATTATTTCAATGACGTTTCCAAGTATTTTAAGTGTTCTACTCTATATCTTTGGTGCATTGGACGATAATCAATTAACATTACCTTTTACGGAAAATGATGATTTAATCGTAGGAGCTTTGTATTACAATCTGCTTATTTATCAACTAATAGGAGCCCTTATCATACTAACGATAGGTAGTTTGTGTTATTCAATGTATTTGGTATGTGTTCAACACGCGTGCTGTCAATTTAGCATGATAATGTTAGTATAATTTGCATAGAAAAATATACTTATTTCTATTTCAAATATTATCACTTATTACGTATTCATTTCAGTTTTAAAATACGTGAACAATTTAAGATAGATCAGAAATATACAAAAAAGATTTGGAATAGCAAAATACTTCCCGACGAACATGAGTGGATGATCGATATTATAAAGCATTATAGAAATGTTACAGAGTAAGTCTGAAACTATATTTTCTTTTGTACACATTGCTTACTTGAATAATTTTTTTTTTAAAGATACGTTCAATTGATAAACTGTTTTTCCGAGATAACTTATTTGATTGCAGTTTGTTTCGCAACAATCCTTGTTGTCTTGGATTTTCTTTATGTAAGTAATAATTAATGAATAAATCGAAAATTATTATAAAAATTCAAGTTCTGTATGTTTTATAAATTCATAGAATTTTATTTAATCTTTCTACGTTAATACATCCTATATTATTTATTAGCTTCTATACCAGTTCTTTTCTTGTTCGAATCAAAAATAACCATCTGTTCACTTTAATGTATGTTTACACTTACATGGTGAGTTTTCGAAAAATTATCCTACATTTAATTGTTTACTTTTAGATGTATCAATTGTTCGAAATATTGCATTGTCTAAAGGAAACAATAGGATGCTTTATCTATATTTCTGCATCTGCATTGGTCTTTTATCTTAACTTTTACGTTGGTCAGAACTTATTGAATCACAGCGATAAAACTTTCGAAGAATTGTAAGATTATACAAAATATAATTATTTTAGCAATTAGTATGGAAAATTGGACGAATTTCTAAAGCTAGTATAAATATTAATAAAGAAATGACTAATAATAATAAATTGAAAATTTAATTTAACAGCTGGGCTATTTATTATATGCTATAAGACATAATGTTATAACTTTTTCGCAGATGCAAAATTCCGTTTTACAATCTTTCCATTGAATCTCAAAAATTGCTGTTATTTTTGATTGCGAGAAGTATGAAGCCATGCATGCTTTCAATCGGAGGAATGTTCTTTTCATCGCATAAAGTATTTGCTCTGGTACGTAGCTACTTATTATAGATTCTTAATGCATCGTGTTAATAACGAATCTATTATTTTAGTTAATGCAAAAAGCACTTTCTTTTGCGATGGTGTATTACAGTATTCGTTGATATCAAATTATCTCCGAACTACGAAAATGTAAGTTCTGTTACCGAATATTTTTACAATTTACATTCTTACACTTTTTATTAAAATTTCATAGATAATCAAACATCAACTGACTTGTATTAATTAGCACGATAGTAAATATAATCAAAATGTACATTATTTATCTTTTGTATTGTTGTTTGATATTAGCCTGCTTATAAATTGTCTTTATTATCATGAAATATCCTTTTGATTCACTTTTATTCTAATGCTTTTATAAAATTAGATTTATGGGAAGATGTTTGTCTTTCATTTGCTTGAAAGCACTCATGCACACACACATTATATATATGTATGTAATATATCATGTTTTAAATTATACTGAATCGTATTATAACAAAATTTTTTTAAAGTTATTGGTATAGTATGAAACAAGATTGATTATTAAAATTCTCTATCATGTATAAATAATAATGATAACATTAATTCTTTTTTTTCATAAATAATTTCAATCTATCTATGTGAGAAATTGTAAGATAAAATAAAAAGAAAAGAAAATTATTCTTTGTTATTTTAGTACGAAAAAAAGAGAAACACAACATTTTTAATAGATTACATATACGACCATTAATTTCTTACGATGGACATTTCTTTCTATATTATGTATATACATATTGTTTATTTAATCCTATTTTGTGTTCAAGGAGAATCGGTATGAATAATTAATGTTTGTATGTATTATAGATGTGAAAAATCGATGATATATTATTTACAAGCAGTTAACACATTCTAATGATTGATAATTTTTCTCGTTTCATGATGCTTATTTTTAAATAATGATATCTAAAGATATTTTTAATTAAAAGATTCTCAGTAAATACCATAAAAAATTCATTATTCCACTCTAAATTTATATAATAACTATTTAATATCTATTTATATTTAAGAATAGCACTCATATTTGTACAGAAATTATTTCCAATTTTTATTATTTAAAATGACATACGTAATTATGATAAAGCTAACATTGACGTCTCATTGTTTGCTTTTCTTTAAATCAGAAATTGATTTGTCACTTTTCTTTATTACGTAGAAACATAACTGTTACACACTAACACTTTGTTCGAGGGAATATGTATGAGTGAAAGAGAGAGAAACTCGGTTATCCGTAATAACGCCATTAACGATCACAGAAGTATATATTAATTATTCTCCAATGGGGTTATAAGTAATATGGACTTCTATATCCTACTTTTTACTTCTACTATAGCTCTTTCGCCAGAGCAAGTTGGAGCATAAATTGATAAATAGAAATTATTTGGAAACTCTGTAATGGTAGTTCGATCAATATTAGATGCTTTAAGTTTATTGTTTATTTATTTAATATGATATAGATAATACAGTTGCGTAGAATCACAGTAACGATTGTTGTTCAATCATTTTCGTTCTTATGCAAAAAATTTAATAATCATATCGACATTTGAATTTATCTTTGAGACACCATATAAAATGTTAGACCATGGATTGAGTTTCACTTTTTATTGAATCATTTAAAAATGAAATAATTTTTCTTAATTAATTCATTTTTCTTTTTTTTTTTGTGACAATGTTTTGATGTAATGAAATTTCTTGTGATTTGAAAAATCTTTTCTTGAATTTGAAAAAGAAATGAACACCTTAGGTAGTAGTAAGAAAATATTCTGGAAAGATTTATTAAAAAAAGAACCAATAACATGTGAACGATGAAAATGATCCATTTTCGAAATCTAAGCGATATAATGAATGAATTTAATGCATATCTTATAGGAAATGAGCTCACGTATACATGACACATGTACTTACAATCGCCTCTCTTTCTACATATTATTTTTTCTTTTTCTTCCAATATCATGATCTCATTTATTTCATTTTACAATCTGAATCTTGCTATTTTTAAGCTTATCTTATTTTTCATGCATAAGCTTACTATATTGTATTTATAGGGTGTGCGATTTAGAGAATTGCATCGTATGATTTAGACTATCAATTGTTTAAATAATGTTTTATTTTACTCCATAAAAATAATTATTAAATATTAATTGTTTATTTTATTTTTTTTTTAAATGTACTTAACAGATGTTTAACATTTAAGTTTGAATTTTAGCTTAAATAGATAAACAGTTGCTCTCAAAGCGATCAGTAATGAACAACTAACGAAAGAAGTGGAGCTCAACATTTTGGAAAAAGATAAGAAAGAAAACAAATTATGTACTACGATTATTGTCGGTACATATGTATATGTTTAAATGTTAAAAGCTAAAATAACGTATTTACGATTTTTCTATTGTTGCAGCAATGTTCATCGTTTATATTAATTTAATAACAACCCCATATATCATAAATATTATTTTTTACCTCTATGGAACATTGGATGGTAATCAATTAACATTACCTTTTCCTATGTTGGAAATTCATACTCTAGACCGTTATTTTATACTTTACTTATTTATTAAGTAATAATGCATTGGAAACAGTAGACTGTCTATGTTATTTATTTATTAAGTAACAATTCATTGGCAACAGTAGACTGTCTATGTCATGTTATGTTATCAATTCAGCGCTATGATGTACATACATAATTTGTGAGAGTTTATTTATTTGTTTTTTCTTTTTTTTATTTTTTTTTTTTAACTTAAAGTATCACCAAGAAAGCAAATGTCATTTTTACAACTTATACTTTGCAGGTGGAAAATTCGCCAACTATTATGAAGGATCAGAAACATATATAGAGAAATCGATATAACAGAACGTTATGAAAGAGCCACGGAGATAGACCGAAAAAATTTGTTTTGTATTTTTTCCATTCTTTTTTTTATTCTTTATCATTTCTTTTCTTAATACGGTATTTTCTTCTTAGCTTAAGATTGATTTGTTAAATAAATTTTTCAGGAATACTTACTTGGAATCAATTATCTTTACGATGTTATTCATTCTCGTTGATTATTTTTTTTTTTTATGAAAGTAATACGCTTGTAATAAGTGTCGTATACGAAAATGAAGAAATAGTTACTTTTTTTTTGTACAATTATTTTGTACAATTATTTTGTTAATTATTTTACATCATCGATATAATTAGTTACAGCTCACCCATAGTTGTATCGATTTCTTTTATGTATCTTCGTATGAATTTAGTCTAAGTGATATAACAACGGTGCAATTATATTTCTTTCCATTGTGTATTAAAGGTTTAATTATTCATAAAATATTCTCACTTGTATTAATCACGACTATGGTACTAAAGATGAAATTACTCCTTGTGCATACACATTTCTAGATTTTCAACATAATAAGAACATAATTAAAATTCAGTATAACATAAAATCACTTTCTAGAATGCATTCACTTTCTATCGTAGCAAAATGTTTTTTTTTTTTTTTTAAATTATATAACATTTGATGACTAATGTAATCGATATCATCAACTATATCTGACTAACTTTTGTAGCGATTTGCTAGCTTCTTCTTAAGGAAGTGTTCTAGATCGTGGTAGGTGAGTGACTGACAATGGTTGCGGTTAGCAGACTCTACTGCGCATGTCCGTGAAAATGAATAGTAAAAGGTATATCTCCCCTTGTTTAATTGCTGAGAATTACCATCTGTTTAAACACAATGTAGAACTAAGTTGTATTACGAAGTGGTTGATATTAGGAGAATAAAGGAAATGAAGAAAAATATTTAACGTTGCGTTCTATAGATTTAATTGTTATAGTGTTATTTTCATATTATCGTATTTTTGAAAACGTTTCCTGCTACCGGGTGTAATAAAAAGCTATTTGAATGCGCAATGTAAGAGAAACGTGGGATTCGTTGTTTTCTTCGATTCAGTAAACGTCAGATACATCAAAATGTCTCTGAGAGGTCTAAGTTATTACGAACGGCATTTCTTTCTTACGAATCGATTAGTTCAATTATTGTTTGGCCTGCGGCCTTCTCAAAGTTTGAACGAGCAGTTGTTTTTTGTTTTTATTATTACAGCTTTCGTATTTCCAACGATTGTGCATCAGGTAAACGTTCCTATTTCAAAATTTCGTATACGTGTCTATTATATTATCGTTATGTAGTTACTATTATCTACATTTTCATTTATAAAAAGATGAATTCTTATTTAAATATATTATAATAATAATTATTATTATTATATTTACTTTAGTTATTCTGTTTCCTTTTTCTTCTTTTTATTTTGCTCTAACTCTTATTTTACTTAACTTTATTATCTAATTTATGATCACATTTGTCGATATTAAGAAACATACTTTTACTTCAGTTTTATCAGCTTTTAGCGTCGGACATGACATTACAAGTTAACGTAAAAGTACTGCAACAAATAATATCAGGATTATGCATCCTCTATGGTTATAGTACAACATACTTTAGCTTAGTAACGGTTCGTATATGTTTTTCTTTTTTCGTATCTAAAAAAATAAAAAAAAATATTTAACTACGGAGAAGTAATATCATCCAATTGTAGATGAAATTTATAATCGCTCGTTTTAAGGATGATTACGATCAGTTGTCGGATGAGAATGAATTGAATATTTTTGAAAATTATACAAAGCAAAGCAAATTGTATGCGTATGTTATCATAGGTAAGCACGTCAATGTCTATGCAAATGTTCATGAAGAAAATTTAATCATGATATTATAATTATATATAATTTTATATTGTTTCAGTTTTCTCCTACTCTTATGTATTTTTAAATATATTTCCATGCATTTTAAATGTATTTTTTTACATTTTCGGTAAATTGGATGATAATGAATTAACATTACCTTTGCCCGTTAATAATATATTAAAACCAGGAGCGTTATATTATAGTTTGCTTATTTATCAAGTGATGCTAATATTTGTTTTAATGACAGTAGCCAGTTTCTTTATATCTATGTATTTGATATTTGTACAACACGCGTGCACTCAATTCAGTGTTATAATGTACGTATTTAATTTGTGAAGTACTTACTGATATTTGTTTTTGTCACAAGTATTAATTGTGAAAGAGAATATGTATTTTACAACGTATTCTTTTCAGACTGAAAATTCGTCAACCATTTAAAAGGGATCATCAATATATAGAAAGTCCGTGGTATTGTGGAACATCTCATGAAGAATACGATTGGATAGTCGATATAGTAAAACGTTATACGAAAGCCACAGAGTAAGTTCAACAAAATTTTTGTTTCTTTTTCCTCCTTTATTTCATCTTATTGTAACTCATTTATTTTTTTTTGTTTGTTTAAGGTTTGTTGATTTGTTAAACAAATTTTCCAATAGAACTTACATAATAATAAGTTTCTTTGCGATGGTGATTGTTATCTTCGATTTTCTTTATGTAAGTAAAAGATGCTTGCAATAAGTGACATATGCGTAAATGAAGTAGGTTGCTATTTATTCGATCGATATTTTACACATTTCTAATTAGTATTGTAAATAAATGGTCACTATTTATAACAAAAAATATCAGTAGATAATATAAGTGATCTATGATATATAACATCGATGATGTATCTCTGATAAAATTAATTATTTATACTGATCAAAATATTCATATATACTGATCTACTTGTGCTGTTTATTCGATCAGTCTTATAAATATTTTTAATTAATATTTATAATAAAAAAGTATCAGTACGTAATATAAGTTGTCAATATTACACCGATTAATACAAAAATTGTCAGTATTTTAATTACAATATTTGTAAATATCATAATTTGTAATCCTGACGAAATACTAATGCAACCCTGCAAATCCATATTAATTATTTATACCGATCATATAATATTCATAAATACTGAGCGTTGATATTACAAAATACTTACCATTAATTGTTTCTGTAAATGTTTATTATTTATCGTTTAAAAATTATTATAGAAATCTTTCTTTTCTTCTTTTATATGAATTATACCACATAGTTTTCTTTCAGATGTTTCAATTATCGGAGATGTTGCATAATGCATTAGAAACAATAGATTGTTGCATTATTATTGTTGGTACAATTGTGACCTTATATCTTAATTTTTACGTCGGACAGAAGCTGTTGGATCATGGCAATGCAATTTTTGATGAATTGTAGGTTTCTATAAAGCTTCGTCACTTCGATTACTTATTTATCTAATATAAATAGCTGAATAATAATCTTATTCAAAAGATTGCCCAATTAATTATTTTTTATAGAATAAGATTCAAGAATTTTGTTCTTTTCTTTTTTATACAGACGTCAAGTTCCGTTTAATAATCTTACCGTAAAAACACAAAAAATGCTGTTATTCGTTATTGCGAGAAGCACGAAACCATGCGTGCTTTCAATCGGAGGTATGTTCGTCTCGTCACATGAAGTTTTTTCTATGGTAAGTAAAATTAAATACTCGATGTTCGAAGCTTTTTTGATAACGTCAAATCTGTTCTTTTAGTTAATGCAAAAAGCATTATCTTTTGCTACTGTGTATTACAGTATTCGTTAATATATTACTTATGTTGCAACAATGAAGTTGTATCTATTAAATAAGATGATGATAGTTATGATTAAAATATACATTATCTATAATGAGTATTAACTTTTTGACATTAAACGTTAAATTACGTATTTTATTCGTTCTTTCAATCATAGATACTTCTTATTATAGATTATGTTCACTTTATATCGTCATTCTACTTTTTTTCATAAGCATAGAAAATTAGGTTAACTGTGTATCCGATAAAGTAATCTAAAAATATACTCTACTGTCATATAGGTATTTGTTTTTCTTACACGTCCCGTTCCTACTTACATTAGTACACCGTCTCCGGTTTCTCAATTGTTTACGCAAACAATTAATTCAGACGGAATTCTTCAATTTTTTTTATTTTGATGAACGAGGTTTCACTTTAAAGATAAAAGTTTAAATCTTCATTGTTCATCAAAATCGGTCAAGAATTACGCCTAGATTCATTATTGGGGTAAATTCCAAAATGTTGTTTTCGAAATTTTTCGTATAGTGATGTCTCTAGAAATCTGCGGTGAAAGGAACGAAGTTCTTACCTCACTACTGATTTTTATATGCACACTTAAGTGACGTATGTTTTGTTTCCGTGAACTAGCCGATTGTTTGCTTGTTTTTTTATTTTTTCTTATCTATATTAAACATTTAGTATCATAATCAATTATTAATTATTATTTTTGACAAAATAATCGATAAAATCTTGTTTTTTTTTTCATGTTATTATATGTATCAATTATATTATATTTATTATCGACGATACTGTGCATGGCTTTGAAAATTGGAAGTTGAAAGCATAGCATCAGGTTTCTGATTGTTGTAATAACTATTAATGTATCATCAATAACATCACATTAGGTAAATTTATCTGTTCTCAATGTGCATGTGATTATTATTATTTTTATTGTAGCTATTTAATCAGTGGACTTATCTTTTTTTCTTTTAATCAAAAGATAATATGTAATCAGAAATATAGTAATTTAGTAAAGAAATGCCATTGAATTCTATTTAATAAATAGAAAAGTATCGTCAGTATCGTATTAGGTATCTATTTATAAAATATTTTTTCTTTTGTTTTTATTCAATACAATTTTTTATAAATATTAATGTTCGATATTTATTTCATTCGTATCCTTTTTTTAAAAATTAAATAATTTTTTGTAAGAATTTACGTTTAGAGATTATAAAAAATAATACAAAAAGAAAGAATTTACATGCTTTGTCGATAAAAAGTAAATATTTTGTTAATAAAAAATAAATATTTAACAATACTGAAATCATAAATTAATTAATGTATCAGTTAGATTACAAGTAATGTTACAATTTTCAATATAGGATACTATATAGTATCTGGTCATTATATTCCTCCATATTATATATTTTTAAAAATATTCTTTTTTAAGTATACTTTACGTTAACAGCAATTTTATTATTTCAGTTAATACAAAAACCATTATCTTTTGTTACGATGTATTTACAGTATCCACGTTGTAAACTTATATTACCTTTGAACAATACAAATTATGATATTTATTAATCAAATAATATAACTTATTTGATTTAAATTATGAAAATAATATAATCAAAAAAAAAATTAGATTTTAATCAAATTTAGATATATTTAAATAAAAGAGGTTTTCATTTCTTCTTAAAGAAATACAAATATACTCACTTGTAACAATTGTAAATAGTATCATGTATATCTTGCATCCAACTTTTATTCCATTCTCTTATAATTATGGTAGACATTTAATTAATCGATTCGTTCCAAAATTTCTCAAAAGAAAATCTTTGTTTTGTATATTCGCACGATTTTCTTTTTCCACAATTATGAAAAACACGACGAGTCGTATAATTTGTCGGTAAAGTCTTTTACTACACTGTTTATTTAAACACATGCTGCTCCTTATTAAGCGAGTGTCCTTTACGATTGTTGGACGCCTATTGAAAACGGTTGCAATCGATCGAGTCTTCTGCGCATGTCTCTCCTAACTAAAAGTCTAAGGTGTAGCCACCCTCTTTTTAATTATTTGGGAACTATCACCTGTTTTTTCTATACATATACAAGAATTTATCATACTTTTGAGTATTCGATACAATAATTTTTAAAAAGAAAAAGAAGTATCGTGAGGATGATTATTAGAACGTTACATTCTATGGATTCCAATACTTATGGGGAACTTTATTTTGTGTTAATATTTTATAAAGCGTTATTATCTACTTCAATAGATATCAATTGGAATGCGTAATGAAGAAGCAACGTCAAGTTTCTTCTTTATTTCGTTTCAGTGAACGCGAGATACACTGATTAAAAATGTCTCTGAGAGGTCTAGCATTCTTTGAACAACATTTTCTTCTTTCAAATCGATTATTGCAATTTTTAATACGAATACGTCCCGAGCAAAGTACGAATGATCAGTTGTTTTTGTTTTGTGCTGTAACCATTTGCGTATCACCAATGATACTACATCAGGTAAATTTATCCATCATCGATTTGAACGAGATTATTATTTATTATTAATTATAACGTTTAAATAAATAAATACGTGATTAGAAATTTAATGAAGAAATTCTTCATTGAATATGAAGATGAAATTGTCAATATCGTATCAATTAAGATCATTTTTTGAGGGCTTATTTTTATTTGTATTTTTCCTTTTTTTTTTATTTCTCAATCGGTAAATATTTTTACAAAATTTAATATTTAAATGTTTCGTGCCAAGTATGTTCAATTCCAAAACGCGTGAACGAATTCGTTCTCCGAAAGATAGTTGATTCATAGATCTTTGATCACAATTATTAACGTTATCTCGTCTGAGATCTTAAATTCGTTTATGATTTATTTCGGATTGATGGTGGTTATTCGAAAAAAAAAAAAATATTAGATCTTAATTTTATCCGACAAATTCATTTAAACATTTATATTAAGAATGCAGTTAATAAATACTTTTTCCATAATATAAATAGCCTGCTATTTATCGGATTAGTATTTTTCAACATTTTTAATTATTGTCGATATATAATAAATTATGAATATTTATAATGAAATATCAGTACGTATTATAAGTGGTCGGTAATAAACCATTGCAAATTACTGAAAAAAATTATCAGTATTTATATTAAAATATTTGTAAATATAATAACCTGACAGTATTTTAAATAAACGTTAATTATTTATAGCTAACCCAGACACAAACGGGACACTTAATTATTTATACTGATCACTTATATTATGATACACTGATATTTTATTATAAATATTGATTAAAGTATTCATATACCTAAACTGATTATTTATTTTAAATAATATTTACTAATAATTAATAAAAATATTTATTAAATAGATTAAAGTGATATTAATAATTCTTCAGTTTTGTCTGAGAATTCTGTTCTTAAACAAAGACCATCCGTCTATTTGTATTCTTTTGTATTGTATATGCACTCACGCACTCACGATATGCATACACACATTTTTTTCCAAGCAATCATTGTACGTGTAATATCCATTCTCAGCACCAATAGTTCTCTCTAACATTTCTCTTCACATTATACATATCTAAACCAATAATAATAATCATAATAATAATGAGAACAACAACAAAAATAATTACAATGAAATATAACGACAATAATTAAACTTTCTCCGAAAAAACTTTCGAGGAACTTTCGGGAGAGTGATGTGTGTGTGTGTTTGTGTGTTGAGCTAAGAAGACGAGAGGGATGATAGTGAGAGAGAGGGCTTGTCAAAATGAAACGTAAAATTGAATACTTTAAATATTCATTATTACGTGCACTTTTTTCCCCTCAGAACGAATTAATTTTTTATTAATTAATTTTTACAACTTAGTGAAAAAGATTCAAGCAACCGATCTAACTTCCCTCTCGACACCTCTTCCAACTCGTTCATTTTCATTTGTCACACTGCATAATTTCTAAAGAGTATCGAAAACGATCAGAAGTAATAAATAATTAAGTAAATATTGAAGATTGTCAAGAGAATTTATATATATTATATAATGTATTAAATCGACCCAAAAATAATGTCGTTATTTTTCATATCACTATTTATGTCAGTGTATCTTAACTTATTAGGTCGAATTAAATTTTCAATTTGCCGCGAAATACTATCTGTTACGTTACGTCAAAGTGTACAAAGTTAAAATTAATTCGCAAGAGAAAGTTCTCGTAGAACTGTAGTTCGTAAATACAGGGCAATCTTTAAAACAAAATACAGTGACATCAGTTTCCATCAGATTCTTACAAATTTTATATTAATATTAGATCCCCAACAAATTGAGAAACGTTGATTCACACGATCTCAGTGTCTCTATATTAATTATTTATAAGAAACAATATTTACTTATTATTCATAATGTTTCGAATTATATTTAACAATATATTCCAGTTTTATCAGCTTTTCGCGTCGGACTTCAATCTGCAATCGGCCATAAGAGTGCTGGAAACAATGATTCCTGGTCTATTTGTCGTCTATTGTTATTTTAGCGTTTACTTTGATTTACTGACAGTTCGTATTAATTTTTTCATCTTACTATACCTCTTGTGTTTAGTAAATAAAAAAAAGGAAATTACTTGACTACGGGAAAAACAATATCTCTTTTTAAGGTGAAATTATTGTACGTTCATTTTAAATTTGATTACGAGGTGTTGTCGGACGAGGAGGAACTAAACATTATGAAAAAATGCACGAACCGAAGTAAATTATATGTGTATCTTATAGTGGGTAAGCGCAAAAAATAGGAAAGAAAAAAGGAATAAAGAATTTCATGTAAAAAATAATGATAATTACGATATTTCAATGATATAAACATCTTCTCGTATTGTTACAGTTCTCATCGTTCTTTATGTTATTTCAATAACGTTTCCAAGTATAATAAACCTTTTCATCTATATTTTTGGAACATCGGATGATATTAATTTAACATTACCTTTTCCTGTGAATAATGTTTTAAATGCGGGATTGGTATATTACAGTTTGCTTATTTATCAAATAATAGTGCTCTTTATATTAGGAATAATAGGAAGTGTGTGTTACTCATTGTATTGGGTATTAATACAACACGTGTGTGGTCAGTTTAACGTTATAATGTAAGTACGTATTTTATTTAAAAGACATACTTGCTTTTATGTTAAATAATATATATCGGATTGGATAATAATTGCTTTTAAAATTTTTGATATAAAAAATAATGGATATAAAATATAATAAATTTGAAACATTGCATGATCTATAACAATAATTTACGATTAATTCGATATTATGTATGTAAACGTAAATATTGTTTTGTTTGTGTTTGTTTCAGTTCTTTTTTATTTACTTTTTTTTATAACACGTTCATTGCAGGTGGAAAATACGCCGGCCATTTAAAAATGATAAGAAACATGTAGAAAATGATCGAAGTAATACAACACTTCAGAAAGAATGGGATTGGATGATCGATATAATCAAGTGTTACACGAGAATTACGGAGTTAGTGAGAACGAATATTTTTATGAAATTAATTTTTTAAATGTTTCTTTTTTATTCTTCCTCTTATTATTTTTCAAAGAATTTCAACAAACAATTAAGAACAATATGGTGAATATATGAAATATGAGAAATATGTATAAGAAAATTCATAGTTGAAAGAATATCATGGAACAAATGTCTGTTATACAATTAAAGTCTTATTTTTAAATTTATATTTCAAAATTAAATTTTATTAAATTTTACATTAGCACAAGAGGACCTTTACAATATATTAAATACGTTCCTTCATTATACATTATGACAATAATTTTTTTTTTCATTTTCTGTTCAAGACTCATTGATTTGATAAACGATTATTGCAAGATGAATTACTTAATTGCAGTTTCTATTTCAATGATTCTCGTTTTCTTCAATTTTTTATATGTGAGTAATACGTTTGTCATAAATACAACACAATTATTTGATTCAGTATATATTTGCATATATTTCCTCACTAATATTCAATTATTATCTTATTTTTAATTTTTAATTTTTAATGTCTTTTTGCTTTCAGATGTTTCAATTATCTGTGATATTGCAAAGTGCAAGCGAAACAATCAAATATATCATTTACATGGCTGCATCAGTTTCTACCATTTATATTAGTTTCTACGTTGGACAATTGCTTATGGATCACAGCAATGACACTTTCATGGAATTGTAAGATTGCTATATATATATATATAACTTAATGCTATATTCAATTGAATCAATTTAAAGCGTGCTCTCATAAAGAAGTCATTAATTGTCAATGTGAGAAAAAAACCGAAATATATTATTTCGCAGGTGTCAAATTCCATTCTATACACTATCCATAAAAACTCAAAAATTGCTATTATTATTATTTATAAGAAGCATCAAACCAAGTGCGATTTCAATTGGTGGTATATTTGTAACATCGCACGAAGTTTTCGCGGGAGTAAGCAGAATGCTGTTTTCAATCATCTTCAAATATTCTTTATATTAATGAGAATTCCATAATTCCAGTTAATACAAAAAGCATTTTCCTTTGCTACGGTCTATTACAGCATGTTATAAACCAGAACGACTTACCACAATGGAAATACGAGATCAATTATTACATGCTGAAAAGATTCTATTTTTTTTCCAAGAAGAATATAAACATACTCAAATGAATTAGATATGATAATAGTCATAAGTAGTAAAGTGTATATTGCTTATCAATATTTCCATCGAATTTTTTTAATCGTATTGACATTTCAATCATCACATCTATATTTCCTCGAAAAAAAGAAATGCACTTTACTTGCACTTTATTTGCACAATACTTTTTCATTTATGTTACACTTTGTTTAACTATGTTTACTTTGACACGTGCTGCTCCTTCTTAAGGCAGCATCCTCTACGGCGGTTAGACGCCGACTGAAAAGGGTTGTTATCGAGCAACGCTACTGCGCATGTCTCTTCAATTAAAAAGACAACGTCATAGAGCACCCCTATTTTTAATCGTTGGGAACTACTACCTGTTTTCATGCTTTATACTATCTCCTAGTGTTCGATATTACAATTTTCGAAAGGGGAGTAATACTTGAACGTTATGTACTATAGGTTTAGTAATTATGATATTTTTTTCATATTAATATTTAACAAAGCGTTATACCTACTGTAATAGATGGCAATTAGAATGCACAACAAAGAAGAAGGATATAGTTCATTCGTCAAATTTTGTCGGTGAAACACAAGGTACTTCAAAATGTTACCAAGAAGTCTTAGTTACTATGAACGGCATTTTCTCTTTTCAAATAGATTAGTCTTATCTGTTCTTGGATTAAGTTCCCGTGATCAGTTCTTCATACTTTGTGCGATAATTGTTTATTTATTTCCACTGATAGTGCATCAGGTAAATCTATTTGTCTTAAATGTAGGGGCGGTATTGTCTTAATATGTTTTTAGTAGTTCATATATTACAGTAATTAATATTTTTAAAATATGTGTGAATAGAAATTTTGTTAGCATACTGTAGTTTGTTATTTATTATATTTGGGAAAGTTTTCATTTCAATATCGCGTAATATTCTGCTATTTTTGTTTCTTTTCGAATAAACTTTTTTATGCAAATTAATATTTAATATTTGAAACATTTATTATTACATGTTTGATTTTATTCTAAACATAAATTCATTTCTGTTATTTAATTTGGAAGATAGTGTGAAAAATCCGTTTTAAGCAAACGATCACTTTAATCTTTTCTCTTAGTTAGTTTCATTTTATCATAACTTAGAAGTATCTTTAAAAAAAATAAAAGATAAGATTTATAAAGTCTCTTGTCTACTATATTAAATTTTGTAACAATCATAAAAGAAAATATTCAGTTCAGTAAAATAATTTATTGATTTGCCATGAAATTATTTTCGTAATTTTCAGTAAACTAGACCACCCATTGTGAGTCGATTACTACTATTTCTTCTAATAGCTATTTTTATAAGATGAGATATTAATTATAATGTCAGATTTCAAAAGAATTCCACAATTTTAGTTTTACCAGCTTTACACGACAGAAAAGAAGCTGCAACCCCCTATCAAAGTATTTGAGTCAATGATACCTTGTTTATATGTTATTTATTGTTATATCACCATTCACTTTAGTTTAACGACGGTTCGTATTATTGTTTTAACATTAATTTTCATTCTTCTCAAACATGTCAATTTACGAGAAAGCGTGTTTATTTTTCAGCTCAAATTATTACTTGCTCATATCAAATCTGATTACGAGTTCGTAAGGAATGAAATGGAACTAAACATTATGGAAAAGTACACAAATAAGAGCAAATTATATATGTATGTTCTCATTGGTAGGTAAAATAAAGTGTATTCATACAATAGTAAAATTATATTGCAAATATTCATCTTTTTGTGTTACAGTTCTCTTCTACATGTATTTTATTTCAATAACGTTTCCAAGTATTTTGAGTGTTTCCTTATACATTTTTGGAACCTCTGGCGACATTCATTTAACATTACCTTTTTATGTTGATAGTGTTTTACAGGCAGGATCGCTATATTATAGTTTACTTATTTATCAAGTAATAGCAATCTTTATTGTAATAACAATAGGGATTATTATTTATTCATTGTATTGGGCATTAATACAGCACGCATGTGGCCAATTGCATGTTATAATGTACGGGAAAGTATTATTGTTTTTATTTTAAATTACATTTCTTGGTTAATAATAATATGGCTTGGCTTTTAATTTCTTCATTGGAAGTTATAGTGGAAAATAGTAATATAGTTTAATTCATGAACGTAAGCGTTATTTACCGTGTTAATTGTAGAATGAATATACGTGAACCATTTAATAATGATCATAAACATGTACAAAATGAATGGTGTGTTACAACACCTCAGGAAGAAAAGAAATGGATGGTCCACATAATTAAGTTTTATATAAGAATCACGAAGTAGGTCCGAAATAAATTTTTTGGCAAATAAATTATTTTAGTTATTCAATTTGTTGCTATAGCATGTCATACAAAGTTTGTTTCAATTATTAATTATCATTATCATTATCAACACCGTTTTAAGTATTCCAACGCATTTTTTATTATTTAAGCTGCATGTGCCATTCGTAAAGAAATTTGTGTTATTTTGAAAACCGCTGCTATTTTTAAATTTAAATTTGCATCAAGTTGGAATTTCTCGAGTATCTTCGAATTGTGTAATTAAAATTTTGATGGAAATTTTAAATTATTCTGTTCAATCATTATTGTTCTTGAATTATTAATATAAAAATTTTTTAAGTATTTTACAAAATATATGCAAAAAACTTACGAAAATATTTTGCGAACATTGAAAAAATATGAAAAACATCAAAAATTATAAATAAACATAATAAATAATTTTTCGCATTATTTTTATCAGAAAATAAATTTCTTTCTGAGTTTCATATGTTTAGCTATAGTCTGTAAAAATATGCATTAGCTTGAACATTTAGAGTAGGCATACCTAAATTACGTATTATCACAATCGATTTCCATTTTTTTCTTTTCAAGGTTTGTTCATTTATTGAATAATTTGTCCAAGATGATTTACTTAATCGCAGTTTTTATTTCGATATTGCTTATTTGCTTCAATTTCCTATATGTAAGTAATATCTTTGAAATATTTACTAACTATTTATTTAAAATATCATATAATTTATTATAATTTATATTTAAGTATTAATCATTTAATTTTTTTGAATATATCTCATTATTACGTTTATCATTTTCCTTATATATATATATATATAATATGTTTATACATATATATATATATACATATATATACATATATATACATGTATATATATTATATATATGTATGTGTGTATAAATATATATCTTTTCAGATATTTCAATTATCTACTATATTACGAAATACACGCCAAACAATCGAAGGCTGCATTTATTTGACTGCATTCGTATTTATTATATACATTAGTTTTTACATCGGACAATTACTCATTCATCATAGCAATGATGTTTTTAAAGAATTGTAAGATCACTTTATAGACGACTGGAATAATAAGCTCAATTTAATTAAATAGTAACATATTCTAGTTACTTAAGCAATTTATCATATATTTTATGTGAATAAAAAAATATTTTTCTATCCTGCAGGTGTAATATTCCATTCTACAAATTTTCTATAAAAACTCAAAAGCTGTTATTACTTTTATTAATCAGAAGCATGAAACCGACAGAGCTTTCAATCGGTGGTGTATTTATCGTGTCGCATGAAGTTTTTGCAGGAGTAAGTAGCATTCTATACTTTAACACTTTGCCGGCCATTGTCACGCTGGCGTGACTTTTACTCTCCAACGGTTATCAGCCGCTATCACGTACGTGTGACTTATTTTCACTTGCGTGAATCACGCCGGTGGCAGCGTAACGGCGCTTCGATAAATGCGCGGCCGGCAAAGTGTTAAGTTCTTTCTTAGAATTATTATTTACGTTAAAAGCGAATCAATTATTCCAGATAGTACAGAAAGCATATTCGTTTACTGCAGTTTATTATAGTACGTTCAAAACCTAAACTATCTTGCGACGATAAAAATATTAGACCTATTATTTTATTACGAAGATTTCACTTATGCTTAAAAAAGATTAAACATTCTCACTTGTATTAATTTTCGTATCAAATTTTCCCTCTTTTTTATTCTGATGGTAATATTTTTTTTTCTTCTAATTGATATTTCAATCTTTCTATCCAAATCTTTTCAAAAAAAGAAGCCATGCACATGGTTAATTTGCACAATACTTTTTCATTTATGTTACACTTATAATACGCACTTACGTTAGATATGAGGAGTTACGTTATCGAGTAAAAACCGACTAAACTATGTTTAATTTGACACATGCTGCTCCTTCTTAAGCGAGTGTCCTTTACGGCGGTTAGACGACGAGTGGGAAGAATTCTAATCGAGCGACGCTTCTGCGCATGTCTCTCGAATTGCAAAGATTAAGTCATACGGCACCCCTCTTTTTAATCGTTGGGAACTACCACCTGTTTTCATACTTTATATTATTTCCGAGTGTTCGATATTACAATTTTCGAAAGGGGAGTAATATTCGAATGTAATGTACTACTATTTCAGTAATTATGGTACTTTTTTCATATTAATATTTAATAAAGCGTTATAGCTACTATAATAGACGGTAATTATACTGTACAACGAAGAAAAAGGGTATAGTTTATTCGTCGATTGTTTTCAGTGTACGCAGGACATTTCACTATGTTACCAAGAAGTTTTAGTTACTATGAACGGCATTTCCTCTTTTCAAATCGATATGTACAATTTTTTCTGGGATTCCGTCCCAACCAAAGCTCAATTGATGCGTTGTTGATATGTTGTGCGGTAATTGCATATATACTACCACTGATAGTGTATCAGGTAAATTTGTCTATCCCAATTGTATTGTGATTATAGAGGTTTATATATTACAGTAGTTAATCTTCTTAAAATGACACGTGTATGGATAGTAATTTTGAAAGCAATGCTGGTATATGTTATTTATTATATTTGTGTAAATTTTCATAATAGCACTTCATTATATTCTGCTATTTTGATTTCTTCTTCGTTAAACATCCTTATGTAAGTTAATCATATTCTACAAATAAATTGCTTTTGAATGTCCTTTTAAAACATTCAGTGAAAAATCCGGGATAAACAATCACTTTAATCTTTTCTATCAGTTGGTTAAATTGTACCTTCCTACTGAAGTACAATATCCTTAATAAAATTATAAAATATTATTTAAATATTTTATTCCTACAATAATAAATTTTGTGTCAGTCATTAACAATACAGTATCTAGTTCATTTAAATGCATTGAGTTGATATATAATTATTTTCGTATTTTTCATTAAACTTCACAACTCAGTCGATGTCGCTTATTTCTATTTATTAGTTACTTTTCTAAAATTAAACATTTATTATGTGCCGCCAAATTTCACAAGAAATTCCTAATTACAGTTTTATCAGCTCTACACGATAGACAGGAACCTGCAATCGGCAATAAATATATTAAAGTTAATGGTACCTATTTTGTGTGTTCTTTATTGTTATATTACTGTTCATTTTAATTTAACGACGGTTCGTATAGGTGTTCTAGCATTAATTCTCCTTATTCTCAAACAAATTTATTAACGAAAAAGTGTATTTAATTTTAAGATTAAACTATTATTGTGTCATATCAGACTTGATTACGAGCTTGTGACGGATCAGGAGGAACTAAACGTTATGGTAAAGTACACGAACCGGAGCAAATTATACATGTATTTACTCGCGGGTAGGTCCAATATAATAAAGGTAAGCAATCGTAAAATGTTATTGGAAATACGCATTTTTTTGTATTGTTACAGTTCTCCTCTACCTTTATTTTATTTCAATTATATCTCCAAGTATTTTAAATGTAATCCTGTATACTTTTGGATGGGACGATATTCATTTAACATTACTTTTTGGCATTCATAATGTTTTACATGCAGGATTGCTGTATTATAGTTTACTTATTTACCAAATAATAGGTGCCTTCATTGTAATAACGATAGGACTTATTTTTTATTCATTGTATTGGACACTTTTGCAGCACGCATATGCTCAATTTTATATTATAATGTACGTGTTATCTCAGCAAGAATACTTATATTTATTTAAATCCAATAATATATGCCGGATTATTAAATAAGTAACGTAAGAATTTCTATTAAAAACTATTAACGCTGTTCATTTAGACAAAGAATTTTTTGGATAATTAAATTTTGTGACTCTAAATATTATTGTATATGTTCATTGCAGAAAGAAGGTACGTCAACCATTCAGGTATGATCAGCGACACACACAAAATGTTTTGTGCAGTAGAACACCTCAGGAAGAGTTGGATTGGATGATCGATATAATTAAGTCTCACAGAAGAGTCACAAAGTTCGTCCAATAATTTTTTCGCGAAATAATTTTTTTTGAAATTAATTTTTTAAACATTTATTTACTTCATATTTTTCTCAGGAAATTTCTTCAAAAATTTAATAAGCTAGATCAAATATTTAAAAATATATACGTCAAATGTATATAATAAATCAGTATACTTTTTTATATATTCTTCAAAAACAATTTGAAGATTTCAAAAAATATGTAGTTGTAAGAATATTAGTATGAAAGAAAAAAGTTGCACATTTTTTATTATTTTTTTCTGAAAATATGCATAAGTGTGTACTTTCAAATAATATTTTAAATACATTTTTTCTATCGTGTATTATCAGAATGAATTTGTTCTTTTTGATTTAAGGTTTGTAGATTTGATAAATGAAGTGTACGAAATGATTTTTTTAGTTGCAATTTTCGTTGCAGTGTTACTCTTTTTTTTTCATTTCTTATATGTAAGTAATATTTTTGATATCTTTCATATGTAATCATAAATTTTATATGTTCATTGCCTTATTTACTTTGAAATTGATCCAATACAACTATTTATTTTTGGGCATGATTAGTTATATTTTAAATTTATGTATTGAAACATATTTTTCTTTACAAATATTTAATTATTCCTATATTTCATTTCAGATTTTCCAACTATTTAGCAAAATGTTAAAAATAAGTGAAGCAATAGAAGGTTTCATTTATCTGATTGCATTACTGTTTACTGTATATATTAATTTTTACATGGGACAATTGCTTGTTAATCATAGCAATGCGGCTTTCTCAGAATTGTAAGATACTACACACACACAATCACACACACACATACATTTATCTGCATATATAACCGAATATAATGTTGAACGTAATTAGTTAAGAAAGGGTTCTGAAGTAAGAAAGATATTACTTATTTGAATTTAAAAGTAAATATTTTATTTTGCAGGTGCAGTATTCCAATTTATGTTCTTTGCATAGAAACTCAAAAGCTGTTGTTATTTTTACTAACAAGAAGCATCAAGCCGTGCGAACTCTCTATCGTTGGTGTATACGTAGTATCGCACAAAGTTTTAGCTGCAGTGAGCAATTAATTAATTAGATTATTCAAATATCATTCAAAGTTCTTTACAACGGATATATTATTTCAGATAATACAAAAAGCATTTTCTTTCGCTATGGTATATTATAGTTTGTTGTACAAGTGAACAATTTTTGTATGATTGAAACATGAGATCTGTTATTCGTTCTCGGTCATTTTTCTTCAGAAAAGAACATAAGAATACAAGAAAAATACAAAATATTAATTTCTATCAAATTTGATAGCAATAAATATTGCTGTTCAATGTATATTGAATTTCAAAATTTTCTTTTTGCCACATTTTTTATGAAAATGATATTTCTATAAAAATACGTTTTTTCAAAATATTTGTTCACAACGTATATTCAATTAAGTTTCCGTTATAAATATACAACATATCACTTTGTAGCTGAAGTCGATTACACGATTTAAATGAACGCATATAATTCTTCACATATAATTGTAAGCAGTATATATTTCTATATTGCTCTCGCAATATTTGCTGGTATTTGCAATTTGTAGTTTATCATAATAAAGTTCGCAAGTATTTTAATGCTTTCCTATGTATTTTTTGGATATTATATCAGTTATTTTATACATACATACATACATACATATATATATATATATATATATATATATATATATATATATATATATATATATACACATAATAGCACTTTTCGAAATATCAATAATATATGTTATTGATTTAATTACGTATCGTTACAGCAAATTTTAACTTATTTTCTTTCTATTAAGACTCAAAAGTTTATATTTATAGTGGTATAAAGTAAGAAATTATCTTTATTAAATATCTTAACAAGTTTTAAGAAATTTTTCTCAAATGAGTAGCAAAAAATTATCTATGTTTATGATAATACGTTGGATGTATAACATGCTAGTTTCAATTCTCTCGAGATATTTTTATATTAATTGCAAATTTTTTTTATTATGAATAATCCGAAAGCATATCTATTTGAAATGGTATATTATTGTACGCTGCAAATGATATAACAATTCCGCAATGAAAGTATAAAATTTATCATTATATATAGAAGATTATATTTCTTATCAAAAAAATGTACTCACTTCTTTGAATTGTAGGAACCATCTAAAACATTAACGATTACCAATAGTAACTCGTAAATATTTTTTCTTTTATATTACACTTATAATGGACACTTATGCTATATATCACTGGTCCGGTTATCGATTGCACCGACAAAACTATGTTTACTTTGACACGTGCTGCTCCTTCTTAAGCGAGCGTTCTTTACGGTGGTTAGATGCCGACTGAAAGGGGTTGTTATCGAGCGACGTTTCTGCGATTGTCTCTCAAATTGCAAAAAGTAAGTTTTTCTTTTTAGAGCACCTCTATTTTTAATCGTTGGGAACTACCATCTGTTTTCATATTTTATTGTATTTCCGAGTGTTCGATATTACTATGTTCGAAAGGGGAGTTATATTCATACGGTACGTTCTATTGGTTCAATAATTATTGTACTTTTTTGTGTTAATATTTAACAAAGCGTTGTACTTACTATAATTGATGGCAATTTGAATGTAAAACAAAGAAGGGTAGAGTTTATCGATCAATACTTTTTAGTAAATGTTCGACACTTTACAATGTTACGAAGATGTCTTAGGTACTATGCACGGCATTTCTTCTTTTCAAATCGATTTGTACAATTTGTTCTGGGATTCCGTCCTAATTAAAGCTCAGTTGATGCATTGTTGGTATGTTGTGCGGTAATTGCATATCTGCTACCACTGATAGTGTATCAGGTAAACGTGTCTATCCTAATTGTATTGTGATTATAGAAGATAATATATTACCGTACTTAATCTTTTCGAAGTGACCTGTGTTTGAAGAGTTATTTCGATAAGAATGCTAGTGTATGTTATAATTATATTCGTGTAAATTTTCATGATTTATATTCTTCTATCTGTATTTATTATTCGTAAAAAATCTTTAAATATATTAATATTTAATATCTAAAATATTTATTACTTTATACTCAATCTTATTTTGAATACAAAATGTTTTTTAAATGTATTTTTTTAAACATACTGTGACAAATGCGAGTTAAACAATCAATTACTTTAATCTTTTCTATCAGTTGGATGATTGTATCTCACTCTTGAAATACAATATCTTTAATGTAAATAAAAAATAAGATTTAAAAAGATTTTTTTCCTACTGTTGTAAATTTTGTGTCAGTCATTATGAATAAAGTATTCAGTAAAATAATATATTCAGTTGGCCAATAATAATTTTTTTTTTTTTTTTTTTATTTAAGGTTTGTAGATTTGATAAATTAAGTGTACGAAATGATTTTTTTAGTTGCAATTTTCGTTGCAGTGTCACTCTTTTTTTTTCATTTCTTATATGTAAGTAATATTTTTGATATCTTTCATATGTAATCATAAATTTTATATGTTCATTGCCTTATTTACTTTGAAATTGATCCAATACAACTATTTATTTTTGGGCATGATTAGTTATATTTTAAATTTATGTATTGAAACATATTTTTCTTTACAAATATTTAATTATTCCTATATTTCATTTCAGATTTTCCAACTATTTAGCGAAATGTTAAAAATAAGTGAAGCAATAGAAGGTTTCATTTATCTGATTGCATTACTGTTTACTGTATATATTAATTTTTACATGGGACAATTGCTTGTTAATCATAGTAATGCAGCTTTCTCAGAATTGTAAGATACTATACACACACACACACACATACATTTATCTGTATATATAACCGAATATAATGTTGAACATAATTAGTTAAGAAAGGGTTCTGAAGTAAGTAAGATATTAATTATTTGAATTTAAAAGTAAATATTTTTATTGCCTAGAGCATTATTCCAATTTATGTTCTTTCCATGCGAATATTCCATCGTCGGTGTATTCGTAGTATCGCACAAAGTTTTACCTCCAGTGAGTAATAAGTTAATTTGATTATTCGAAAATCATCCAAAGTTTTTAAAAACGGAAATATTATTTCAGATAATAGAAAAAGCGTTTTCTTTCGCTATGGTATATTACAGTTTGTTGTACAAATGAACAATTTTGGTATGATTAAAACATGATATCTGTTATACGCTGTCGGTCATTTTTCTTCAGAAAAGAACATAAGAATACAAGAAAAATACAAAATATTAATTTGTATCAAATATTATGGCAATAAATACTGTAGAATAATGTATATTTTTATCGAAATATCAATAATGTGTTTATCATTGATTTTATTAGGTATTGTTTCAGCAAATTTTAGTTTATTTTCTTACTACGAAGATTCAAATGTTGTTAGTGATGGTAGTATGAAATCAGAAATTATCTTTCTTAGAAATCTCAGACTGTCTCAAGAAATTTTTGCGAAAATGAGTAGCTATAAATTATCTATGTTTAAGATATTACGTATGATGTGCCACGTGTTAGTCTAAATTCTTTCTAGAAATTTTTATATTAATTGCAATTTTAATTTATCTTAAATAATCCGAAAGGTACTTCTATTTGCAATGTTATGTTGTCGTATGTTACAAATGATATAATAATGCTACGATAAAAATATAAAATTTTTTATTATATATTGACGATTTCATTTCATCCATGAAAAATGACACGTGCTCAATTCTTTGAATAATAGGTTTTATCTTTAACATTAACAACTACCTATCGTGAATCTAAATTTCGTTGATTTTATAACTCTTATTAAAAATCTTCTTCATCAACCTAATGACTGTATAATTAGAAGTATTTAGTTTATTTATGCTGGAAGAAAATTGTTCGTATTATGCATAAAGTCAGCTACACTACATTCATTGTTATATCGATCAATTTTTTTTACCACTTACTTTACTCTTCCAGGTACCTGTACTGTAACAACATCGGACAACGATTGACAAGGGCTACGGTAAACACACGTGTAAACGTTACTGCGAATATCATTGAAAATTCGAAGTCGAAGGTCTGAATCACCTCGCATAATAGTTGAAAACATCCATCTATTTTCATATTTACATGTACTTCAGATGTACCTTAAAGGGTGCGATGGCACAATGATCTATAGAAAAAATATTATATATTTAGAATATTCGATACTTTGTCAAGTCTTAATGCTACTTTCTATTGATTCATTAATTATGATCATAATTTACATATGGTTTTATAAATAGTGCTATTGGCAATTGCAGTAATTTAAATGCGCTATGAAGAAGGCTTCCCAATTATATTATTTATTTCGTTTCAGTGAATATAATACATCATGATGTCTCACAGAGGTTTAACACACTTAGAGCAGCATTTCTTTTTTTCAAATCGGCTAGTTCAATTTTTTTTAGGGCTGCACCCCTATCAAAACTCGTATAATCGGATGTTTGTATTTTATATGGTGATGGTTCACGCATTACCATTGATAGTGCATCAGGTAAAAGTATCTGTCTTAAATATAAAGGCGATTATTTCATCATGATTTTAATATTTCATATATTACTGTAGTTAATCCTTTTAAAAAGTAGTAAGCGTGTAAATAGAAATTTTGTTAACGATCATAGTGTACGCTATTTATAATGCTGGTGTAAATTTTCATTATAGGGCTGTCTAATATTATATATTGCTATTTTTCTTTTTTATCAATTAAGCATTAAATGTTTATTAATTAAACATTTTTACTCGAATTAATATTTATATCATATTAATTAATCATAATATAATATTTACATTAATGTTTGATACAATTATTATAAACTCGATTTTTATAAATCTTTTTAAAAACATACCATTAAAAATCTCATTTGAACGAAAAATCATTTTAATCGTTTCTTTGAGTTAGTCAAATTATATCTTCTTTCTAAAGTACAATATCTTTAAAGCAAATAAAAAATAACATTTAGAAAGTTTTTTGCTTGTTCTACTAAATTTTTTATCAATTATAAACAAAAAATATTTAATTCAATAAAATGATGTATTGAGTTGGGCAATAATTATTTTTTTAATTCCCAGTAAGCGAAGTTACGTGTTATTAGTCGATTAGCTCTATCTATTAATTCCTTTTAAAAGATCTCTTCTACAGTATTTTTTTAATAGTTTTTAACAGTAATCATTATCAGTCGAATATATTTATTTATTAGATATTTTTAAAAGATAACTCATTAATTATTGCGTCAGATTTGAAAAGCATTCCACAATTTCAGTTTTATCAGGTCTACACGTTGGACATGAAGCTGAAATCGGCTTTAAAAGTATTGGAATCGATGATACCTGCTATACTATTTCTTTATATTTATGCTATGGTTTACTTTAGTGTAACGAAGGTTCGTATTATTGATCATGCATTGATTTTATTTCCTCTCAGAGATATTTATATGAAGGAACAAATATATAATTTTCAGATGAAATTATTATTTGCACATATCAAACTTGATTACGAGCTTGTGATGAATGATGAGGAACTAAACATTATGGAAAGTTACACTAACAAGAGCAAATTATACGTGAATCTTCTTGCTGGTAGGTCCAACAAAATGAGCACAGACAATTGTTAAATGATATTGCAATTACGCATCTTTTTGTATTGTTACAGTTTTCTTCTACCTTTATTTTATTTCGATAGCGTCTCCAAGTATTTTCAATGTATTCCTATATATTTTTGGAACCTGGGACGGTATCAATTTAATATTACCTTTTCCCATTCATAATGTTTTACAGGCAGGATTGTTATATTATAGTTTGCTTATTTATCAAATAATAGCTGCTTTTATTTCAATAACAATAGGTATTGTTTGTTATTCATTATATTGGACACATATGTTTCACGCATTTGGTCAATTTAATATTATAATGTACGTGTTTAATTATGAAACAATATTTGTCTTTTTTTTTTCCAATAATATATGTCGGATTGATTAATAAGTAATGCTAGACTTTCTAGTAAAAACTAATAATGCTGTTTTTTCGAATAAAAATATTAAGGTTAATTCAAAATTTACGACACTAAATATTATCTAACATGTCCATTGCAGAAAGAAGGTACGTCAACCATTTAGGCATAATCAGAGACATACACAAAAGTCTTGGCTTATTAGAACACCTCAGGAAGAATGGGATTGGATGATCGACATAATCAAGTGTTATATAAGAGTCACAGAGTTAGTGTGAAATAATATTTTTTTAAATTGACTTTCTAAATGCTTATTATTTTCATCTTACTCTGAGCAAATTTCTTCAATAATTTAATAAACAAAATTAGATATTCTAAACCATATGCGTGAATTGTATATAATAAATCAGTATACATTTGCACATGTTTTTCGAAAACATTTTGAAGAATACGTGAAGTATGAAAAATATGCATAAAAAATGTAGTTGTAAGACTATGGAAAGAAAGGATGGAAAAAATTGTTATATATGATTTGTATTTTTTATAATTCTCTATGAAAGTATGCGCTTGCGTGAATATTCACAACCTATTTTAATTACACATTTCTTATTATATATTATCATAATCAATTTTTCCTTTTTTTTTTTGGTTTAAGGTTCCTAAATTTGATGAATAATTTCTCCAGAATAATTTACTTAATTGCACTTTTCGTTTCGCTGATACTTGTTTTCTTTCATTTTTTGTATGTAAGTAATATTTCTGAAATATATGTAATATAACGATTTATTTTAGCGCATTATTCATTGCATTTCCATCTTAAGCATTGAAAAATATATTTTTATAGATATCTGATTATTGCTTAATCTTCTTTCAGATGTTTGAACTATTTAACGAAATGTTAAACACAAGAGAATCAATAGAAGGCTTTGTTTATACGATTGTGTTTCTTTCTACTCTGTATATTAATTTTTACATGGGACAATTGCTTATTAATAATAGCAATGCAGCTTTCACAGAATTGTAAGATGTTACATATATATATATATATATGTAACATATATATGTATATATGTTATTACATATATATATATATATATATATCTACGTGTGCACACATGTACGCACGCACGCACCACACACACACACACACACACACACACACACACACACACACACACACACACAGAGAGAGAGAGAGAGAGAGAGAGAGAAATGTACATATATAATTGAATGTGATATTGAATATAATTAGTTGAGAATGGGTTCTGAAATAAGTAAGTTATTAATTATTGGAATTAAAAAAAAAAATATTTTATATTGCAGGTGCAATATTCCATTCTATATTCTTTCCATAAAAACTCAGAAGCTGTTATTATTCTTACTAAAAAGAAGCATCAAGCCGTCGGTGATTTCAATCGGTGGTATATTAGTAGCGTCGCACGAAGTTTTCGCTGCAGTAAGGAAGTCTGCTTTTCCAAACTCGTTTCGAATATTCTTTATGTTAACAACGAACATGTTATTCCAGATAATACGAAAGGCATTTTCTATTGCTACGGTATATTATAGTTTGTCGTATACGTGAATAATTATATAATAATTAAAATATAAGATCCATTATTCCGTGGCGATAAGTTTTGTTTCAAGA
This sequence comes from Dolichovespula media, assembly GCA_911387685.1. NCBI lineage: Eukaryota > Metazoa > Arthropoda > Insecta > Hymenoptera > Vespidae > Dolichovespula > Dolichovespula media. The sequence continues at coordinate 4,932,241 of OU426857.1, read as the reverse complement.
ATACGATATACTTACCCTTATATCAAATATGATGGATATAAATATTACAATATAAAGTTGTATCAAATATATTAGCAATAAATATCATGTTATAATGTATATTGCGAAACAAAACATTTGTTTCGCTTTTTTTTATAATAATGATATTTCTATAACAATGCGTTTTCTCAAAATATTTCTTCACTATGTATATTCTGTTAAGGTTTTTAACTATACAGCACAGGACGAGTTACGTTGTAGTTAAAGTTAACTACACGATTTAATCTATGGCATGTTGCTCTTTCTTATATATGAAGCAAAACCAATTACATACGGCGATTATAATGAAAAAGTACTTCTGTGCATTTAATTTTAAACACGATATATCGATTAAACGTTGCTCTCGCAATATTTATTAGTGTCTGCAATCTGTTGGATATTACAATAACGATTGAAAGTGTTTTAATGCTTTATTATATATTGTCAGATAATTATGTTATATATTTTATATATATGTATGTATAATAATAATAAGTATCTTTATTGTACTATCAATAGCCTGTATAAGTTATTGATTATATTGGGCATTCTTACAGCACGTTTCATTTTATATTCATTCTATAAAATCTCAAAAGTTTCTACTTATTTTACAAGAAGCAAGAAACTTTCTATCTGAGAAATCTCAGAAAGTCTTAAGGAATTTTTGCTAAAATCGATCTGTTTCATCTATCACTTATTGTTATTTTCCAAGTATCTATGCCGTACCGACGTTGGACGCCGACTGATATTAGTTCTAATCAAGAGTCAATGGTGACGAAACAACAACTAAAAGTCAAAGGTATAAAATCCCTAGCTGAATTATTGGAAACAATCATCTACTTTCATATTTACGTGCACCATAAACGTATCGTTAAGGGTTCAGAATTACTAAAGAATATTTGAGAAATATATTGTAGTACAATCTGACTGTTCGATACTTCGTTTAGAAAAGGAAGAACAATATCTTATTTTACAGACTCGATGACTATGATACTATTTTCATTTTGTTTTACAAATCAAATATTATTGCTCACGGCGATAATAATAATTTGAATGGTTTTTGTTTATTTCGTTACAGCGAACGTGAAACATTTCGAAATGTCTCGAAGAGGTCTAACATACTTCGAACAGCACTTTTTTTTTTCAAATCGTCCAGTTCAATTTTTTATGGGACAGAGTTCTTATCAAAGCTCGTACGATCAGCTGTTCGCACTTTGTGCGGTAATTGTTTTCGTATTACCATTGATAGTGCATCAGGTAAATATGTCCATTTTAAATATATTCGCTGTCGTCTTATTATGATTATAATAGTTGATATTTTACATAACCGAATTATTTTTATGTTTTTGTGTGTCGTATAATTTTCTACTATTTTTGTTTCTCATTCGATTCGATTTTTGATGCAAATTGATAAGAAATATTTGAAACATTATTTTTTTCTATTTTACTTTTTTTCTTAGAGATAAATTGTTTTACTATATGACTTTTTACAATTAAGGAAGAGACATACGGTTTGTATCGTATACAATCAAGGTTAAAACAGATGATCGGTTTAATTTTTTCTTTTAGTTTAATACATCGTATCATTTTTCAGATGTACAGTATCTTTCAAGGAAATAAGATATAAGATATGATAACTTTTAAATTGACTTTATTAAAATTATTTAATAATTACAAAAAAGACAATATTGAGAACCCATGTAGTTCTATCAAATAATGTATTGTAAATCGAAATTTCGGTCTATAATTATTTTCGTAATTTTAAGTAAATAACAGTACTCATTTTTAGTCGAATATATTTATTTATTAGATATTTTTACAAGATAACTCATTAATTATTACGTCAGATTTGAATAGCATTTCAAAATTCTAGTTTTATCAGCTCTACACGTTAGACATGAACCTGCTATCGATTATAAAAGTATTGGAGTCAATGATACCTGGCTTAAATTTTCTCTATTGTTATATAACCGCTAACTTTGATCTAACGACGGTTGGTATTATTATTTTCACGTTTATTTTCTTCCATCTGTAACATATTTATTTACCTTAAATCCTTAAAAAAGGATTTATTATTCAGATGAAACTATTATTTACTCGTATTAAATTTGATTACGAATCCGTGACGGATGAGAAAGAACTAAATATTATGAAAAAGTACGCGAATAAAAGTAAATTATATGTCTATCTTCTCATGGGTAAGTACAATCAAATAATTGTAAAGAATAGTAAAATAATACTGTAAGTACACATTATTTTAATATTGTTACAGTTCTCCTCTACAGTTATTTTATTTTAATAACGGCTCCAAGTATTTTATATGTATTCCTGTATATTTTTGGAACACGGAATGATAACCACTTAATATTACCTTTTCCTGTTAATACCGTTTCACGTGCAGATTGGTTATATTATAGTTTGCTTATTTATCAAATAATGGGAGCATTTATTCTAATAACTATGGGCATTATTATTTATTCATTGTTTTGGGCACTTATACATCACGCATGTGGCCAATTTACTGTTATAATGTACGTCTTCAATTCGGAAATTATATTATTATTTATTTATATCCAATAATATATGTCAGATTGATTAATGAATAATGTCGAATTTTTATTAAAAAATACTAGTAAAATTTATTTGGATAAAAAATATACTAAAATCAATTTTTAAATATCATCGTTGGAAATATTATTTTAATGACAAATTAAATTAAAATATTACTTTAACGTTAACATATGTTCATTGTAGAAGGAAGATATGGCGACCGTTAAAGCATAATCAGAGACATACACAAAAGTCTTGGTTTATTAGAACACCTCAGGAAGAATGGGATTGGATGATTGATATAATCAAGTGTTATACAAGAGTCACAGAGTTAGTACGAAATAATTTTCTTTGAAATTAATTTGTTGCGTCATGAGGAGCGCAACTAAGAGAGCGTCTCCAGATACGCATTTCGTACCGGACCACCGATGGTAGTCGATTTGCACGGAGGAAGTTCACCCATCTCTTTCCAATCGTTAGAGTTATAGACCCACTGGCCGTGATGATTAAGGGCGACGGCACTAAGCTAGAAGAATTCTTTTTAACGATCTCGTGGAGCTTGTAAAGTATGTAGGTGCGCGATAATAAGTATGACGCGAATTGAAGTTATCACAGTATATTTCTTGTATTGTGATACAATTGTTGGTATTCTTGTGTAATAACGTATATTTAGTTGTGTTGTTGCGATTTAGATTATGCTGGATACCTCCGACTGAGGTATAGCCAGTGTTATTGATAATACTCGGTTTTCTTATTGGTGAGTGCGAATGATTTGAGATGAAACTATCTGTAGATTCCTCCCGAACTATCCACAAAGATATTAATGAAATGTCTAAGCTCGGACAAAGGGGGCAATGTGTTTTTTATCTATGCGTTTTCCTAGCGAGTATCCAAGGAGTTCTCAAGGGCAGATATTCTTAATAGTCATATATGATCCTTAGGAGAACGTACTGTGAACAATTGAGGAACGCACGTGTGCGTCAATATAATTTTTTAAACGCTTATTTTTTTCACTTACTCTCAGCAAATTTCTTAAAAAATTCAATGAATAAAATCAGATATTCTAAAACATATACGTCAAATGTATACAATTAATCAATATACTTTTGTACATGTTCTTAAAAAACAATTGGAAGAATACATGAAGTATAAAAAATATACATTAAAAATGATGTAATTGTAAGAATTTTAATAAGAAAAATATTTTTGTCGGATATAAGTCTCACATTTTTTGTTATTTTCTATGAAAGTATGCATTAACGTAAACAATCGCCATATATTTTAAATACATGTTTTTTATTATGGATTATCCTAATCGATTTCTCTTTATTTTTTTGATTTAAGGTTCGTAAATTTGATAAATAGTCTGTATAAGATAATTTATTTAATTGCAATTTTCACTTCGGGTCTAGTCGTTATCTTTCATTTCTTATATGTAAGTAATATCTTTATAATTGCTACAATATAATTATTTATTTTAACGCATGGCTTATTAGATTTTCGACTTATTTATTTAAAAATATTTTTTTTCCATATATATTTATAACTTAATTTCCTTTTAGATGTTTCAACTATTTACCGCATTGCTAAGTACAACAGAAATAATAGAAGGTTTCATTTATGTGGCAGTATTTTTATCTGCTTTGTATATTACTTTTTACATGGGAACAATGCTTATTAATCATAGCAGTGGAGTTTTCGTAGAATTGTAAGATACATACACACACACACAAATATATATATGTATATAACTAAATGTATTTAATATTGAGTATTAATAATTGCACACATATTCTGCAATAAGTAATCAATTTAGTGAAAAAGAAAACATTTCATATTGCAGGTGCAATATTCCATTCTATATTCTTTCCATAAAAACTCAAAAATTGCTATTATTAATATTAATAAGATGCATGAAGCCGCCCGAGATTTCAGTCAATGGTATATTTGTAATGTCACATAAAATTTTCGGTACAGTAAGTACAAGAACTCCGTGATTCAAAACTCTTTTGAAGTATTCTTTATATTAAAAACGAACATATTGTTCCAGATAATACAGAAAGCATTTTCTTTCGCTACGGTATATTATAGTTTGTTGTACAAGTAAACGATCTTGCGATAATTAAAATATAAGATTGATTATTCATCGTGAGGATGATGCTTCAAAAATACGAGATACTCACCCTTCTATCAAATAGATTAATTTACGATAAATATTACAATATAAGTACATTATTCATATTGCCACATAATGTTTATTTAAGTTTTCTCAATAATGATATTTCAATATTATATATTTTAATTCAATAATGACATTTCAATAATTGTAAATTTTCTCATAAAAGACGTTTACTTTGTATATTCGCACAACTTTATTTCTTTAGTATATAACACATGACAAGCTACTAAATTGCTACTAAATTCGACTACACGATTTAATACTAACGATCTAATAACGTCACATTGATATCTTACGTATTTTAATGAATGTAAACGTTCATTTATAAAATATTTATTGTTAATTAAAAATACGTAAACTATTAAAAAATGATAAAAAATATATGCGACTTATTTAATGTAATGGTATACTTAAGGAGAAATCTGATTGGTGGTTAGTTGACGTAGTAATAGGTCATTCAAATATAAAGAAATCCTTTTTCATCGTTCATTTATTTAAATTAATTTTAATTAATTTTTTTCTTTTCTTTTTTAGCTATGTATTTGTTAAATTCTTGATGTAAGATGATTTATTTATTTGCAATGATACTTGTTATTTTTGATTTGATAAATGTGAGTTACCGGCAATAAGCGAGATTTGGCAAAGTGAAGTACTTTTTTTTATAGTTACAGTTCAAAAGAATCGTTTATATATGATAATATATGATTTAATTTTGTTATTAATACACATACGGTTTTCTTTATGATATCTCAAGTATCTAAGATATAGCAAAATAAAAGCAAGACAATTGAATGCAGCGTAATTATAGATGTTCTGTATTTCCTGCATATAATTATATATCTTTTTTTTTTAATGTTTAGAGTATATTACTGAAATGGTAAAAATGTCATAATGGTAATATCCCGAATATTGATACGAAATTTTTTCATGGTGACTGTATATTTTTATTACAGTAGGAATAAAGGAAATCGATTTTACTGGATTGATAAAATCAATATTAAAAAAAATTTTATTTAATACGACTTCTAAGTCGTGAAATATTAATCGTACATTTTGCATAAGAACATTCAATACTTTCTTACAGACGCGAAGTTACATTTTATAGGATTTCTATAAAAATTTAAATGCTATTATCACTTATGTTAGCAAGAAGTAAGAAGTTATGAGAGCTTCGATCGTTGAAATTATCGTCATTCCATATGAAATTTTTACTAAAATGAGTACCAAAAATTATTATTGTTTAAGATGCATTATGGAGGGTGCAACATGGATGCATAAATTCTCTTGAAAATTTTTTGTATTAACAACAAATTTTTTATTTCAGTTGATCCAAAAAGTATCTTCACTTGCAATGGTATATAATAGTACGCTATAAAGAAAATGACACTACCATCATAAAATATAAATTTTATTGTCACATATAGAAGATGTCGTTTCTTCTAAAAAAGTTATAATGTACTCACATGTTTGAAATTCGGCAATCATCTTAAATATTAAAGATTAACTGTCGCAGATCTAAATTTTGTTGTTTTCACATATCCTCTTATCAATTTGCTATTAATCAATGTAATGGCTGTAAAACTATAAGTACTCGTCTTAATTTTGCTCGAAGAAATGTATTCACTTGGTAAAATTCAACACTTCATCGGTAAAGTCCACTACACCTACTGTTATATCGATTTTTTCTAACATCTGCCACTCTTTTCTATGCACCTATACAGTTCCGCGGTCGGTCGGTGACTGACAAGAGCTGCAGTCACATGATGCTTCTGCGCATGTCAGTGACAAATAAAAAGGTAAGGTATAACGTCCCTCGCTTAATGTTTGAGAACATCCACCTGTTTTAATATCTATGTGCATATCAAACGTATCGCAAAAGGTTCGGTAATATGATAATCTATAGAAGAAATATATTCTAACGTTACGTTCTATTATGGTATTATTTTCTTGTCATTGTTTTCCAAATAGTGTTGTCTGTTTTAATAAAATGTTTAGATTGCGCAATGAAGTAGAAACGTGGGGTTAGCTGTTTACGTTGAAACAGAAAATATAAAATACTTGACAATGACTTTAGAAGGTTCGAAATTCTACGAACAACACTTCCTTTTCTCGAATAAATTAGTTCAATTAATATTGATACTACACCCTTATCACAGTTCGATTCGACCGCTGTTTCAATTTTGTATTATAGTAGCTTATTTATTACCAATGCTTGTGCTTCAGGTAAATGTTTTTTTTTTTTTTTATGTATGATTGATTATTATCAATATAATTATTAATCCTTTTTTTATGGTTATTAACTGGTTCCTTTTAAATTAATTTATGCATAAATAAGTATTTAACACAAAAATCCGATTATATACAAGTTAACAGGAATATTTATATGTATATATATATATATATATATTAATACGATATATTAATATATAATATGTATTAATACATACATATATATATATATATATATATATATATATATATATATATATATACATACATAATATATATTTATTATGTTATAAATTGGATTTACAATGCATTAACTTTTCACAATTGCAGTTTTATTATCTTCTCATGTCGAACATTAAATTGCAATCGAATTTAAAATTGCTGCAGAAGATGTTAACTAATCTATGTATTATCTGTACTTATAGCATCGTTTACTTTCGATCCGCAACAGTTCGTATTATTATTATTATATTACAAGCATTTATCCATATCAAATATTGATGTATCTATATGTATATATATATGTAATTACGAGGAAGAATTTTTTCAATGCTAGATACAAAAATTGTTAGCTCACTTGAAAAGTGATTACGAACAGTTTCTGGATAAGAAGGAACTATACATTTTAGAGAAATATATGGGAAAAATTAAACTATGTACGATTATATTTGCGGGTAAGTACGTCTATGGAAAGGATTATAAACACTATTTTGCAAATGAACATTGTGTTTAAACTCTTTTGCAGGTTTATGCTACCTCTATGCTATTTCATTAACGATTCCAAGTATTTTAAGTGTTTTCGTGAATATTTCTGGAACATTAGACGGTGTACATGTAACTTTACCCTTTCCTATTAATAATGTTTCTAATGCAGGGCCGCTATATTATAGTTTGCTTATTTATCAAATAACAGCAATCTTTTTCACGATGACAATAACTTGTGTATGTTATTCATCGTATATAGTAATAATACAGCACGCTTGTATGCAGTTTACCTTTCTAATGTACGTTTTTAATTGAAAAAATAGATTGTTACTAATCGAAGATATTGTCAAGAATGTTAATATTATTTTCTTACTTATTTATTCTAGGTTCAAAATAAGTCAACCATTTAAAGAACAGATATATAAAAAAAATTTTTGGCCTAATAGAAAAGTACAGAACGAACAGGAATGGATAATAGACATAATAGAGCGTTACGTAAGAGTTACGGAGTTAGTTCCATAATAAAAAATTGATTTTATTTCCTTATTATATCTGATTATAATTTCTTTTTTCTGTTTGAAAGATTTATAGATATGTTAAACAATTTTTCCAAGACAATTTATTTAGTTGGAGCATTCCTTTCCATCGTTCTTATTTTCTTTGATTTTCTTTATGTAAGTGCAACTTAAACAATTGGTTAAGTGCGAGTAGTTAGGAGTGAAACGTTGCTTTCCATACTATTTTTATAAATATTATCTTTCGTCCCAGTATCTTATCTATTTTATTTTGCATCAATTACTAATGTAATCTTTGGTTTAAAAGACTGTCATTATGCTCCTCGTTTGCAGATGTTGCAATTACCTGCGATATTGCAAAATACAAATGAAACATTTGAATGCTTCGTTATTATTGTTGGATCTGTATTGACTATTTATATTAATTTTTACATTGGGCAAATGCTTATTAATCATAACAGCGCAGTTTTCTATGAATTGTAAGATCCTACGATATATCGTAACTCGGGCATCTTATTTAGTCAACATGAATACGAGTTGAACAAATGAATATTTCATTATCTTTATTTTTCAAGTTGAAAAGCTAGAAATTATAATTTGTATGAAAAAAGAAAACTAATGCTTTTGTTTACAGATGTCAAATACCATTCTATATGCTTTCTATAAAAACCCAAAAACTTTTGTTACTTATGATAGCAAGAAGCATGAAGCCATGCGAGCTTTCAATCGGTGGTATGTTCATAGTGTCGCATGAAATTTTTGCCGAGGTGAATAAGAATAAATTATTTTTGTTTAAGGTGTAATAAGAATTGTGCATCATGCTTGGATAAATTCTCTTGGAACTTTTTATATTAACAACAATTCTTTTATTTCAGTTAATTCAAAAAGTATTTTCATTTGCAATGGTATTTTATACTACGCTGTAATGAAAATGATAATACCATAATGACAATATAAATTTTCTCGTTACATATAAAAGATTCATTTCTTCTAAGAAAGATATAATGCATTTTGCGACCAAATTTCGTCGACTTCAAATGTCCTATTATCAATCTGCTATTCATTAATTTAATGTTTAAAAAACTATGAGAACTTGGTTTATTTTTGCTCGAAGAAATGCATTCATTTAGTACAGTTCAACACTTCTGCGATAAAGTTTACTACTCCTCATCCACTATAATATTTACGTACACAACAGACGTATCGCAAAGGGCTCGATACTATAATAGTCTATAGAAGAAAAAATACATTTTAACATTACGTTCTACTATGATATTATTTTCTTGTCACTGTTTTTTAAATAGCGCTAATAGTTATAATAAAAGGCTGTTAGAATACACAATGAAATAGAAGGGTAGTGTTACCTTTTTTCTTTGTAACTTAAAATGCAGAATATATTACAATGTCTCTGAGAGGTTCGAGATACTACGAATACTATTTCCTTCTTTTCAATCGAATAGTACAATTTATAATGAGCCTACGTCGTTATTAAAATAGATAAGTACTGTTTTTTCTCTTTTTGTACTAAATGTTTACGTATTACCTCTGATTGTGCATCAGGTAAATTTTATTTCTTAAATATATCCGTGATAACTCTTATTATAATTATTTATTTATTTTTTATTATGGTTGTTAATTTAATACTTTTAAATTAGTGCGTGCAGAAGTAAAAATTTAATACAATGATATGATTTTATGAAGTTCAAATTGCTGCTGTTACAGTAGTCTATGCATTATCTGTAATATATATATGTGTGTGTGTGTGTGTGTGTGTGTGTGTGTGTGTCTGTCTGTCTGTCTGTCTGTCTCTCTCTCTCTCTCTCTCTCTCTCTCTCTCTCTCTCTCTCTCTCTCTCTCTCTCTCTCTCTCTCTCTCTCTCTCTCTCACTGTGTGTGCATGTGCATGTGCGTGCGTGTGTGCGCGCGCGTGTGTGTGTACGGAAAAGATTTTTTTCCTTTTTAGCTACAGAAATAGTTTGCTCATTTGAACCGTCATTACGAACAGTTTTTGGAGAAGAAGGAATTATATATTTTAAAAAAATACACGAAAGAAATCAACTTATATATAATTATTTTCACTGGTAAATACGTCTATGCAAATAACTATCAAAACCACTTTCCAAGTTGACAAGTTATAAATAATAATTTGTATTAAAACTTAATGTTCTTGTTTGTAGATGTTAAGTTCCATTCTATATGCTTTCCATGAAACTCTTTCAGTAGTATGTTTGTGTTGTCGCATGAAATTTTTGCCAAAATGAATATGAATAAATTATTTTTATTTGAGGTGTTATGTGGATTGTGCAACATGCTTGTCTATATTCTCACGAAAATTCTTTATATTAACAACAATTTTTTTATTTCAGTTTATCAAAAATGTTTATTCAAAAAGATATAATATACATGCATGTTTCAAATTTGGCGAACATTTTAAATATTAAATATTAACTTCAAATATAAAATATTTACTTTTAAAGATTTACTTTCAAATATTAAAGATTCACGCATGAAATATTTTTTCCCTGACAATGTCGGGAAGAGGTCTAATCTATTTCGAACGACATTATCTTTTTTCAAATCGACTGGTTTAATTATTGATTGGTTTACGATATTCTCAAAGTTATTATTATGTTGTGTGATAAATGTTTTTTTTTATTTTCTATGATTACGCAACAGGTAAGTGATTTTGGCGTAGATACATACGTGATCATTATAATTTTGTATAATATTAAAAATAACAATAACAATAATAATAATAATAATACCTGCACAAAATGAGTAAGCTGGAGGATGCAGAATGTGGCTCCTGTCACTGGCCCTCGGACGACGTCTTTTCTACACTTTCTTCTTTCAGTACGGAAGGTGGTACGTTCAAAGAAAGGCACTGCAGTGAGATCTCGAAGTCACTACACCGGATAACGTAATCTGGCTGATGCTCCGAGGTCAAAAGCAATGGGCAACAAGGTCACCACTTTCGTCGAAGCGGTCCTTCGCCCGAAGAAAAAAGAATTTGAGGGAAGAAGGAATGGAGTTGCACGTAGGGTAGAAAAGATCTGAATAGAACGATAGGCGAAGAAAGAAGATAATAAACTCTAGCGCCACCCCGAAGTAATGCCTCACGGTGGTTCCGAGGTGATAGAAACTAGGGAGAAAGAAGTGTGATAAGATAAACTAAACATTATTGGTTTTTAATACTAATGCTTTCATAGGGACGACTTCTTTAAAAGTGAGAAAAAACGATTATACATTATGTTTAATGAAATATTAACGGAATTGTTTCCATTGTTAAGAATAATTACATTGATTAGATATCTGTCAGATTATACTATTTTTCAAGTCAAAGTATTACCAATTTTAATGGAATCTAACGTACACACATGTGTGTTAATATTCCTTTAGAAGTTAACTTATCAATATACGTGGGATTTTAATCAAACAAACGTGTTCTTTGACTTCAGTTTAATCAGCTCTTTACGTCAGATGTTAAATTGCATTCAACTGTCAAAGTGCTGCAGAATATGTTAGCTTCTTTATGTTTTATGATTAGTTACGATTTTATTTGTCTTAACTTTGAAACAATATGTATGATTTATATTACATTAATTACTAGTTTTTATTTATTGAGAACATATTTAACTAGGTAGAAAAGACATTTTATTTCCAGATGAAGTCAATTTATGCTCATTTTAAATTTGATTATATACAGGTGTACGACGAGAATGAATTGAACATTTTCGAAAAGTACGCGAAAAGAAGCAAAATATATGCGTATTTTTTCGTGGGTAAGCACGTAAAAATGTATGTAAACAGCAAAAAATGCAATATTCAAATTATATATATTTTTTGATTGTTTTAGTTACCCTCAACTTCTCTTTTATTGTAAATATATCTGCGTGTATCTTCAATATTTTTTTGTATCTCTTTGGTACATTAGACAACGTTCATTTGAAGTTATCTTTTTTATTAATCATATTTCAAGCCCAAGACCACTATACTACAGTTTGGTTATTTACCAAATTATAGCGATCAATATATTCGTAATTATAGCCAGTGTGTGTTATACATCATATCTGTTATTTGTAAAACATATGTGTTGTCAATTAAATGTTTTGAAGTACGTATTTAATGTAGAAATAATATTTGTTTTAATCTGTATTACTATCGAAGACATAAACGTCATTTTCACCTAACTGAAAATACGTCAAGCATTTCTAAATTAAAAGAAATATAACCAAATAACAAAAGGTTGAATAACAAAAAGGAACAATTCGATTAGATAGTTGATATAATCATGCGTCAAAGCAGAGTAACGAAGTTGATCCGAAATATTTCTTTCAGGAAGCTTAATTTATGAAAACTTCCTTTTTTTAAATTTAATGATCCCTACTTTTATTTGTTTGTTTATGTTTTAGGTTTCTCGATCATCTGAACAGATTTTCGAAGGTAAATTATTTAATTTGTACTTTCATCGAGATGATCAACGTTATGTTGGATTTTCTTAGTGTAAGTAATCCATTTGTAATAAGTAAGAGTCGTAGAAAAACGAGTGAAAAATTTTTTCTTATATAAGAGCTATAATCCTCTACAAAACTAATATAATTTTCTTGTTATTGTACTTTTATATAATAGGAATATTACATTTTCACTTCTCATATATTTTTTATATAGCATGCAATAGATCACAAAAGTTTCCTAACAATTTTGTGAATAATTACTTTAATATGTAACTTTATTAAGAATTAATATATACTTTACATATACTTTATATATACTAATATATACTTTATATGGAACTAATATAACTCTTTTGTTAATATTTGGGGAAATTTTTTTTCCTTCTTTCTTTAACATAAAAAATGTCTTGTAGAATGTCATTACATTTCACTAGAATGCATGTTCATGTATGTTATTGGAAGGAAATTAAATAATATTAAAAACAAATTATTCTTTTCGTCTAATCACTTTTCTTTTAGCTATTTCAATTAGCAACACTGATCCAAAACACAAGTGAACTAATCGAATGTAGCAGCTACATTGTTGGTTTTTATTTGCGATATATATATTAATTTTTACATTGGACAGACGCTTATAAATTATAGTCATTGTTACGTCTTTCATATTAGTGAAGCTTTTTTCTACAGTCGAATATAGTTCGATTTTGATTTTTTGTTCGTCTTAGAAAAGCTATGGAAAATGAATAACGTTACGTTAATTGTTATTCTTAAAAATTCTCATCATTATAATTCTATAACGTGTAGCCTAGAGGTACAATATTATTTAACTTTAACGACTTTCTTGATTTTATCTTAGCTTCTAAAAAAAGACAAAGTGTGTGTTATAAGAAGTAATACATAATTAACTTCATTAGTATATCTTGTGAATGCAAAAATTATTAGCGAAACAGGTTCTCGTAATACCGCAGTAAATACCGGATTTAAGATATGTATGATCTAATATCGAATGGACAAAAACAAAAGCAATAGAATTATTAGTAATTAGTAAAAAGGATTAGAAGTTATATATCTAGAGATCTCCTATGTAATTAATGAAGCAAGTTTCAAAACAATTTGCCAATTATTTTTAATACTGTTGTTTTCCAATTACACAACTTTTTTACGGTTTCCCTACCTCATATAAGATGACATCATAATGAAATCAACTCGTCATAGTACTTAAACATTTTCTTATAAACATCTCGTCATTCAGCGAGACGGCGACCATAATTGATAGAAGCCGCATCCATTTATAAGGAAAGAATCATTCATTTATTATCGTTATTCCTTCTCTAATTCTAACATAATTCGATCGTAGAAGATACCATTCAATAAAATTGTTGATTTCTTAACGTAAGTAAAAATACTGATTACCGAAATTTTTGTACATTCATGTTACCGTCAGTTAATCATTCGATCGTAGAAGATACCATTCAATAAAAATGTTGATTTCTTAACGTAAGTAAAAATACTGATTACCGAAATTTTTGTACATTCATGTTACCGTCAGTTAATCATTGCAAAAATTACAAAGTTATAAATTTTAAAAGATCTTAGATTACCATTCAATAGCATGTGAAATACATTTTCTAAATAAAAATGCATATATCAGTTATCGATAATTCATCTAATTCACGAATTTATAAATTTATGATAAAAAACTGTTACGTTTCGGGTTCATGATTATTTAGAACGAAATATGAGATCGTTTCTCAATACAATAAAGAATTAGGAAAATAGAGCAAGTACTTATGTTGAGAAATATATTTTATTATGAGTCTGCAAATGATATTTAAAAACAATGTTTTTAAGAATCGGAATTAGATTTTTTTTTAATTAGATCGATGTTGAAATGTTTATCCCGTCGGTTTTCGAGAAAAATAGATTCAGGGTACTTTGGCCTGATTAGAGCACGATATTATGGCAATGTTCATGATAATGATAATAACGGTAATAAGAGAAGTTATAATTAAACGAAATGAAGACTGTGTAATTTTTTCTATTATATTTGATCTCATAATAAAACTGTCGTCATTTATAATAGAATATTTTTCTAACGATTACTTGTACAGGCATTAACATAAAGAAAAAAATTTCATTGGGAAAATGTGGTCTATTCGGCCTTTGTTGAACTCTATTGTATTCGCTCTTATTGGAATCATTAAAAGTACTATGAAATTATTTATTCCACTGAAATACCAAATGAAGAACATTTCTGGCGAAATTGCTCTCGTCACTGGAGCTGCCGGAGGACTTGGAAGAGAATTAGCCATTAACTTAGTTAAACATGGTACCATCGTTGTCATTTGGGATATCGATCAGGAAGGTTCGTTGACATTGATAAAATATTTTTATCCTTTCAAAGATTTTTAGTTTTTTCGAAATTATAAACAGATGAAAAACGTGCAATATAATTATTTTTTGTGAACCTATATTTCTTTTTATACACGTTTCGTACCTATTGTTTGAAAAAAACAACGAATTCTTTTTTGTTTCTTTATTACGTCATACGAATTCATTTCGTAATTAGTCATATTCACTATTAATGTAAGGATGAAAAAAGGTCATAATAGTATTAATCCTTATAGGCTTTAAACAGTTTTTTCAACACGTTCGTGAAACGCTTCAAAATACTTAAGACCTCTTTAAAGAGACTTTAAACACATTTGAAATCGTTACAACATATTATTATAAAAACTGTTGAAAATGATGTTGTTTCATATTTGTCGGAGAATTTCTTTCGTTAGCGTTCAATGTCGATGCGAAGCATGTTACCTGATGAAAATAAGAAATAACAAGAAAAGATTGGCGTTTCCAGATCAAAATTTACAAGCATTCTCTCAAATTTACGATCTGATCAAGCGCTATTAAATCTTGACGATCTGATTCAGAAACACCCTAGTTGGAATAATTAATTGAAAACTTATGAATTTTTAATTAATTAACGATCCGAGTTAGCGTATAAGAATTATGTTTAATTCGTAAATTATTAGAACTTCAAGATGTTTAGATAAATGATTGATTTTCTTTTGTTACCTTTCAGGTATCGAAGAAACGAAGGAATTAGTCAAAGCTGCGGGTGGTACTTGTTACGGATACGTTTGCGACGTTCGTAATCGCGAGGATATTTATAAAACGGCTGAAATAGTTAGAGAAGAAGTTGGTCAGGTGAGATGAAATACAAAATGTCGTCTGATGTTTTTCGATGAACATTGCGAAAATTTCTTTCGATTAGGACTCGAACTATCGGTTTGGATAGCAGGAGTTCTCGTGTTAACGATGTACTCGTTTAGAAAAAGATAGTAGATAACATTATAATACTTTGCGTTTTCGAGAAGGAGCAGTGTAGCCGTTTATTTACAGTTTTGTCGATTTTAGGGTTATTTAAGGAAATTAATATTTGAACGATTACCATTGGAGCTAGTTGAAAATTTTCGGCAAATGTTCAATGAAGCCACTCTGTTGCTATTTGCATCGAGACAACCTTCGCTCGTTACGCATTCAATTTCGGGTTATTTTGAAATTTTTACGATCAGAAGTTCCTTATGAATCTGAACAGACATTCTGATTAACGTTGAATTATCGAACTGCGTCGTATAGCTCATACCTTGTATAACTATTGTTATTAGAGAAAATCCCAAGCGACGCAATTACACGTAGATAGTAGAATATTTTTATTCAAACACTTATCTAATTTGTAGGTAACTATCTTGATTAATAATGCAGGAGTAGTAAATATTGGAATTTTCTGGAATATCTCGGATGATCTTCTTACTCGTACAATGGAAGTAAATATCATGAGTCAATTTTGGGTGAGTAAAACTATAATATATCCTTATACGTTCGATTCTAAACATTCAATTATTATTACCGTTTGATTTTGTTCTTATCAATAAAAATCAATTCAAACGCTGCGGTAAATTACAATTTCGAATAATTATCGTGATATGTAAATGTACTGTTTCGGATACTGTAATGATTGTGTTGTTGTAATGGGAACAGTTTTGCGAGTTAGCTTAAATTGACAGTTTTTTCTTTTTCCTCCATCGAATTCTTTGAATTCATAGAAAATTTCATAAAAACTGCAGGTCAAACTTTTCCAAAAAATAATGCTGGTGCACTCATTATTTATATATATATATATATATATATATATATATATATATATATATATATATATATATATATATTCGTGCATGCATATGTACGTATTGAAAATGATGTACTATAAGTTGAATCGTCCAAATGGCGGATTAGAAGAAGTTTTATATATTGTTTTAATCCTCTTTGGATTCATCTATTGCCACTATAGTCCAACAATATCTTCAAAAGTTTAAAAATGATGGTAAATAGAGATTTGATATACATACGATTGATTTCGAATCAATTCCTTGAAATGTACTCGCTCTTACCGTAAACTAAACTACTGTAAACCCAGCTGCACTTCAAGCATCGATTGTATCGACAAATTAATTTGATCAATGTAGGTGATCAATAAAAAATAATTACGGCTAGCTAGTTCGGTTAAACACTGCTCTTAGGAAAAGTGAAATTTCTGTATGTATGTCTTCGTCCGGTAATAAATATATTTGTCAAGACAGTAAGGAAATTTGAAAAAGTTTACCCTATATTCCCACAAAATTCCCAGATTATTGTGATAATGGAATTGTTTCAGACGGTGAAAGCATTCCTCCCGGCGATGATAAAAAACAACAAAGGTCATATTGCTAACATAGCGAGTGTGGCCGGTCTCACAGGTTGTCCGGTAATTGTAGATTATTGTACGTCTAAATATGCTGCTGTTGGTTTCAATGAAGCATTACAAATGGAATTTGAAGTATGTAATCTGCTTAATTTAGGATATTTAGTTGCTGTCAGAAATACCGATTGATGAGGTATATTATTGTTTCCAATTTTTTTTTGTTTATACGTTTTATCTAGTTGCATGGACGTGACATTAGTACAACGACAATATGTCCGTTTTTCATTCACAGTACGGGCATGCCTGCATTTAAATACTCTGGGTATGAGTGTTTAATATCTGCAGAGATAGTTTCTGAATAAATGTAGTGATAATAAATATATGTTTCAGGATTATTCCAACTCTCAGTCCACGAGATGTTGCTGAGAAGACCATAACTTCCATTCGGTGTAATAAGAAGCTTGTTTTAGTGCCAAGTTACTTTCACTTTATAATATTTTTCAAAAGGTATAAAAAATTTCTTTGAAAAACCAACTTTTATTCATTAATCTTTTCTTCAATTTTTATCGTTTACAGTTTAATAACAAATTTAAATAAAATTTCAGTATATTGCCATGGTATATTTTCTCTAAATTATTCCGCTTGGTATGGAATCTTGATCCAACTGAATTTGAACCAAACTTAGAAAATATCAATAATTAACTAAACGCATATTTAAAGATAGTAAAGGAAACAGCTAAGTATACTTCAATATATAATGTACTAAAATATACACAGCGAATCCCACACATCTAGCACAGCTTGTATTTTCTAAACTGATAAAAACTGAAAAAAATGTTTTATGTCAAAGTTAAATGATTTTGGACGTTTCATTGTATGATATTAATTTCATGTACATCTGTGCAACGTTGTATCAGAAAAATTCAACAGCACTGATATTTTAATGAAAACTAATAATTGGTAGAGACATTCATGCAGTTTCCTACGACCAAAAAAAAAGTGTTAGAATACTTATTATTTAAATTTATATATTAGGAAGTTATTGCAGTTAACAGTTTCTTTAATTATTTCAGTCGACATTATTCTGCTACAAATATTAATCGCTAAACTTAATGCAAAATTAAGATTTTGAAGGCTTAAGGATTCATTGCACGTGATATTATCTGCTCGTTAATGTAATATAGAATATCAATAAAAAATTAATAAAATATGTAATTACAGTAATATATTAAGAATAAATAGGAAATGTGTGTTTGTTGTGTGTTAAGAATAGTTACTACTGAAATTTCATCCTTTTATAGGAGCTATTCCAAACCAACTGGCTATATTTCTGTGATTGAATGAAAAATGAATTCATTTGAATGAATTTCAATATATAATATAATTCAATATATATATGTGTATATATATATATATATATATATATATATATATATATATATATATATATATATATATATATATATATATATATATATATATAAGGAGTATAGATAAGGAAGCACAGATGGAAAGTTAAGACACTATAAATAAAAAAAGAACAGTCATCTACCATACCTCATCTTCAAGGTATATATGTAAGTATTTTTTAGAATCTTTGTCTATTCTAATATGACACGATCTGAACTGAGACAACTTAAACTCCTTCTAGAATGATTATATAGATTTATTTTTTATAGACTTGAATATCTGCCTAAATTAATAATTTGTGTGGAATCATGAGTATTGCTCGAGACTAAAGTTTCCAAAATGACTAGTGTTTTGATACGTTTTGTAAAGTTGATACTAAATTGATACTTTTTATTAGCTTCGCATACCTGTTAGTATTTTATTGTTCTCGTTTCGGACGAAATCTTGGTTATGGCTTCGTTATTAAATCATTATAATTTTACATTATACAGTATAGAGAAATAATATTATTCAACTATGATATTCTTTTTCATCTTATCTTCGTAACTTGTAATGGTGACAAAAAGCTTGTTCACAAAAGCGATAAAAAATGAACTCTGTTAGCACATCTAGTTCACGTACAAAATGCAATGATTACGTTATTGTGACGTAAGCACTGCTCAATTTCTTATAATGTTGTGAAAAACTTATTTATTGATTTATTGATTATTTATTGATTCATAAATGTATATATATATATATATATATATATATATATATATATATATATATTTATATGGAGAGATGGAAGATTACCGAGCTGGCTAGTCGTGTGTTTGTGAGATAAGCCGATCGGTAGATGAAAAAAGAAATGCAAGGTTCTAACGCTAATTAGTTATGTGCACGTGTGAGAGAGAATGATAAAAGAATGCGAGAGTGAATATGCGACAGTGTCTTGAATCTTGAACAAAACACTAAACCTGAGTGATAATGTCCAGCGAGTGACGTACTAGCAAAAAACTGTGACAGCAACCAGCGAATAGCATAACAGCGAAATGACAAAAGGACCAGCGGGTCAGCCAACAGTGAACTGCGTGTAACTTTTTTTTTATAGTTTTACATCTATTAAATATATTTTTAGATCTAACCAATAGTCGAGAACAACATGTTTTCTTCAACATTGCGCCTGCCGATCAATAAGGTAAAATTGAATGTGTCATCTTTTACACCACGCCTTTAATTTTTTCCTTACACACACACACATACACGCGCGAAAATACTAATTACAAAAAAAAAAATGAAGAACAGAATCGTTAAACGCAGAAAGATCATAAAAAGAAAGATTGATTGTTTTGAAGTAGAATATCGGAATCGACAACGATTATAATCTGTTTAATATTTCCTTCCCTCTCTCTCTGTCTCTCGCTCTCTCTTTCTCTCTCTCTCTCTCTCTCTCTTTCTTTCTTTCACATACACTCACTTTCACTCGCACGCTCATACATGCTGTCGTTTTATATTGATGCTATCAAGACGGACTAAAGTTTATAATATAAAATTAAACGAATGCTTTTACATGAATATCAATTATCATTTGTCATATCTATTGCAGATTAAAAAGATAAAAAGGTCCGATAGAAGTGATGTTTTTTTAGTCAATTTAATTCTATATAATTTAGTTTCTCACATTCACTTTATATCCTCAAGATACTCCTTTTTCCAATTCCCGTATTCAATTCCGATTTTGGCGAATTGTAAAAGTCGATAAAGATAAAGTGCGGGAAAGAGATAAATAAAACGATAGATAGATAGATAGATAGATAGTTAGATAGATAGATAGAGAGAGAAAGAGAGAGAGAGAGAGAGAGAGAGAGAGATTTCGAAAAGTTATATATTATATTTAAAATATCGTAAACAACTTATTCAGATACAAATATCGTTTCATTCTATTTCCATTTCCTAACTTTCAAAAATACAAGTGGATTATAATTAAAATAAAAAATAAATTATCATTTTTCAATTCGATCGAAATCTTTATATCTTTAAAATAGCATATCAACGGTTTTTACTTTGTCGTCGCTTTTTGAGGATTGTTTAAAATTTTTAAATTATTTTTTACTTTTTTTCGCGTAGAAATTTAAATAATGGTAACGATTGTTCACTATGCAAAATTTGAATAGAAATCTCCTACCAAAAGTAATTGGTATTTTGTCATAATCTTTTTCGAGTAATGCTGGATTTATAGCTTATACCCGCATACATGTCGTTATATTGTGCACTATCTTTTTCTCTTGATTACTCACAAGGTGAACAATCACGTGCAACTTATACCTTATCACTCGCTCTCTCACTCTCTCTTTATCCCTCTCTTACTTACAGTTATCACTCTCGTGTACAGAAGAGAAACAAAACAATGCGACATATGATTTATCTTAATATTTTTCCTCCTATATCATTTTATATAACGTTTATTCGTATTACTTCTGTTCCATCTTCTATATAATCGCTATAGAAGTTTCATTAGAAAAAAGATTTTTAAGTACGTAGTAATTTTGGTACATGATGTAACGAAATATGTTCACAATAAGTGTCTAGGAAAAATTTAGTATCAATCGGTAAAACAGATATCATATATTAGCCATTTTTTAAATGGACCTAACACTTATTTCTCATTATATAAATATCTCCATTCAAGCATGATTTGATCTTTCTGTGTTATAAGGAGCAGCTTGTACGGTTCGTTCGTTTGTCGTCGTGTCGCGGTTTCTCTATAATAGAAAAGATTAGTGCCTTTTTATACGATAAAAATTATTGACGTCACGTCGCCGGTTTATTAATGTCATTCCTTCTTTTTGTTCTCTTATACTTCGATTCTAGAGGAAGATATAACAACTGTTACGAGCCGATAGGACGTAAGTTTTTAGGAGTTCTTAGATAACTTTATAAATGTACGCGTACTATATTTTCGAAATGAAAATGCATCTTGTGATAATTATCAATAATTCATCTAACTTAACAATCTATAAATTCATATTAAAAGACTGTTATTTGCTAGGTTTATTAATTAGGGCGCTATATGAGTACGAGTTTGAATACAAAAAATAAAACTTAATATAGCAATAGAATTTTTGTTGTCTCACTATAACATATTGAATACAAATACAAAAAGATATTTAATTACATTTGTCAATTGATCTACGTATATGACATTGAATGAATATGTTGGAAACTAATATTTTTTTTTAGTTTTGCTTTTCAGGTAAGAAAGAAACGACGAAATTAATAAAACTTGCTGGTGATATATGCTACGCAATGGTAATATTTGTAATTTTCGCAATCGCGAAGGTATTTATTAAAAGGCAACATTGCTTACGGAGGATACTGGTAAAGTGAAAAGTCATCAAAAACGTCGTTAGACTATTTCCAATGAACAATTCGAAAAATTCTGTCGATTTGGAATTTACTTACGAAAGGAAGCAACGCTGTTATAATTGTTGGAAATAAATTATTTAATTAAGTAATCGACGCATCCTTTAGAACCTTTAGTTATAATATGTTATATGTTATTGATATATATTAATTAATGATCTATGCCTGCGTTATATTTTTGTCACTTAAATATTAATTCTGTTGTTCTTTTTTTCCGGATTGTCGAGCAAGCAAGGCGTGTTTTTTTAAGCTTTGTAAATAAAGTTCTTTTCTAAATGATCTCATGCTGCACAATAAATATAATCTGACAATAACATTGATCTGACGATCGAGCAGTATCGCTCAAATTAATTGCATCGATACACAATATAGTATAATATTTGATCGTTCTTATTAATCGATTTGTCAAACAAATAGCAATAGTCGATTTTGTCAAACTCAATCTATGGAATGGTTAAACAAAAATTATTACCTCCAAATGTTGAATTCAATGAACTGTGCTAGATAGAATTAGAAATATGCACTTTTCTCAAATGAGTATCTTTATATGCTTTTTAAAATTTTTATTGGGGTATATTCTTACTTTTTCCCCTTCATTATTAGGTTCTTTTTAATGAACATAATATCTACACAACCGTAATACGTCCTATTTTCATTCACAGTACGGGTATGCCTGTAGATGGATACTGTGGGCATGAATGGTTTGTATGTACGTATAGAACTAGTTACTAAATAAATATGATGGCAACAAATATACGTTTTAGGATTTTGATGAATCTCAGTCGAGAAGGAGTTGTTGAGAAAATTATAATATCTCTCCAAACACACAGACAGCACACGTACATTTATAATATTGAAATGACGTTGTCCACGATATCAAAAGAGAACAATCATGCAAGACTCTCAATTTTTGTTTCTCTCCAGGAGAAAGGAAACGTATACTAATTAACTATTTGTTTGATCGCTTAAACTATAAGTAAAAATTACAATAAAAAATTGAAAACGTACGTATAGTTATTATTGATGTTTAGCATTATCATTCTGGATCTTCGTTGATATATATATCTTCTTGCAGCTAACCAATGATTCTTCTATCGATTCAGGAGAAAGATAAAATAAAATCCATGAAAAAACAACGTAATTTAAAAACAAAAAATCCTATGGTCATATCTTGAAATTTTATTTAGTTACATGTTTTAAATTATAAACGATTAAAGTTATAAAGATAAGTCATGAACTTGTAGATAAAGTTAACGAAGGACAACTCGATAATATAATTTTAACATTAGTAACAATTTGAGGTATGTTGGCTCAAAATTCTGTTTATTCGGACACGGACTTTTGTTGAGAGAGATCTTATATATGTCTTCTAAAGATCAATAATTTGTTGAGCGGATCGTCTAGATCTGGGCTCGTTTGATTCGATATTTTGAATTGTGAATCTTCTGCCACTGCAGTTAATATGACTAGAATAATTTAAACATCGATTGAGTTCCTTTGGAATTTAATCACTTGATCCAACAACTGGATTAATATGAATCAAACTTTATATACTAAACGAAAGATGATTTTCGAACGATTGTGTAGACGAACTGTGGGGTATTCGATTGATCTTATAAGGGTTTTGCTCAATAGCTGATTTAGTAAAACTCAACCAATATAAAAAAGTGTAATTAACTGAATAAGATAAACAAAAAAATATTATTACCCCATAGAGTTCTATTCAATGAACCATTTTATATTTTATTATTTTATTTTATATATTTTTTTTTCTAAAGAAGACACTCAGTAAATATATATAAAAAGATTTATAGGGCCTTGTATATTGCCCATTTTATGAATGTGTGTTTGTGTATATACTTCTCTGAAAAAAATGAAAGTCACTTTAGTTTGTTTTAGACGAATTCGCTCATCTACTGTTATTCTAAGTGTTTTGACGAACAGTCCAGCTTCTTTAATAAAATTGTATAAAATTCTTTAATAAAATTTAAAAAAATTCGAACGCGGAGAAGATTTTTAATTAAGATTTTTGAAATAATAACAATAATTTACTTTAGGATTTGACGATAATATAATTGATTTTTCTCATACGAGTTGTCAATAATATATATGAATTATATTACGAGTTCTTAATAATAACATTATTTATCTAATGATTACTATCGTAAATTTCAAAGGCAAATACAGATTTTTATAGACGAATTCTAATTATTGGTTTTTCATAATCATTCAGGACCTTCACAGGTATACTTGTCTTGCTGCCGTTTATTAATGAATCTCCTATATGTTCAGAAGATGGTAAATCATCCTTAATCGTATAATGAAATTCCATAATAACAAAATCCCATGGTAATATCCGAAAATTCTTTTTATTTTTGTTCCTTATATTATAAATGACAAAAACCAACTTTAAACCATATAAAAGTACATGAAATCCTTAGAGAGAAATTGATTAGACCATTTAAAAATTAGCAGAAATTTGAAATAGCCTGGAAATAAAATTTGCTTCATGTTACATCGTAAGGATATAAAAATTTTCTCAACAACTCCTTGCGGACTGAGAATCGGAAAATTCCTGGAACGAATATTTATCATTGTTAAATGTATTCAGTAACAAGTTCTACAAGTATGAAACATTCATTTCGAGAGTATCCACCTGTAAGGATGTCCGTACTGTGAATGAAGTACGGAAATTTCGGTTGTGTAGGTATTATCTTTTTCGTATTAAGAAGGATGTATAAAAAAAAAACATATACCTCAACAATTGGTATTTCCAATAGAAAATACATATAATAAATTAAGCAATATATATACCTTTAATTCAATTTGAAATACTCCATTATAGCTCACAGCTGCGTAATTAAGGGTGCACAAATCTACGATTTTCAACGAGCTTAGCTACGCTCACAATATTTAAGTTTTGTTGTCAACAAAAGCCTCATAAATCTTACTAGTAATCGATAATAATTTTAACTTATTCTACGAGTGGTCTGTAAAGACTTAACTTATCTTATGAGTAGTCGATACAATTCTAGATTTATCATAATAGTAGCCAATTTTGTATTTGATATGATTTATGAATTGTCGGTAATATTTTTATTTACCTTAAAATTTGTCGATACAAAGGTTTACATAACTTACGAGTAGTCGATATCGATATTCACTTCCAGATTCTTTCTATGAACGTGAAATAAAATGGCTACTAGTACAAGGATCTTATTTTCTCTTTTGTTTTAATCTTTCTTTACTCTTTTAGCTCGGTGCATGCGTGATAATAAATTTTTGTTATTTTGTCCATTTTATCTAGGACAAATTATTAATTTATTTATTTTTATCTACCGAGATTAATATTATTTTTGTTTATTCCTATATGAAATAATATATCGTTCTGCTTTTCATTATCGGCCTTGTTTTAAATTCATTCATGACTGTTCGCAAACATTATTTATTTCATTATCTAGATATAAGAATATCTATATTTGTTCAAATGTACACTTTGTGTCTTTATTCCTGTGTGCACAGAAATGTAAATAAAACTGATGGATGAACATACGCATCCTGATCTTCGATGACCACGTTACTCATTTCGGCATCTTCGAGAGTAACGGAGTCCTTAGTTTAATGGTTATTTGCAAGATCATAATAAGTTTACACAATAGTTGTATCTCGTTAAATAAGTCACGATTTCGTTATTAACGTTCAATATCTACTTGAATTTGGTATGCATCTCAGGAAAACAAAATTAATTTATAAAAAATAGCTGACGCATTTCTTTAATTTACATCTCCATAATTTTTATTTCCTCCTAAAGTGATCAATATTGCGTTATTCCACGCTGATAGAATAGTTTTAATTCATGTAACAGTGTTTGTTATTCTTCAATTAGTCACTCTTCGATCGGAATATTTTCACTCGCTACACATTTTCATGTTTCAGTCTCATTCGTATTGTCAAGGAGAGTTTGATCTATATTAATATCGTAAAAACGGGAGAGGAAGGTTGTTGGTAAATATTGTAATCACATCTTAGTATTGCGTGTTTTAATTATGCCTATCGAATATCTTAAGCTATGAATTTTTGTGCTTGCGATGAGAACATCGATTACTTTAATATTTGTACGTAACCGTTGTACAGTTTTTTTCACTTAGACAGAAAAAATTTATGATTGGATTTAAAATCCTGTAGTATTAATTAACTGTATGCTATCTTTAGATTTGCATGACTGGTTTGCGTCTGGTAAATAGATTCTTTTTATATGTTGAAAAAGTAAGGAAGTGTCCGCGATTAAGAGAATGATTACATTTTTCAAACGTCAGCAAATGTATCGAATTTAAATCATAAGAATACTTTGGTAAGCAATTGTTGGTGTTGTTTAGTATTTCTTTTGAGGTCATTTTTAACCACACTCGATTGCAAATTATGCTTGAAAAGCTGAATGTATTGTGTCAAAATTTTTTCTGAAATTTTCGATGAGTGCCGTTTTTGTCCTTGAAATTTGTATAAAATTTGTTTGGTTCAGGTAAACTTAATAAAGTGCTAATAAACGTTTCTTTATTTGTAGATAAGTTGACTGCATTCTCAACATTATCAACGGTCGGAAATTGAGCAGCTGGCATTGTTGATTCTAACGAAACTGCATTTTTTTATAGCTTTTTAGAACAATCGAAATTCTCACAGACAAAATCTATGACAATTTTTGGAGCTCTTTCGGGCGATTTTTAGATATACCGTCATTTACAGAATACTCTTACTCATTCTGTAGTTAATTTCTTCGATATTATTAATAATGTCAATTAATATTACTTGAAATTAATATACCATTAAGTTACACAATAACAATTCTAACAAAAATCGAAAATGTACAACACTAAACTAAACAAAGTATACGAGAAAGAAACGTTTGTTTGTAACGGGTGTTAACAACATGTTAACTTTATTTGAACCACATTGCATACAAACACACACACATACAGAGGCATACTACTTCTGCGCACATATGAGTTTTCATATATACCTAATAAACATGTATTATATACATTTATATATATATATATATATATATATATATATATATATTTTTTTTTTTTCTTTCTTTTTCCTTCAAAACGAGGAACACAAAGAGGAAGGATAAAATCGTTCGTAATGAAAATAATACTAGTAATAATAATAATAATAATAATAATAATAATAATAATAATAATAATAATAATAATAAGAATAATAACAACAACAGTAATAATACATTATTTTATAATTGATCTTATAAAGATGTTGTAATTGTTAAATATAGGCAATTATGTAACAATCATCGCTCCGTATGAGACATTAAAACAACGGTGAATGTTTATATAAACATGAGGATCGTTCGATCTCTGCTCGAATTTATTATATTCAGGCTTGTTGGAATTGTCAGAAGCATTATGAAATCATTTATTCCATTCAAATATCAAACGAAGGACATTTCTGGCGAGATGGTCTTGTCGCTGATGCTGTCGAAGGACTTGGAAGAGCATTAGTCCTTAACTTAGTTAAACATGGTGTCATCGTTGTCGTTTTGGACATTAATCAAAAAGGTCAGTTGACTTTGATGTTCCATGATTTAACAAATTCTTTGTTTGTTCCAAATTATATACGAAAGAGAAATCTATGGTGAATAATCAAAAAAACGTTTGCATGTAAAATCAGCATACGTTTGTATGTATTGTATGAAATATTATTTCCGTTTATGTATATAGTACTAAACATTCTTATCGAGCAATTCCGCTTACAGGCATGTTCGTATTGTGAATGACATAAGGAGCTATTATTGTAGTATTGATACAACATCCTTAGATTAGTCCAATCGATGGAACAAGTGATTACATCTTAATTATATGATTGGAAATCAATCGATGTCTACATTATTCCAATTTATAGTCGTTTTGAACCGTTTATAATGGCATACTATAATGACAATGGATTCATGCGAAAAACGGGTATAAGAATATATGAAACTTGCTCTAATCAGCCGTCTAAACAATTCGACTACGAGTACAACATTATCCATACGGACATGAGTACACACGCATATATAAATACAGAGATTACCTATATAAGATTTTTCAGAAAATCTGATCAACAGTTTTTATGATACGTTTTATGAGTTCAAAAGACTTGAAGGAGGAAAAAGAAGGAACTATCAATCTAAGGGAAATCGGCTTCATTTTCCAGTTGGTCTGGAATTGATCATTTTCCAACCACACAATCATACATTATACGATACAGTACACTTACATATTACGATATTTATTCGCAATTGTAATCCGTCGCAGCATTTGAATTGCATTTTTATTAATAAGCTACAAAATCAAACAGTAATGTTAAATGAATTCGTTTGGAATTTTGTATATGAGGAATATATTATAGTTTTACTTACCCAAAATAGACTCATGATATTTACTTCCATTATACGACTAAGAAGATTATCCGGAGTTTCCAAGAATTTTCCAATATTTATCACTCCAGCATTATTAACCCAGATGGTTACCTACAAATTAGAAAAGTATTTGAATAGAAATATTCTACTATCTACGTATAAAAGCGTCGCGTTAGATGTCCTCTAATAACAATATTTATACAAGATATTAGCCATGTGACGCAATTTGATATTTCACTGCTAATCATAACGCCTGATCGAGGTGATATGAAACTTCTAATTGCCAAAATTAGAAAATTTTCCAAAATACAATGCGTGACGAGCGAAGATCGTCGCGACACAAATAAGAAAGTACATAGATTCATTGGAGATTTATCGAAAATTTTCAAATAATTTTAACCCATTTGCATCATACGGAAAAGTGGAAAATTAGCCTATGTCACCAAAATTTTTTTTTATTTTATAAACAACTAACGCGAATGTCTGCGCTTCAGTGATAATGGCCTGGAAAATTCCGCGCATATACGAGCTTATGATACATATCATAATAAAACGATTAATGATAATCGTATAAATATTTATTTCTCTAAATGCCGCACAAAATCGATAAAACTGTAAATGAACATCTGTGCTGTTCATTTAGAAAAACGCAACCTGTACCTAGCATAACGATATCGAGAATGTTCTTCAACATTAGTGTGTTATCCAATACATCGTTAGTACAAAAACGCCTGCACTCCAAAACCTATTGATCTTAAGAATAAATAAACAACACCTCTCGATACAAGAAATCGATTTTACATCGATAAAATGTTTCGCAATGCATCTAACGAAGTTTTGCATGTCATCTCACCTGACCAACTTCTTCTCTATTTCACCCTTTTTATAAATATCCTCGCGATTACGAACATCGCAAACGTATCCATAACAAGTACCACCAGAAGCTTTTATTAATTTCATCGTTTCTTCGATATCTGAAAGGTAACGAAAGAAAATCAATCATTCATCTAAGCATCTTTAAGTTTTGATGATTTACGGATTAAAGATAATTCTTATGTGCTTACTCTAATCGTTAATTATCGTAACTGTTCTTAGCGAGTAAATAGTATACATACGTCCTTTGACAAACGAAATTAAATATGTTTAGGTGTTTTTATTCGACATGCTATTAGTTAGTGGTGAAAACACTATTAGGAAGACATTAGAAGTAACTGCGTATAATAGCTTTAAAGGTACATTTACGTGTGCATTCGTACTTAATACGACGTAAGATAAACGTATAGTTCTTTATAATACATAATTAATAATATTATATCTTAAGAAGAAAAATATTTTAATATTTAACTTGATTTCATCAGTTTCACTTAATCTATCTACCGAAGTGCAGAATACAATATATAGATAAATAAATATGTGCGTAAAGGGTGTTGCCGAAATAGATAACCAAACTTTAAAAACATATTTTGTTCACTCCAAGAATGTAAAAAAGTCATATAAATCTATTTATGAGTTGAGAAGTAAACGTTTCCATATCATTATTTATATGACATTTTTTCATCCATTCAGTGATAAAAATATCGTTTAAAGTTTGATGTTTTATTACTATATACATAAACGGAAATAATATTTCATAATATACATACCAAAGTATGCTGATTTTACATGCAAACGTTGTTTTGGTTATTCACCATAGATTTCTCTTTCGTATATAATTTTGAAGAAACAAAAAATTTGTTAAATGACGGAACATCAAAGTCAACTGACCTTTTTGATTAATGTCCAAAACGACAACGATGACACCATGTTTAACTAAGTTAAGGACTAATGCTCTTCCAAGAACTCCGACAGCATCAGTTACGAGACCATCTCGCCAGAAATGTCCTTCATTTGATATTTTAATGGAATAAATGATTTCATAATGCTTCTGACAATTCCAACAAGCCTGAATATAATAAATTCGAGCAGAGATCGAACGATCCTCATGTTTATATAAATATTCATCGTTGTTTTAATGTCTCATACGGAGCGATGATTGTTACAAAGTCGCCTGTATTTAACAATTACAACATCTTCATAAGATCAATTATAATATAATTTATTATTGTTGTTGTTGTTGTTATTATTATTATTATTATTATTAACATTATAATTATTATTTGTATTATTACTATTATTATTACTAGTATTACTTTCGTCGTTATCATTATCATTGACTTAATATCAAAATCGTCGTCATCATAATTTATATTACTAATATTAATACTACTATTATATGATTATGTTTGAAGTAGGTTCAGGTCCAAGCCCTACTTCTTTCTTCCACGAAAGAATCCTCTATACTCTTTCTAAAAACCCACGAGACATACATTTCTACTTTCGATTTAGGAATCTACTACCAATATTTCAAAATCCTTTTTTCAATTACCATCTACCGACTCATAAAAAGCATCATTCATTGTTTATTTATTGCATTCGGAAACGAACTTATAACGCATTTTGGTCAACCCAGAACTCGTTACGTAACAATCTTTTATTATTAATTTATAGATTTATGATTTAAATGAATTCTCAATAATAAACACAAGACATATTTTTAAGAGGTAGCTCACATGTTATTAAAAAGTGACCTAACAATTGCCAAACATTATACACCCGGTACGAATAATGCAATAATTAACAGGACATAATATCAATGCGTGGAAAAAGAATATTCTGATGAATGACATAACTTAGGTAAGGAAATCGTTGTACTAGTAGCCATTTTATTTCACGTTTATAGACAAAATCTGGAAGAGAATATCGATACTGACTACTAGTAAGGTATATAAACTTTTGTATCGACAAATTTTCAGGTAAATTCTTATTTACAAAAGTTTTATTTACATATCTATGCACACAGGAATAAGGACTCAAAGTGTAGATTTGAACAAATATAGATATTCTTATATCGAGATAATGAAATAAATAATGTTTGCGAACAGTCATGAATGAATTTAAAACAAGGCCGATAATGAAAAGCAAAACGATATATTATTTCATATAGGAATAAACAAAAATAATATTAATCTCGGTAGGTAAAAATGAATAAATTAATAATTTGTCCCAGATAAAATGGACAAAATAACAAAAATTTATTATCACGCATGCACCAAGCTAAAAGAGTAAAAAAAGATTCAAACAAAAGAGAAAATAAGATCGTTGTACTAGTAGCCATTTTATTTCACGTTCATAGAAAGAATCTGGAAGTGAATATCGATATCGACTACTCGTAAGGTATGTAAACCTTTGTATCGACAAATTTTAAGGTAAATAAAATATTACCGACAATTCATAAATCATATCAAATACAAAATTGACAACTAATATGATAAATCAAGAATTGTATCGACCACTCGTAAGATAAGTTAAATATTTACAGACAACTCGTAAAATAAGTTAAAATTATTGTCGAATAATAGTAATGTAAATCGAGATCATAATTAAAAATATTACAATAAATCAAACTATTGTCGAAAATTCATAAGATAATTGAAATATATCATGAAGATCTCATATAATAAATCAATTATATTACCGACAACAAATCTTTTATATATCTCCTTATGTTTATTAATAAAAACGATTATACGAACCAAGAAGAACAGAATTGGTTTTAAATGTTTTCAACTATTTTCAAAAGTTCCCACTTCGTTAAAATAACATAAATAAATAAATGGCCAGGATTCGAACCACTAAATCGATCAAGTACCTCGCAGCGTGATGGCCACACTTCTATATGTAGGTAACATCACATTACACTGTTACCTACACTGTTGTAATTGATATTACCATTCTCTACAATATATCTATTTATCTTATAATTAAAGACTCAATAATTTGGCTCGTGTTCCATTATCCGTATCTATTCTGTCGTCCCTTATCAATCTATTATGAAATATCTATCTTTCCCCGAAAAGAAATTATTCAATTTATATATCTTTCCTCTTCCGCTTATTGTTTCCGATCCTAACAACGTTCTTTTTAATTTCTATCAATGCGTTATACTTTTTCTTACAATGTATTTATTTGTCTTATATTTCAAGTCTTAATAATTTGGATTTTGTGTCAACAACCGAACCTATAACACAGTTTGGATCACCTATATGTCTCTAACAGGTTTTTAATTTGAGTCAAGGACAGGACGCCCTGAGCAGAAAAGATAGTTTGATCAGACCGGTTTGTTTGTTCTATTTATAAGTTAGTAAATCGCAATAATTACGACATTGCCGCTATTATATAATACTACACAGACACACACCCACGTATATAAATATATAGTTATTTATATTATATATTTTTATAAAATATATATATTTTTGTAAAACATTTATTGAATTAGTTCGTAGAAGTAATAAAATATCATCTCAGTTTAGTGTTATTTCTAATAGAGAAAATATCGTAGTCGAATATAAATAATAAACGTTATAATTAAATGATATTACAGCATAAATGGTTCAATTTAAAAATATATATATGAAAATGTAGATTATTAAAAAAAAATACAACCGCACTGTCAATCGCAAAAATCTCAGAATAATGATAAAAAAGAGTGGATTGTTTTTAACTACAACATCGACATGGAGAAAAATTAATTTAGGAATTTACTTATTTTTCCCCATTTTTTTATAATAACTATGTTTGATAAAATATTGATAAATACTATTTGTCGTACGTTGCCTTCGTTATTCATTCGTTAACTTACCTCAAACCTTTGCTATTTACTTTCCGAATCCAATAATTTACAATTACCATTTTATACATGATGTAATAAATTGGTATGTTTCATGTTGATGTGTTCGACATGAAAATACAATTTACCATATTATATGGACGCTATATGTTATTTATATTGTAATCGCTTAAAATAGTATGAAAAGTGGAATATATTATTTATTGAAAGCAAATCATAAAATGAAAGAAACGCATTTTCATGATTATCGATTTTTGTTTTTCTTACAATCAGCAGACTAAAGAATTAAGAGTTCCAAGCGAAAGAAGTCGAAATTCAATAGTTAATTTTGTTTTTCTACTGTGATACCTTGCGTTATTCCGTTTAATTGCTCTGTGAGCAAATTTTAAAGATAGAATGAGATAGATAGATAGATTGATAATTAGATAGATATATATATAGATAGATAGATAATTATACTCACAAATATATTTTCAAGGTGTATAGAAAAAATTTAGAAATAATCAGTCAAATAGGTATCATATATTAGTCATTTAGGAAATGCATCCCTACACGGCTTTTTACTGTGTAGTAACCCCCACCAAGTATAGAATTATATTACCGTGTTATAATACCGTACCTCGTACACCTCGCTCGGCATTCAGTGTGTTGACGAACGTAGGAAGAGTTGCTCTTTTTCAAGGAAAAATATTATTGATCACGTCGACAATTTGAAGGTGTTATTTACCTATCTTCTTTCTTCCAATTCTTGTATCCTAGAAGAGGATCTGTCGGTAGTTGATTTTCTACGTAAGTTATATCATTCATCTGAATATTTCATTTTCCACGCGTTAATATTATCCACAGTTAATTACTACATTAATCGTAACGGGTGTATAATGCTTGGTAATTGTTAGTTCACTTTCTAATTACATGCGAGCTATCTTTTAAAAATACATCCTTTGTTTATTATTGAGAATTCATTTCATTCACGATTTTGTAAATTAATAATGAAAGTATGTTACGTGTCGAGTTCAGGAATCAGAATGCAATACAAGTTCGTAGCCGATTACAATAAATAAACTATGAATGATGCTTTTTATGAATCGGTAGATGCTAATTGAAAAGAAGATTTTGAAATATCGATAGTAAAATATTAAGTCGAAAGTAGAAATGTATGTCTCGTTGGCTTTTAGAAAGTGTGTACAGGATTCTTTCGTGGAAGAGAGAAGTGGTTATTGGACTTTCAACCTACTTCAAAAATAATCGAATAATAGTAGTATTAATAATAGTAATATAAACTTTGATGATGACGACTTTGATATTAAGTTAATGATAATGATAACGACGAAAGTAATACTAGTAATAATAATACTAATAATGTAAATAATGTAAATAATAATAATAATAATAATAATAAAAATAATAATAATAATAACAGTAACAATAATAAATTACATTATAGTTAATCACATCAAGGTGTTGTAATTCTTAAATACAGGCAACTTTGTAACAATCATCGCTCCGTAAGAGACATTAAAGCAACGGTGAATATATATATAAACATGAGGACCGTTCGATCTCTGCTCGAATTTATTATATTCAGGCTTGTTAGAATTGTCAGAAGCATTATGAAATCATTTATTCCGCTAAACATCAAATTACGCATATAACAATTATTGATAATTCATCTAAATCACGAGTCCATAAATTCAAAGTAAAAGACTGTTACGTGTCGGGTTCATGATTATTTAGGGCGAAATATGAGATCGTTTCTCAATACAATAAAGAATTAGGAAAATAGAGCAAGTACTTATGTTGAGAAATATATTTTATTATGAGTCTGCAAATGATATTTAAAAACAATGTTTTTAAGAATCGGAATTAGATTTTTTTTTAATTAGATCGATGTTGAAATGTTTATCCCGTCGGTTTTCGAGAAAAATAGATTCAGGGTACTTTGGCCTGATTAGAGCACGATATTATGGCAATGTTCATGATAATGATAATAACAGTAATAAGAGAAGTTATAATTAAACGAAATGAAGACTGTGTAATTTTTTCTATTATATTTGATCTCATAATAAAACTGTCGTCATTTATAATAGAATATTTTTCTAACGATTACTTGTACAGGCATTAACATAAAGAAAAAAATTTCATTGGGAAAATGTGGTCTATTCGGCCTTTGTTGAACTCTATTGTATTCGCTCTTATTGGAATCATTAAAAGTACTATGAAATTATTTATTCCACTGAAATACCAAATGAAGAACATTTCTGGCGAAATTGCTCTCGTCACTGGAGCTGCCGGAGGACTTGGAAGAGAATTAGCCATTAACTTAGTTAAACATGGTACCATCGTTGTCATTTGGGATATCGATCAGGAAGGTTCGTTGACATTGATAAAATATTTTTATCCTTTCAAAGATTTTTAGTTTTTTCGAAATTATAAACAGATGAAAAACGTGCAATATAATTATTTTTTGTGAACCTATATTTCTTTTTATACACGTTTCGTACCTATTGTTTGAAAAAAACAACGAATTCTTTTTTGTTTCTTTATTACGTCATACGAATTCATTTCGTAATTAGTCATATTCACTATTAATGTAAGGATGAAAAAAGGTCATAATAGTATTAATCCTTATAGGCTTTAAACAGTTTTTTCAACACGTTCGTGAAACGCTTCAAAATACTTAAGACCTCTTTAAAGAGACTTTAAACACATTTGAAATCGTTACAACATATTATTATAAAAACTGTTGAAAATGATGTTGTTTCATATTTGTCGGAGAATTTCTTTCGTTAGCGTTCAATGTCGATGCGAAGCATGTTACCTGATGAAAATAAGAAATAACAAGAAAAGATTGGCGTTTCCAGATCAAAATTTACAAGCATTCTCTCAAATTTACAATCTGATCAAGCGCTATTAAATCTTGACGATCTGATTCAGAAACACCCCAGTTGGAATAATTAATTGAAAACTTATGAGTCTTGTATTAATTAACGATCGGAGTTAGCTTATAAGAATTATGTTTAATTCGTAAATTATTAGAACTTCAAGATGTTTAGATAATTGATTGATTTTCTTTTGTAACCTTTCAGGTATCGAAGAAACGAAGGAATTAGTCAAAGCTGCGGGTGGTACTTGTTACGGATACGTTTGCGATGTTCGTAATCGCGAGGATATTTATAAAACGGCTGAAATAGTTAGAGAAGAAGTTGGTCAGGTGAGATGAAATACAAAATGTCGTCTGATGTTTTTCGATGAACATTGCGAAAATTTCTTTCGATTAGGACTCGAACTATCGGTTTGGATAGCAGGAGTTCTCGTTTTAACGATGTACTCGTTTAGAAAAAGATAGTAGATAACATTATAATACTTTGCGTTTTCGAGAAGGAGCAGTGTAGCCGTTTATTTACAGTTTTGTCGATTTTAGGGTTATTTAAGGAAATTAATATTTGAACGATTACCATTGGAGCTAGTTGAAAATTTTCGGCAAATGTTCAATGAAGCCACTCTGTTGCTATTTGCATCGAGACAACCTTCGCTCGTTACGCATTCAATTTCGGGTTATTTTGAAATTTTTACGATCAGAAGTTCCTTATGAATCTGAACAGACATTCTGATTAACGTTGAATTATCGAACTGCGTCGTATAGCTCATACCTTGTATAACTATTGTTATTAGAGAAAATCCCAAGCGACGCAATTACACGTAGATAGTAGAATATTTTTATTCAAACACTTATCTAATTTGTAGGTAACTATCTTGATTAATAATGCAGGAGTAGTAAATATTGGAATTTTCTGGAATATCTCGGATGATCTTCTTACTCGTACAATGGAAGTAAATATCATGAGTCAATTTTGGGTGAGTAAAACTATAATATATCCTTATACGTTCGATTCTAAACATTTAATTATTATTACCGTTTGATTTTGTTCTTATCAATAAAAATCAATTCAAACGCTGCGGTAAATTACAATTTCGAATAATTATCGTGATATGTAAATGTACTGTTTCGGATACTGTAATGATTGTGTTGTTATAATGGGAACAGTTTTGCGAGTTAGCTTAAATTGACAGTATTTTCTTTTTCCTCCATCGAATTCTTTGAATTCATAGAAAATTTCATAAAAACTGCAGGTCAAACTTTTCCAAAAAATAATGCTGGTGCACTCATTATTTATATATATATATATATATATATATATATATATATATATATATATTCGTGCATGCATATTTACGTATTGAAAATGATGTACTATAAGTTGAATTGTCCAAATGGCGGATTAGAAGAAGTTTTATATATTGTTTTAATCCTCTTTGGATTCACCTATTGCCACTATAGTCCAACAATATCTTCAAAAGTTTAAAAATGATGGTAAATAGAGATCTGATATACATACGATTGATTTCGAATCAATTCCTTGAAATGTACTCGCTCTTACCGTAAACTAATCTACTGTAAACCCAGCTGCACTTCAAGCATCGATTGTATCGACAAATTAATTTGATCAATGTAGGTGATCAATAAAAAATAATTACGGCTAGATAGTTCGGTTAAACACCGCTCTCAGGAACAGTGAAATTTCTTTATGTATGTCTTCGTCCGGTAATAAATATTTTTGTCAAGACACTAAGGAAATTTAAAAAAGTTTACCCTTTATTCCCACAAAATTCCCAGATTATTGTGATAATGGAATTGTTTCAGACGGTGAAAGCATTCCTCCCGGCGATGATAAAAAACAACAAAGGTCATATTGCTAACATAGCGAGTATGGCCGGTCTCACAGGTTGTCCGGTAATTGTAGATTATTGTACGTCTAAATATGCTGCTGTTGGTTTCAATGAAGCATTACAAATGGAATTAGACGTATGTAATCTGCTTAATTTAGGATATTTAGTTGCTGTCAGAAATACCGATTCCTGAGGTATATTATTGTTTCCAATTTTTTTTTTGTTTATACGTTTTATCTAGTTGCATGGACGTGACATTAGCACAACGACAATATGTCCGTTTTTCATTCACAGTACGGGCATGCCTGCATCTAAATACTCTGGGTATGAGTGTTTAATATCTGCAGAGATAGTTGCTGAATAAATGTAGTGATAATAAATATATTTTTCAGGTTTATGCCAACTCTCAGTCCACAAGATGTTGCTGAGAAGACCATAACTTCCATTCGGTGTAATAAGAAGATTGTTTTAGTGCCAAGTTACTTGCACTTTATAATATTTTTCAAAAGGTATAAAAAATTTCTTTGAAAAACCAACTTTTATTCATTAATCTTTTCTTCAATTTTTATCGTTTACAGTTTAATAACAAATTTAAATAAAATTTCAGTATATTGCCATGGTATATTTTCTCTACATTAGTCCGCTTGGTACTGAATCTTGATCCAACTGAATTTGTACCAAACTTAGAAAATATCAATAATTAACTAAACGCATATTTAAAGATAGTAAAGGAAACAGCTAAGTATACTTCAATATATAATGTACTTAAATATACACAGCGAATCCCACACATCTAGTACAGTTTGTATTTTCTAAACTGATAAAAACTGAAAAAAATGTTTTATGTCAAAGTTAAATGATTTTGGACGTTTCATTGTATGATATTAATTTCATGTACATCTGTGCAACGTTGTATCAGAAAAATTCAACAGCACTGATATTTTAATGAAAACCCATAATTGGTAGAGCCATTCATGCAGTTTCCTACGACCAAAAAAAAAGTGTTAGAATACTTATGATTTAAATTTATATATTAGGAAGTTATTGCAGTTAACAGTTTCTTGAATTATTTCAGTCGACATTATTCTGCTACAAATATTAATCGCTAAACTTAATGCAAAATTAAGATTTTGAAGGCTTAAGGATTCATTGCACGTGATATTATCTGCTCATTAATGTAATATAGAATATCAATAAAAAATTAATAAAATATGTAATGATAGTAATATATTAAGAATAAATAGGAAAAGTGTGTTTGTGTGTGTGTGAAGAATAGTTACTTCTGAAATTTCATGCTTTTATATGAGCTATTCCAAACCAACTGGCTATATTTCTGTGATTGAATGAAAAATGAATTCATTTGAATGAATTTCAATATATAATATAATTCAATATATATGTGTGTGTATATATATATATATATATATATATATATAGGGAGTATAGATAAGGAAGCACAGATGGAAAGTTAAGACACTATAAATAAAAAAAGAACAGTCATCTACCATACCTCATCTTCAAGGTATATATGTAAGTATTTTTTAGAATCTTTGTCTATTCTAATATGACACGATCTGAACTGAGACAACTCAAACTCCTTCTAGAATGATTATATAGATTTATTTTTTATAGACTTGAATATCTGCCTAAATTAATAATTTGTGTGGAATCATGAGTATTGCTCGAGACTAAAGTCTCCAAAATGACTAGTGTTTTGATACGTTTTGTAAAGTTGATACTAAATTGATACTTTTTATTAGCTTCGCATACCTGTTAGTATTTTATTGTTCTCGTTTCGGACAAAATCTTGGTTATTGCTTCGTTATTAAATCATTATAATTTTACATTATACAGTATAGAGAAATAATATTATTCAACTATGATATTCTTTTTCATCTTATCTTCGTAACTTGTAATGGTGACAAAAAGCTTGTTCACAAAAGCGATAAAAAATGAACTCTGTTAGCATGTCTAGTTCACATACAAAATGCAATGATTACGTTATTGTGACGTAAGCACTGCTCAATTTCTTATAATGTTGTGAAAAACTTATTTATTGATTTATTGATTATTTATTGATTCATAAATGTATATATATATATATATATATATATATATATATATATATATATATATATATATGGAGAGATGGAAGATTACCGAGCTGGCTAGTCGTGTGTTTGTGAGATAAGCCGATCGGTAGATGAAAAAAGAAATGCAAGGTTCTAACGCTAATTAGTTATGTGCACGTGTGAGAGAGAATGATAAAAGAATGCGAGAGTGAATATGCGACAGAGTCTTGAATCTTAAACAAAACAATAAACCTGAGTGATAATGTCCAGCGAGTGACGTACTAGCAAAAAACTGTGACAGCAACCAGCGAATAGCATAACAGCGAAATGACAAAAGGACCAGCGAGTCAGCCAACAGTTAACTGCGTGTAACTTTTTTTTTATAGTTTTACATCTATTAAATATATTTTTAGATCTAACCAATAGTCGAGAACAACATGTTTTCTTCAACATTGCGCCTGCCGATCAATAAGGTAAAATTGAATTTGTCATCTTTTACACCACGTCTTTAATTTTTTCCTTACACACACACACATACACGCGCGAAAATACTAATTACAAAAAAAAAATGAAGAACAGAATCGTTAAACGCAGAAAGATCATAAAAAGAAAGATTGATTGTTTTGAAGTAGAATATCGGAATCGACAACGTTTATAATCTGTTTAATATTTCCTTCCCTCTCTCTCTCTGTCTCTCGTTCTCTCTCTCTCTCTCTCTCTCTCTCTCTCTCTCTCTCTTTCTTTCTTTCACATACACTCACTTTCACTCGCTCGCTCATACATGCTGTCGTTTTATATTGATGCTATCAAGACGGACTAAAGTTTATAATATAAAATTAAACGAATGCTTTTACATGAATATCAATTATCATTTGTCATATCTATTGCAGATTAAAAAGATAAAAAGGTCCGATAGAAGTGATATTTTTTTAGTCAATTTAATTCTATATAATTTAGTTTCTCACATTCACTTTATATCCTCAAGATACTCCTTTTTCCAATTCCCGCATTCAATTCCGATTTTGGCGAATTTTAAAAGTCGATAAAGATAAAGTGCGGGAAAGAGATAAATAGAACGATAGATAGATAGATAAATAGATAGATAGATAGATAGTGAGAGAAAGAGAGAGAGAGAGAGATTTCGAAAAGTTATATTTTATATTTAAAATATCGTAAACAACTTATTCAGATACAAATATCGTTTCATTCTATTTCCATTTCCTAATTTTCAAAAATACAAGTAGATTATAATTAAAATAAAAAATAAATTATCATTTTTCAATTCGATCGAAATCTTTATATCTTTAAAATAGCATATCAACGGTTTTTACTTTGTCGTCGCTTTTTGAGGATTGTTTAAAATTTTAAAATTGTTTTTTACTTTTTTTCGCGTAGAAATTTAAATAATGGTAACGATTGTTCACTATGCAAAATTTGAATAGAAATCCCCTACCAAAAGTAATTGGTATTTTGTCATAATCTTCTTCGAGTAATGCTGGATTTATAGCTTATACCCGCATACATGTCGTTATATTGTGCACTATCTTTTTCTCTTGATTACTCACAAGGTGAACAATCACGTGCAACTTATACCTTATCACTCGCTCTCTCACTCTCTCTTTATCCCTCTCTTACTTACAGTTATCACTCTCGTGTACAGAAGAGAAACAAAACAATGCGACATATGGTTTATCTTAATATTTTTCCTTTTTCCTGTGTGCATAGAAATGTAAATAAAACTGGTGGATGAACGTACGCATCCTGATCTTCGATGACCACGTTACTCATTTCGGCATCTTCGAGAGTAACGGAGTCCTTAGTTTAATGGTTATTTGCAAGATCATAATAAGTTTACACAATAGTTGTATCTCGTTAAATAAGTCACGATTTCGTTATTAACGTTCAATATCTACTTGAATTTGGTATGCATCTCAGGAAAACAAAATTAATTTATAAAAAATAGCTGACGCATTTCTTTAATTTACATCTCCATAATTTTTATTTCCTCCTAAAGTGATCAATATTGCGTTATTCCACGCTGATAGAATAGTTTTAATTCATGTAACAGTGTTTGTTATTCTTCAATTAGTCACTCTTCGATCGGAATATTTTCACTCGCTACACATTTTCATGTTTCAGTCTCATTCGTATTGTCAAGGAGAGTTTGATCTATATTAATATCGTAAAAACGGGAGAGGAAGGTTGTTGGTAAATATTGTAATCACATCTTAGTATTGCGTGTTTTAATTATGCCTATCGAATATCTTAAGCTATGAATTTTTGTGCTTGCGATGAGAACATCGATTACTTTAATATTTGTACGTAACCGTTGTACAGTTTTTTTCACTTAGACAGAAAAAATTTATGATTGGATTTAAAATCCTGTAGTATTAATTAACTGTATGCTATCTTTAGATTTGCATGACTGGTTTGCGTCTGGTAAATAGATTCTTTTTATATGTTGAAAAAGTAAGGAAGTGTCCGCGATTAAGAGAATGATTACATTTTTCAAACGTCAGCAAATGTATCGAATTTAAATCATAAGAATACTTTGGTAAGCAATTGTTGGTGTTGTTTAGTATTTCTTTTGAGGTCATTTTTAACCACACTCGATTGCAAATTATGCTTGAAAAGCTGAATGTATTGTGTCAAAATTTTTTCTGAAATTTTCGATGAGTGCCGTTTTTGTCCTTGAAATTTGTATAAAATTTGTTTGGTTCAGGTAAACTTAATAAAGTGCTAATAAACGTTTCTTTATTTGTAGATAAGTTGACTGCATTCTCAACATTATCAACGGTCGGAAATTGAGCAGCTGGCATTGTTGATTCTAACGAAACTGCATTTTTTTATAGCTTTTTAGAACAATCGAAATTCTCACAGACAAAATCTATGACAATTTTTGGAGCTCTTTCGGGCGATTTTTAGATATACCGTCATTTACAGAATACTCTTACTCATTCTGTAGTTAATTTCTTCGATATTATTAATAATGTCAAT
The DNA here is from genome assembly GCA_911387685.1 of Dolichovespula media. NCBI lineage: Eukaryota > Metazoa > Arthropoda > Insecta > Hymenoptera > Vespidae > Dolichovespula > Dolichovespula media. The sequence continues at coordinate 4,889,095 of OU426857.1, read as the reverse complement.
TAATATTACTTGAAATTAATATACCATTAAGTTACACAATAACAATTCTAACAAAAATCGAAAATGTACAACACTAAACTAAACAAAGTATACGAGAAAGAAACGTTTGTTTGTAACGGGTGTTAACAACATGTTAACTTTATTTGAACCACATTGCATACAAACACACACACATACAGAGGCATACTACTTCTGCGCACATATGAGTTTTCATATATACCTAATAAACATGTATTATATACATTTATATATATATATATATATATATATATATATATATATTTTTTTTTTCTTTCTTTTTCCTTCAAAACGAGGAACACAAAGAGGAAGGATAAAATCGTTCGTAATGAAAATAATACTAGTAATAATAATAATAATAATAATAATAATAATAATAATAATAATAATAATAATAATAAGAATAATAACAACAACAGTAATAATACATTATTTTATAATTGATCTTATAAAGATGTTGTAATTGTTAAATATAGGCAATTATGTAACAATCATCGCTCCGTATGAGACATTAAAACAACGGTGAATGTTTATATAAACATGAGGATCGTTCGATCTCTGCTCGAATTTATTATATTCAGGCTTGTTGGAATTGTCAGAAGCATTATGAAATCATTTATTCCATTCAAATATCAAACGAAGGACATTTCTGGCGAGATGGTCTTGTCGCTGATGCTGTCGAAGGACTTGGAAGAGCATTAGTCCTTAACTTAGTTAAACATGGTGTCATCGTTGTCGTTTTGGACATTAATCAAAAAGGTCAGTTGACTTTGATGTTCCATGATTTAACAAATTCTTTGTTTGTTCCAAATTATATACGAAAGAGAAATCTATGGTGAATAATCAAAAAAACGTTTGCATGTAAAATCAGCATACGTTTGTATGTATTGTATGAAATATTATTTCCGTTTATGTATATAGTACTAAACATTCTTATCGAGCAATTCCGCTTACAGGCATGTTCGTATTGTGAATGACATAAGGAGCTATTATTGTAGTATTGATACAACATCCTTAGATTAGTCCAATCGATGGAACAAGTGATTACATCTTAATTATATGATTGGAAATCAATCGATGTCTACATTATTCCAATTTATAGTCGTTTTGAACCGTTTATAATGGCATACTATAATGACAATGGATTCATGCGAAAAACGGGTATAAGAATATATGAAACTTGCTCTAATCAGCCGTCTAAACAATTCGACTACGAGTACAACATTATCCATACGGACATGAGTACACACGCATATATAAATACAGAGATTACCTATATAAGATTTTTCAGAAAATCTGATCAACAGTTTTTATGATACGTTTTATGAGTTCAAAAGACTTGAAGGAGGAAAAAGAAGGAACTATCAATCTAAGGGAAATCGGCTTCATTTTCCAGTTGGTCTGGAATTGATCATTTTCCAACCACACAATCATACATTATACGATACAGTACACTTACATATTACGATATTTATTCGCAATTGTAATCCGTCGCAGCATTTGAATTGCATTTTTATTAATAAGCTACAAAATCAAACAGTAATGCTAAATGAATTCGTTTGGAATTTTGTATATGAGGAATATATTATAGTTTTACTTACCCAAAATAGACTCATGATATTTACTTCCATTATACGACTAAGAAGATTATCCGGAGTTTCCAAGAATTTTCCAATATTTATCACTCCAGCATTATTAACCCAGATGGTTACCTACAAATTAGAAAAGTATTTGAATAGAAATATTCTACTATCTACGTATAAAAGCGTCGCGTTAGATGTCCTCTAATAACAATATTTATACAAGATATTAGCCATGTGACGCAATTTGATATTTCACTGCTAATCATAACGCCTGATCGAGGTGATATGAAACTTCTAATTGCCAAAATTAGAAAATTTTCCAAAATACAATGCGTGACGAGCGAAGATCGTCGCGACACAAATAAGAAAGTACATAGATTCATTGGAGATTTATCGAAAATTTTCAAATAATTTTAACCCATTTGCATCATACGGAAAAGTGGAAAATTAGCCTATGTCACCAAAATTTTTTTTTATTTTATAAACAACTAACGCGAATGTCTGCGCTTCAGTGATAATGGCCTGGAAAATTCCGCGCATATACGAGCTTATGATACATATCATAATAAAACGATTAATGATAATCGTATAAATATTTATTTCTCTAAATGCCGCACAAAATCGATAAAACTGTAAATGAACATCTGTGCTGTTCATTTAGAAAAACGCAACCTGTACCTAGCATAACGATATCGACAATGTTCTTCAACATTAGTGTGTTATCCAATACATCGTTAGTACAAAAACGCCTGCACTCCAAAACCTATTGATCTTAAGAATAAATAAACAACACCTCTCGATACAAGAAATCGATTTTACATCGATAAAATGTTTCGCAATGCATCTAACGAAGTTTTGCATGTCATCTCACCTGACCAACTTCTTCTCTATTTCACCCTTTTTATAAATATCCTCGCGATTACGAACATCGCAAACGTATCCATAACAAGTACCACCAGAAGCTTTTATTAATTTCATCGTTTCTTCGATATCTGAAAGGTAACGAAAGAAAATCAATCATTCATCTAAGCATCTTTAAGTTTTGATGATTTACGGATTAAAGATAATTCTTATGTGCTTACTCTAATCGTTAATTATCGTAACTGTTCTTAGCGAGTAAATAGTATACATACGTCCTTTGACAAACGAAATTAAATATGTTTAGGTGTTTTTATTCGACATGCTATTAGTTAGTGGTGAAAACACTATTAGGAAGACATTAGAAGTAACTGCGTATAATAGCTTTAAAGGTACATTTACGTGTGCATTCGTACTTAATACGACGTAAGATAAACGTATAGTTCTTTATAATACATAATTAATAATATTATATCTTAAGAAGAAAAATATTTTAATATTTAACTTGATTTCATCAGTTTCACTTAATCTATCTACCGAAGTGCAGAATACAATATATAGATAAATAAATATGTGCGTAAAGGGTGTTGCCGAAATAGATAACCAAACTTTAAAAACATATTTTGTTCACTCCAAGAATGTAAAAAAGTCATATAAATCTATTTATGAGTTGAGAAGTAAACGTTTCCATATCATTATTTATATGACATTTTTTCATCCATTCAGTGATAAAAATATCGTTTAAAGTTTGATGTTTTATTACTATATACATAAACGGAAATAATATTTCATAATATACATACCAAAGTATGCTGATTTTACATGCAAACGTTGTTTTGGTTATTCACCATAGATTTCTCTTTCGTATATAATTTTGAAGAAACAAAAAATTTGTTAAATGACGGAACATCAAAGTCAACTGACCTTTTTGATTAATGTCCAAAACGACAACGATGACACCATGTTTAACTAAGTTAAGGACTAATGCTCTTCCAAGAACTCCGACAGCATCAGTTACGAGACCATCTCGCCAGAAATGTCCTTCATTTGATATTTTAATGGAATAAATGATTTCATAATGCTTCTGACAATTCCAACAAGCCTGAATATAATAAATTCGAGCAGAGATCGAACGATCCTCATGTTTATATAAATATTCATCGTTGTTTTAATGTCTCATACGGAGCGATGATTGTTACAAAGTCGCCTGTATTTAACAATTACAACATCTTCATAAGATCAATTATAATATAATTTATTATTGTTGTTGTTGTTGTTATTATTATTATTATTATTATTAACATTATAATTATTATTTGTATTATTACTATTATTATTACTAGTATTACTTTCGTCGTTATCATTATCATTGACTTAATATCAAAATCGTCGTCATCATAATTTATATTACTAATATTAATACTACTATTATATGATTATGTTTGAAGTAGGTTCAGGTCCAAGCCCTACTTCTTTCTTCCACGAAAGAATCCTCTATACTCTTTCTAAAAACCCACGAGACATACATTTCTACTTTCGATTTAGGAATCTATTACCAATATTTCAAAATCCTTTTTTCAATTACCATCTACCGACTCATAAAAAGCATCATTCATTGTTTATTTATTGCATTCGGAAACGAACTTATAACGCATTTTGGTCAACCCAGAACTCGACACGTAACAATCTTTTATTATTAATTTACAGATTTATGATTTAAATGAATTCTCAATAATAAACACAAGACATATTTTTAAGAGGTAGCTCGCATGTATTTGGAAAGTGATCTAATAATTATCAGACAATATACACCCGTTACGTTTAATGTAGTATTTAACTGTGGATAATATCAACGTGTGGAAAAAAAATATTCCGATGAATGATATAACTTACGTAAGAAAATCAACTGCCGATATTTCTACCCATATATTCTATTCCTTGTCACAAGAAGTGAAAGAAAAAAAATATGTAAATAACACCTTCAAATTGTCGACGTGATCAATGATTTTTTCCCTTGAAAAGGAGCAACTCTTCCTACGTTCGTCAACACACTGAATGCCGAGCGAGGTACAAGAGTTACGCTTTTATAATAGTGTTAATGAACACATGCGTAACTTGGCTTTTTAATGTACTTTCTCTTGAGGCCATGTATCACTATGCCAAATATCTGCCTTTGTGAACTCGTTGGATACTCACTTAGAAACGGCGAAATTATAGACACATTGCCTATTTGATCCAAACTTATGCATTTTTAATAACATATATAAACTTCTATAATGTGACGAGCCGAACACTAAATAAACAATGAAAGTTTATTCGTAGGAATGAGGAGCCATGGGTTATTCTCCTGCCTACCCTTCAAATATCAGTGCAACCCTTATGGATTTACACGCTCTCTAAGACAAAGGATTACATATACGATTGTTTAAATATTTCGAACGAGTTATAATGAAACGCCCAGAACCAATCAGGACATTGCTTTCCTCTTTCTGGTACTTTTTACTTAAACTCGTCCCTTTCCAATTTCCTTTCGTAAATCATTAATGTTTTCGCGGACAATTCGAGAAAAATCAAAATTCAGCCCCATTAATCAATTCCATTTACCAGTGAGACTACCGATTTTTACCAATATAGGTTATACCTCAATCGGAAGTATTCAGTACAATATAATTCGTAACAACACTATTAACTAAACTTTACATTTCAATAATTGTATCTCACTTTTGCAATTATTTTGATACAATTTCAATTTGCAAAATATTCATTATCGCGCATTTACCTCACGAGCTCCACGGTGTCCTCCAAAAGAATTCATTAATTTGCGAGAACAAAAGGAACGGTATTTTACTGACAGTCTTGAACGGAATCCTACCTTTGCGCAACCGTATTTAGTCATTGCGACTAGAGGATCAATGACTCTGACAATTACAAAGAGTTGCGGAAGAATTCGCCATACAAATCGATTATCATCGCTAGTTCGGTGCGAGAAGAGCATCTGAACATTCTCTTCCAGTTGCACTTTTCCGCAGCATCAAACACGATAATATAATATGATGCTTGATGGGATCATTTACACAGTGAAAAGCCGGAAAAAGATCCATTTCAAAAATGGCTAATGTATGAAATCTATTTGGCCGATAGATACTAAATCTTTAGAACATTTTTACATAGATAAGTCATTCCTGATATGTTTAATATAACCTAAAATTCATCGAAATTTCTCTCTACCTCTCTCTCGCTCACTCTCTCTCTCTCTCTCACTCTCTCTCTCTCTCTATCTGTCTGTGTGTCTGTCTGTCTGTCTGTCTATCTATCTATCTATCTATCTATCTATCTATCTATCTATCTATCAATCTATCTATCTGTCTCTATCTTCCTATCTTTAAAATTTGCTCACAGAGCAATTGAACGGTAATAAAGCAAGGTATCGTAGTAGAGAAACTAAATTGAACTGAGCGAAATTAACTATCGAATTGCGGCTTCTTTCGCTTGGAACTCTTAATTCTTTAGTCTGCTGATTGTAAGAAAAACAAAAATCGATAATCATGAAAATGCGTTTCTTTCATTTTATGATTTGCTTTCAATAAATAATATATTCCACTTTTCATACTATTTTAAGCGATTACAATATAAATAACATATAGCGTCCATATAATATGGTAAATTGTATTTTCATGTCGAACACATCGACATGAAACATACCAATTTATTACATCATGTATAAAATGGTAATTGTAAATTATTGGATTCGGAAAGTAAATAGCAAAGGTTTGAGGTAAGTTAACGAATGAATAACGAAGGCAACGTACGACAAATAGTATTTATCAATATTTTATCAAACATAGTTATTATAAAAAAATGGGGAAAAATAAGTAAATTCCTAAATTAATTTTTCTCCATGTCGATGTTGTAGTTAAAAACAATCCACTCTTTTTTATCATTATTCTGAGATTTTTGCGATTGACAGTGCGGTTGTATTTTTTTTTAATAATCTACATTTTCATATATATATTTTTAAATTGAACCATTTATGCTGTAATATCATTTAATTATAACGTTTATTATTTATATTCGACTACGATATTTTCTCTATTAGAAATAACACTAAACTGAGATGATATTTTATTACTTCTACGAACCAATTCAATAAATGTTTTACAAAAATGTATATATTTTATAAAAATATATAATATAAATAACTATATATTTATATACGTGGGTGTGTGTCTGTGTAGTATTATATAATTGCGGCAATGTCGTAATTATTGCGATTTACTAACTTATAAATAGAACATACAAACCGGTCTGATCAAACTATCTTTTCTGCTCAGGGCGTCCTGACCTTGACTAAAATTAAAAACCTGTTAGAGACATATAGGTGATCCAAACTGTGTTATAGGTTCGGTTGTTGACACAAAATCCAAATTATTAAGACTTGAAATATAAGACAAATAAATACATTGTAAGAAAAAGTATAACGCATTGATAGAAATTAAAAAGAACGTTGTTAGGATCGGAAACAATAAGCGGAAGAGGAAAGATATATAAATTGAATAATTTCTTTTCGGGGAAAGATAGATATTTCATAATAGATTGATAAGGGACGACAGAATAGATACGGATAATGGAACACGAGCCAAATTATTGAGTCTTTAATTATAAGATAAATAGATATATTGTAGAGAATGGTAATATCAATTACAACAGTGTAGGTAACAGTGTAATGTGATGTTACCTACATATAGAAGTGTGGCCATCACGCTGCGAGGTACTTGATCGATTTAGTGGTTCCAATCCTGGCCATTTATTTATTTATGTTATTTTAACGAAGTGGGAACTTTTGAAAATAGTTGAAAACATTTAAAACCAATTCTGTTCTTCTTGGTTCGTATAATCGTTTTTATTAATAAACATAAGGAGATATATAAAAGATTTGTTGTCGGTAATATAATTGATTTATTATATGAGATCTTCATGATATATTTCAATTATCTTATGAATTTTCGACAATAGTTTGATTTATTGTAATATTTTTAATTATGATCTCGATTTACATTACTATTATTCGACAATAATTTTAACTTATTTTACGAGTTGTCAGTAAATATTTAACTTATCTTACGAGTGGTCGATACAATTCTTGATTTATCATATTAGTTGTCAATTTTGTATTTGATATGATTTATGAATTGTCGGTAATATTTTATTTACCTTAAAATTTGTCGATACAAAGGTTTACATACCTTACGAGTAGTCAATATCGATATTCACTTCCAGATTCTTTCTATGAACGTGAAATAAAATGGCTACTAGTACAACGATCTTATTTTCTCTTTTGTTTGAATCTTTCTTTACTTTTTTAGCTTGGTGCATGCGTGATAATAAATTTTTGTTATTTTGTCCATTTTATCTAGGACAAATTATTAATTTATTCATTTTTACCTACCGAGATTAATATTATTTTTGTTTATTCCTATATGAAATAATATATCGTTTTGCTTTTCATTATCGGCCTTGTTTTAAATTCATTCATGACTGTTCGCAAACATTATTTATTTCATTATCTCGATATAAGAATATCTATATTTGTTCAAATGTACACTTTGTGTCTTTATTCCTGTGTGCACAGAAATGTAAATAAAACTGATGGATGAACATACGCATCCTGATCTTTGATGACCACGTTACTCATTTCGGCATCTTCGAGAATAGCGGAGTCCTTAGTTTAATGGTTATTTTCAAGATCATAATAAGTTTACACAATAGTTGTATCTCGTTAAATAAGTCACGATTTCGTTATTAACGTTCAATATCTACTTGAATTTGGTATGCATCTCAGGAAAACAAAATTAATTTATAAAAAATAGCTGACGCATTTCGTTAATTTACATCTCCATAATTTTTATTTCCTCCTAAAGTGATCAATATTGCGTTATTCCACGCTGATAGAATAGTTTTAATTCATGTAACAGTGTTTGTTACTCTTCAATTATTCACTCTTCGATCGGAATATTTTCACTCGCTACACATTTTCATGTTTCAGTCTCATTCGTATTGTCAAAGAGAGTTTGATCTATATTAATATCGTAAAAACGGTAGAGGAAGGTTGTTGTTAAATATTGTAATCACATCTTAGTATTGCGTGTTTTAATTATGCCTATCGAATATCTTAAGCTATGAATTTTTGTGCTTACGATGAGGACATTGATCAATTTAATTTTTCTAAGTAAGCGATAAACAACTTTTTTCACATAAACATTATGCAATCGTTAGATTTGCATAAATGGTGTGCATGGGTGGAAAGAGTTTCTTATGATATGTTGATAAAGTAAGGTGGTTTCCGCGATTACGAAAATGACTACAAGTTTTAAACGTCTGCAAGTGTATGGAAATTAAATTATAAGATTTCTTCGGTAAGCAATTTTTGACGTTCTTTAGTAATTCATTTGAAGTCATTTTGAAACCACACTTGTATCCAAATTTTGCATGAAAAGCAGAATGTATTGTTTATAAGTTGCTTCTCAAATGATGACTTAACAACGAGGCAATAATTAAATAATTATGCGAATTAATAGTTATGCGAAGCAAACACAACTATAAATGTTAAATTGACGAACATTGGCTGGTCTACGCAATAGAAAGTGTCATTTTAATAGTTTCATTATTAATACATAGGATGAGTGATTGCAAATGTCAACCTTTACAAGACGTTTCAAAACACTTGTCATTTCGAAACTTTAGTCTCGAGCAATATTTATGTTTCTACACCACTTATTAATTATGGCAAATATTCATGTCTGTAAAAAATATATCAATATAATCATTCTAGATGGGATTTTTAGTTGTCTCCTGTTCAGATCGTGTCATAGTAATATAGACAAAGATTATAAAAAATACTCAGATATTTGTCTCGGAAATAAGGTATGGTGGATGACTTCGTCTTTTATTTCAAACGTCTAAATGTTCCATCTGTGCTATTTGTTTCGCCTTATATATATGCTTCCAATACTCGTTCTAACGTATAATTATTGCCAGATGCTTTTGAATACTTCCTGTTAATGCATAAAATTCCTATAATATTAATTCTTCACACACACAAACACACATTCGCTATTTATTCTTAATATATTAATATCTTAACATATATTATTAATTTTTTATTGATATTCTATATTACATTAATGAACACATAATATCACGTGCAATGAATCCTTAACCCTTCAAAATCTTAATAATGCGTTAAGATTAGCGATGAAGGATAATGATTACTGAAATAGTTCAAGAAACTGTTAACTGCAATAACTTCCTAATATATAAATTTAACTTATAAGATTCTAAAACTTTTTTTGATCGTAGGAAACTGCATGAATGGCTCTACCAATTATGGGTTTTCATTAAAATATCAGTGCTGTTGAATTTTTCTGATACAACGTTGCACAGATGTACATGAAATTAATATCATACAATGAAACGTCCAAAATCATTTAACTTTGACATAAAACATTTTTTTCAGTTTTTATCAGTTTAGAAAATACAAACTGTACTAGATGTGTGGGATTCGCTGTGTATATTTAAGTACATTATATATTGAAGTATACTTAGCTGTTTCCTTTACTATCTTTAAATATGCGTTTAGTTAATTATTGATATTTTCTAAGTTTGGTACAAATTCAGTTGGATCAAGATTCAGTACCAAGCGGACTAATGTAGAGAAAATATACCATGGCAATATACTGAAATTTTATTTAAATTTGTTATTAAACTGTAAACGATAAAAATTGAAGAAAAGATTAATGAATAAAAGTTGGTTTTTCAAAGAAATTTTTTATACCTTTTGAAAAATATTATAAAGTGCAAGTAACTTGGCACTAAAACAATCTTCTTATTACACCGAATGGAAGTTATGGTCTTCTCAGCAACATCTTGTGGACTGAGAGTTGGCATAAACCTGAAAAATATATTTATTATCACTACATTTATTCAGCAACTATCTCTGCAGATATTAAACACTCATACCCAGAGTATTTAGATGCAGGCATGCCCGTACTGTGAATGAAAAACGGACATATTGTCGTTGTGCTAATGTCACGTCCATGCAACTAGATAAAACGTATAAACAAAAAAAAAATTGGAAACAATAATATACCTCAGGAATCGGTATTTCTGACAGCAACTAAATATCCTAAATTAAGCAGATTACATACGTCTAATTCCATTTGTAATGCTTCATTGAAACCAACAGCTGCATATTTAGACGTACAATAATCTACAATTACCGGACAACCTGTGAGACCGGCCATACTCGCTATGTTAGCAATATGACCTTTGTTGTTTTTTATCATCGCCGGGAGGAATGCTTTCACCGTCTGAAACAATTCCATTATCACAATAATCTGGGAATTTTGTGGGAATAAAGGGTAAACTTTTTTAAATTTCCTTAGTGTCTTGACAAAAATATTTATTACCGGACGAAGACATACATAAAGAAATTTCACTGTTCCTGAGAGCGGTGTTTAACCGAACTATCTAGCCGTAATTATTTTTTATTGATCACCTACATTGATCAAATTAATTTGTCGATACAATCGATGCTTGAAGTGCAGCTGGGTTTACAGTAGATTAGTTTACGGTAAGAGCGAGTACATTTCAAGGAATTGATTCGAAATCAATCGTATGTATATCAGATCTCTATTTACCATCATTTTTAAACTTTTGAAGATATTGTTGGACTATAGTGGCAATAGGTGAATCCAAAGAGGATTAAAACAATATATAAAACTTCTTCTAATCCGCCATTTGGACAATTCAACTTATAGTACATCATTTTCAATACGTAAATATGCATGCACGAATATATATATATATATATATATATATATATATATATATATATATATAAATAATGAGTGTACCAGCATTATTTTTTGGAAAAGTTTGACCTGCAGTTTTTATGAAATTTTCTATGAATTCAAAGAATTCGATGGAGGAAAAAGAAAATACTGTCAATTTAAGCTAACTCGCAAAACTGTTCCCATTATAACAACACAATCATTACAGTATCCGAAACAGTACATTTACATATCACGATAATTATTCGAAATTGTAATTTACCGCAGCGTTTGAATTGATTTTTATTGATAAGAACAAAATCAAACGGTAATAATAATTAAATGTTTAGAATCAAACGTATAAGGATATATTATAGTTTTACTCACCCAAAATTGACTCATGATATTTACTTCCATTGTACGAGTAAGAAGATCATCCGAGATATTCCAGAAAATTCCAATATTTACTACTCCTGCATTATTAATCAAGATAGTTACCTACAAATTAGATAAGTGTTTGAATAAAAATATTCTACTATCTACGTGTAATTGCGTCGCTTGGGATTTTCTCTAATAACAATAGTTATACAAGGTATGAGCTATACGACGCAGTTCGATAATTCAACGTTAATCAGAATATCTGTTCAGATTCATAAGGAACTTCTGATCGTAAAAATTTCAAAATAACCCGAAATTGAATGCGTAACGAGCGAAGGTTGTCTCGATGCAAATAGCAACAGAGTGGCTTCATTGAACATTTGCCGAAAATTTTCAACTAGCTCCAATGGTAATCGTTCAAATATTAATTTCCTTAAATAACCCTAAAATCGACAAAACTGTAAATAAACGGCTACACTGCTCCTTCTCGAAAACGCAAAGTATTATAATGTTATCTACTATCTTTTTCTAAACGAGTACATCGTTAAAACGAGAACTCCTGCTATCCAAACCGATAGTTCGAGTCCTAATCGAAAGAAATTTTCGCAATGTTCATCGAAAAACATCAGACGACATTTTGTATTTCATCTCACCTGACCAACTTCTTCTCTAACTATTTCAGCCGTTTTATAAATATCCTCGCGATTACGAACATCGCAAACGTATCCGTAACAAGTACCACCCGCAGCTTTGACTAATTCCTTCGTTTCTTCGATACCTGAAAGGTTACAAAAGAAAATCAATCAATTATCTAAACATCTTGAAGTTCTAATAATTTACGAATTAAACATAATTCTTATACGCTAACTCCGATCGTTTATTAATACAAATCTCATAAGTTTTCAATTAATTATTCCAACTGGGGTGTTTCTGAATCAGATCGTCAAGATTTAATAGCGCTTGATTAGATCGTAAATTTGAGAGAATGCTTGTAAATTTTGATCTGGAAACGCCAATCTTTTCTTGTTATTTCTTATTTTCATCAGGTAACATGCTTCGCTTCGACATTGAACGTTAACGAAAGAAATTCTCCGACAAATATGAAACAATATCATTTTCAACAGTTTTTATAATAATATGTTGTAACGATTTCAAATGTGTTTAAAGTCTCTTTAAAGAGGTCTTAAGTATTTTGAAGCGTTTCACGAACGTGTTGAAAAAACTGTTTAAAGCGTATAAGGATTAATACTATTATGACCTTTTTTCATCCTTACATTAATAGTGAATATGACTAATTACGAAATGAATTCGTATGACGTAATAAAGAAACAAAAAAGAATTCGTTGTTTTGTCAAACAATAGGTACGAAACGTGTATAAAAAGAAATATAGGTTCACAAAAAATAATTATATTGCACGTTTTTCATCTGTTTATAATTTCGAAAAAACTAAAAATCTTTGAAAGGATAAAAATATTTTATCAATGTCAACGAACCTTCCTGATCGATATCCCAAATGACAACGATGGTACCATGTTTAACTAAGTTAATGGCTAATTCTCTTCCAAGTCCTCCGGCAGCTCCAGTGACGAGAGCAATTTCGCCAGAAATGTTCTTCATTTGGTATTTCAGTGGAATAAATAATTTCATAGTACTTTTAATGATTCCAATAAGAGCGAATACAATAGAGTTCAACAAAGGCCGAATAGACCACATTTTCCCAATGAAATTTTTTTCTTTATGTTAATGCCTGTACAAGTAATCGTTAGAAAAATATTCTATTATAAATGACGACAGTTTTATTATGAGATCAAATATAATAGAAAAAATTACACAGTCTTCATTTCGTTTAATTATAACTTCTCTTGTTACCGTTATTATCATTATCATGAACATTGCCATAATATCGTGCTCTAATCAGGCCAAAGTACCCTGAATCTATTTTTCTCGAAAACCGACGGGATAAACATTTCAACATCGATCTAATTAAAAAAAAATCTAATTCCGATTCTTAAAAACATTGTTTTTAAATATCATTTGCAGACTCATAATAAAATATATTTCTCAACATAAGTACTTGCTCTATTTTCCTAATTCTTTATTGTATTGAGAAACGATCTCATATTTCGCCCTAAATAATCATGAACCCGACACGTAACAGTCTTTTACTTTGAATTTATGGACTCGTGATTTAGATGAATTATCAATAATTGTTATATGCGTAATTTGATGTTTAGCGGAATAAATGATTTCATAATGCTTCTGACAATTCTAACAAGCCTGAATATAATAAATTCGAGCAGAGATCGAACGGTCCTCATGTTTATATATATATTCACCGTTGCTTTAATGTCTCTTACGGAGCGATGATTGTTACAAAGTTGCCTGTATTTAAGAATTACAACACCTTGATGTGATCAACTATAATGTAATTTATTATTGTTACTGTTATTATTATTATTATTATTTTTATTATTATTATTATTATTATTATTTACATTATTTACATTATTAGTATTATTATTACTAGTATTACTTTCGTCGTTATCATTATCATTAACTTAATATCAAAGTCGTCATCATCAAAGTTTATATTACTATTATTAATACTACTATTATTCGATTATTTTTGAAGTAGGTTGAAAGTCCAATAACCACTTCTCTCTTCCACGAAAGAATCCTGTACACACTTTCTAAAAGCCAACGAGACATACATTTCTACTTTCGACTTAATATTTTACTATCGATATTTCAAAATCTTCTTTTCAATTAGCATCTACCGATTCATAAAAAGCATCATTCATAGTTTATTTATTGTAATCGGCTACGAACTTGTATTGCATTCTGGTTCCTGAACTCGACACGTAACATACTTTCATTATTAATTTACAAAATCGTGAATGAAATGAATTCTCAATAATAAACAAAGGATGTATTTTTAAAAGATAGCTCGCATGTAATTAGAAAGTGAACTAACAATTACCAAGCATTATACACCCGTTACGATTAATGTAGTAATTAACTGTGGATAATATTAACGCGTGGAAAATGAAATATTCAGATGAATGATATAACTTACGTAGAAAATCAACTACCGACAGATCCTCTTCTAGGATCAAGAATTGGAAGAAAGAAGATAGGTAAATAACACCTTCAAATTGTCGACGTGATCAATAATATTTTTCCTTGAAAAAGAGCAACTCTTCCTACGTTCGTCAACACACTGAATGCCGAGCGAGGTGTACGAGGTACGGTATTATAACACGGTAATATAATTCTATACTTGGTGGGGGTTTCTACAGAGTAAAAAGCCGTGTAGGGATGCGTTTCCTAAATGACTAATATATGATACCTATTTGACTGATTATTTCTAAATTTTTTCTATACACCTTGAAAATATATTTGTGAGTATAATTATCTATCTATCTATATATATATCTATCTAATTATCAATCTATCTATCTATCTCATTCTATCTTTAAAATTTGCTCACAGAGCAATTAAACGGAATAACGCAAGGTATCACAGTAGAAAAACAAAATTAACTATTGAATTTCGACTTCTTTCGCTTGGAACTCTTAATTCTTTAGTCTGCTGATTGTAAGAAAAACAAAAATCGATAATCATGAAAATGCGTTTCTTTCATTTTATGATTTGCTTTCAATAAATAATATATTCCACTTTTCATACTATTTTAAGCGATTACAATATAAATAACATATAGCGTCCATATAATATGGCAAATTGTATTTTCATGGGGAAAAATAAGTAAATTCCAAAATTAATTTTTCTCCATGTCGATGTTGTAGTTAAAAACAATCCACTCTTTTTTATCATTTTTCTGAGATTTTTGCGATTGACAGTGCGGTTGTATTTTTTTTTAATAATCTACATTTTCATATATATATTTTTAAATTGAACCATTTATGCTGTAATATCATTTATTTATAACGTTTATTATTTATATTCGACTACGATATTTTCTCTATTAGAAATAACACTTAACTGAGATGATATTTTATTGCTTCTACGAACCAATTCAATAAATGTTTTACAAAAATGTATATATTTTATAAAAATATATAATATAAATAACTATATATTTATATACGTGGGTGTGTGTCTGTGTAGTATTATATAATTGCGGCAATGTCGTAATTATTGCGATTTACTAACTTATAAATAGAACATACAAACCGGTCTGATCAAACTATCTTTTCTGCTCAGGGCGTCCTGTCCTTGACTCAAATTAAAAACCTGTTAGAGACATATAGGTGATCCAAACTGTGTTATAGGTTCGGTTGTTGACACAAAATCCAAATTATTAAGACTTGAAATATAAGACAAATAAATACATTGTAAGAAAAAGTATAACGCATTGATAGAAATTAAAAAGAACGTTGTTAGGATCGGAAACAATAAGCGGAAGAGGAAAGATATATAAATTGAATAATTTCTTTTCGGGGAAAGATAGATATTTCATAATAGATTGATAAGGGACGACAGAATAGATACGGATAATGGAACACGAGCCAAATTATTGAGTCTTTAATTATAAGATAAATAGATATATTGTAGAGAATGGTAATATCAATTACAACAGTGTAGGTAACAGTGTAATGTGATGTTACCTACATATAGAAGTGTGGCCATCACGCTGCGAGGTACTTGATCGATTTAGTGGTTCCAATCCTGGCCATTTATTTATTTATGTTATTTTAACGAAGTGGGAACTTTTGAAAATAGTTGAAAACATTTAAAACCAATTCTGTTCTTCTTGGTTCGTATAATCGTTTTTATTAATAAACATAAGGAGATATATAAAAGATTTGTTGTCGGTAATATAATTGATTTATTATATGAGATCTTCATGATATATTTCAATTATCTTATGAATTTTCGACAATAGTTTGATTTATTGTAATATTTTTAATTATGATCTCGATTTACATTACTATTATTCGACAATAATTTTAACTTATTTTACGAGTTGTCAGTAAATATTTAACTTATCTTACGAGTGGTCGATACAATTCTTGATTTATCATATTAGTTGTCAATTTTGTATTTGATATGATTTATGAATTGTCGGTAATATTTTATTTACCTTAAAATTTGTCGATACAAAGGTTTACATACCTTACGAGTAGTCAATATCGATATTCACTTCCAGATTCTTTCTATGAACGTGAAATAAAATGGCTACTAGTACAACGATCTTATTTTCTCTTTTGTTTGAATCTTTCTTTACTTTTTTAGCTTGGTGCATGCGTGATAATAAATTTTTGTTATTTTGTCCATTTTATCTGGGACAAATTATTAATTTATTCATTTTTACCTACCGAGATTAATATTATTTTTGTTTATTTCTATATGAAATAATATATCGTTCTGCTTTTCATTATCGGCCTTGTTTCATATTCATTCATGACTGTTCGCAAGCATTATTTATTTCTTTATCTCGATATAAGAATATCTATATTTGTTCAAATCTACACTTTGAGTCCTTATTCCTGTGTGCATAGAAATGTAAATAAAACTTTTGTAAATAAGAATTTACCTGAAAATTTGTCGATTCAAATTTTATATACCTTACTAGTAGTCAGTATCGATATTCTCTTCCAGATTTTGTCTATAAACTTGAAATAAAATGGCTACTAGTACAACGATTTCCTTACCTAAGTTATGTCATTCATCAGAATATTCTTTTTCCACGCATTGATATTATGTCCTGTTAATTATTGCATTATTCGTACCGGGTGTATAATGTTTGGCAATTGTTAGGTCACTTTTTAATAACATGTGAGCTACCTCTTAAAAATATGTCTTGTGTTTATTATTGAGAATTCATTTAAATCATAAATCTATAAATTAATAATAAAAGATTGTTACGTAACGAGTTCTGGGTTGACCAAAATGCGTTATAAGTTCGTTTCCGAAAGCAATAAATAAACAATGAATGATGCTTTTTATGAGTCGGTAGATGGTAATTGAAAAAAGGATTTTGAAATATTGGTAGTAGATTCCTAAATCGAAAGTAGAAATGTATGTCTCGTGGGTTTTTAGAAAGAGTGTAGAGGATTCTTTCGTGGAAGAAAGAAGTAGGTCTTGGACCTGAACCTGCTTCAAACATAATCATATAATAGTAGTATTAATATTAATAATATAAATTATGATGACGACGATTTTGATATTAAGTCAATGATAATGATAACGACGAAAGTAATACTAGTAATAATAATAGTAATAATACAAATAATAATTATAATGATAATAATAATAATAATAATAATAACAACAACAACAACAATAATAAATTATATTATAATTGATCTTATGAAGATGTTGTAATTGTTAAATACAGGCGACTTTGTAACAATCATCGCTCCGTATGAGACATTAAAACAACGATGAATATTTATATAAACATGAGGATCGTTCGATCTCTGCTCGAATTTATTATATTCAGGCTTGTTGGAATTGTCAGAAGCATTATGAAATCATTTATTCCATTCAAATATCAAACGAAGGACATTTCTGGCGAGATGGTCTTGTCGCTGATGCTGTCGAAGGACTTGGAAGAGCATTAGTCCTTAACTTAGTTAAACATGGTGTCATCGTTGTCGTTTTGGACATTAATCAAAAAGGTCAGTTGACTTTGATGTTCCATGATTTAACAAATTCTTTGTTTGTTCCAAATTATATACGAAAGAGAAATCTATGGTGAATAATCAAAAAAACGTTTGCATGTAAAATCAGCATACTTTGGTATGTATATTATGAAATATTATTTCCGTTTATGTATATAGTAATAAAACATCAAACTTTAAACGATATTTTTATCACTGAATGGATGAAAAAATGTCATATAAATAATGATATGGAAACGTTTACTTCTCAACTCATAAATAGATTTATATGACTTTTTTACATTCTTGGAGTGAACAAAATATGTTTTTAAAGTTTGGTTATCTATTTCGGCAACACCCTTTACGCACATATTTATTTATCTATATATTGTATTCTGCACTTCGGTAGATAGATTAAGTGAAACTGATGAAATCAAGTTAAATATTAAAATATTTTTCTTCTTAAGATATAATATTATTAATTATGTATTATAAAGAACTATACGTTTATCTTACGTCGTATTAAGTACGAATGCACACGTAAATGTACCTTTAAAGCTATTATACGCAGTTACTTCTAATGTCTTCCTAATAGTGTTTTCACCACTAACTAATAGCATGTCGAATAAAAACACCTAAACATATTTAATTTCGTTTGTCAAAGGACGTATGTATACTATTTACTCGCTAAGAACAGTTACGATAATTAACGATTAGAGTAAGCACATAAGAATTATCTTTAATCCGTAAATCATCAAAACTTAAAGATGCTTAGATGAATGATTGATTTTCTTTCGTTACCTTTCAGATATCGAAGAAACGATGAAATTAATAAAAGCTTCTGGTGGTACTTGTTATGGATACGTTTGCGATGTTCGTAATCGCGAGGATATTTATAAAAAGGGTGAAATAGAGAAGAAGTTGGTCAGGTGAGATGACATGCAAAACTTCGTTAGATGCATTGCGAAACATTTTATCGATGTAAAATCGATTTCTTGTATCGAGAGGTGTTGTTTATTTATTCTTAAGATCAATAGGTTTTGGAGTGCAGGCGTTTTTGTACTAACGATGTATTGGATAACACACTAATGTTGAAGAACATTGTCGATATCGTTATGCTAGGTACAGGTTGCGTTTTTCTAAATGAACAGCACAGATGTTCATTTACAGTTTTATCGATTTTGTGCGGCATTTAGAGAAATAAATATTTATACGATTATCATTAATCGTTTTATTATGATATGTATCATAAGCTCGTATATGCGCGGAATTTTCCAGGCCATTATCACTGAAGCGCAGACATTCGCGTTAGTTGTTTATAAAATAAAAAAAAATTTTGGTGACATAGGCTAATTTTCCACTTTTCCGTATGATGCAAATGGGTTAAAATTATTTGAAAATTTTCGATAAATCTCCAATGAATCTATGTACTTTCTTATTTGTGTCGCGACGATCTTCGCTCGTCACGCATTGTATTTTGGAAAATTTTCTAATTTTGGCAATTAGAAGTTTCATATCACCTCGATCAGGCGTTATGATTAGCAGTGAAATATCAAATTGCGTCACATGGCTAATATCTTGTATAAATATTGTTATTAGAGGACATCTAACGCGACGCTTTTATACGTAGATAGTAGAATATTTCTATTCAAATACTTTTCTAATTTGTAGGTAACCATCTGGGTTAATAATGCTGGAGTGATAAATATTGGAAAATTCTTGGAAACTCCGGATAATCTTCTTAGTCGTATAATGGAAGTAAATATCATGAGTCTATTTTGGGTAAGTAAAACTATAATATATTCCTCATATACAAAATTCCAAACGAATTCATTTAACATTACTGTTTGATTTTGTAGCTTATTAATAAAAATGCAATTCAAATGCTGCGACGGATTACAATTGCGAATAAATATCGTAATATGTAAGTGTACTGTATCGTATAATGTATGATTGTGTGGTTGGAAAATGATCAATTCCAGACCAACTGGAAAATGAAGCCGATTTCCCTTAGATTGATAGTTCCTTCTTTTTCCTCCTTCAAGTCTTTTGAACTCATAAAACGTATCATAAAAACTGTTGATCAGATTTTCTGAAAAATCTTATATAGGTAATCTCTGTATTTATATATGCGTGTGTACTCATGTCCGTATGGATAATGTTGTACTCGTAGTCGAATTGTTTAGACGGCTGATTAGAGCAAGTTTCATATATTCTTATACCCGTTTTTCGCATGAATCCATTGTCATTATAGTATGCCACTATAAACGGTTCAAATCGACTATAAATTGGAATAATGTAGACATGGATTGATATCCAATTATATAATTAAGATGTAATCACTTGTTCCAATGATTGGACCAATGTAAACCCAGCTTTATTTTCGGAAAGAAGCTACGCTTCCTTTAATATTAATATCTGATAATTGAGGAATATAGTTTATTTGCTGGATGTAGTTGACCAAAAGTCAATTCTGTCAAACTCATCCTATGTAAGAATGAATTGTTAAATGAAAAAGTTGAGTAACTAGTTGGTGATTATTGTGTGGGAAATATTTATTCTCTATATACGTTTATTCATTTAAACGATTAAAGAAGAATAGAATTGTTTTTAATTATTATCACTATGTCAAAATATCATAATTTAATCATGTTTAGGCACGTTTGGAACCCATCAAATGAGAAAAATAATTTTTGTAGTTAGATCGATTAAGGATCTCACTGTGTGACGATCAAATTTAAATATGTATGTAGTCGATCGATGGTTATAACCATTTTATCATTATCCTAATCAAATATACAAATTTCATACTATTATGTAAATTCCTATCAAAATCTTAGATTTCTATAAATAAATTCCTGATAATAGAAATTCTTATTTTCAAGACTGTGAAAACGGTCCTCCCGGCGATTATAAAAAGTAACAAAGGTCATATTGTAAGTATAGCGAGTTCAGCTGGTCATATAGGATGTCCAAAACAAGTTGATTATGGTGCTTCAAGGCATGCAGTTGCTGGATTCATTGAAGCATTACGATTCAAATTAGATGTATGTATTTTTCTTAATTTAGTATCTTTATTTGCTTTTAGAAATACCGTTTGTTACATCGACATATTTTTATTTTATTATTTCTTTTTTTTATTTCTATATATTTTTTTAATTCGAGCGATGTAATATCAATACTACAATAATAACCCCTTTTGTCATTCACAATACGGACATGCCTGTAAGCGGAATTGCTTGGTATAAATATTTAGTACGCGTAGAGTTAGTTAATGAATAAATATGATAATAATAAAAATTTATTTTATGTTTGTATCGTCTCTCAATGCGAACGAAGTCGCCGTAAGAACGATAAAATCCTTATGATGTAACAAACAGCTCGTTATTATCCCAGGATTTCTCAAAGTTATAATAATTTTGAAATGATATAATCAATTTCTCTTTAAATTTTGCCTTAACTCTTATTTTTAATTTTTATCGTTTACAATTTAAAAAATAATATTAAATGAAATTTCAGGATAATGCCATGGAGTTTTTCCTTATGTTTATTTGTTGTTTTACCAACTATAATGTTTCATCTAACTATCAACCGATAGAGGAATCATTAGGAAGACAAGGTTTAACGAGGTCTAAAGTAGTCGTGCGATACATTAATAATTAACTAGTCGTATCTTTACAGTTCTGTATTTGTGCCTTCTTACCGTAACCATTTGGTCATAATTTAAGCAGATTAAGCAGATAATTAATTAGTATGCATTTTCTTTTCCCTTAAGAATATAGTTAGTATATATAAATGTAGATAGAGTTTTGCATGACTGTTCTTTTTTGATATCGGAGGCAATGTCACTTCGCCATTATAGAAATGTTTGCGTGTTGCGTGCACACGCAAAAGTAAATATACAAAAAGTAATAATATACTTTATATTGCTTTCTAAAAGTTCGCACATCTACAGTTATATTAAATGCGTTTTTATAGGCTGAGTCTAGATTTCTTGGTAAATTATTATTAGCAGTGTTGTAAACGATTGCATCGTGAAGTAACTTTGATCTTACTTTGTTTTATATATTACTAGTTATACATTTATATTCGCTTTCCTAATGTTTCAAGCATATTACTATTTTCTATTGTTTTTAAATCTATCTCTATACTATATTACTATACTATATTAAATTTATCTTAAAACTTAGTTCTAGAAGCTCGATAAAGATTTTTTTCTGTAATATTTAATGATTAATATTTCATTATTTCCTATTTGGTGTTAACAAATTTGAAGTTTGAAGTGAGTTTTAATTTTTGTCATTTATTTAGGGATTTTTGTAATTGTATCTATTTGTTACAGTCTTTAATAGGTTATTTATAGCAATCAGGCATATGAACATACTCAAATTTTTGCGGAGATTTTGTAGAAATATTATACTTAAATAAAATAAAAAATAAATTTGGAATGCAGATATTTTTAATTATGATTTTAAATAACAATTTTAATTTACCTTACAAATCGTCGATAATATATTTAATTTATCTTAAGTATTGTCAACAATATATTTGTTTATCTTCAGATTTGTCAACAAAAATCTCAATCCTCCTTATCAGTTGTCGATAATAATCTTAATTTATTTTACGAACATTCTATAATAATCTTACTTTGTTTTACGAGTTGTTTATACTATTCGTAATTTATTATATGAGTTGTCGGTAATATCCTTGATTTATCTCATGAGTTGTTGGTAATAATTTCAATTTACCTCACAGGTAATCGGTAATAATCTTAATTTACCTTACGAGTTATCGGTAATATCCTTGATTTATCTTACGAATTGTCGGTAATATCCTTGATTTATCTTATGTATTGTCGGTAATAATCGTAATTTATCTTACAAGTTATCGATAATAATCTCAATTTACCTTTCGATTAATCGATAATAATCTTAATTTACCATACGAGTTGTCGATAATAATCTTAAAATTTCTTACGAGTTAACGATAATAATCTTAAAATTTTTTACGGATTAATGATAATAATCTTAATTTACCTTATGAGTACTTGATACTATTCTTGATTTACCTTACGAGTTGTTAATAACATCCTTGAATTATTATACAAGTATTCTTGTGTTTAAATAGTCCCGATCGACAATAAAATCGTATTGACATAATATTATAAAGTTTACTGTATTTGATGGAACTTACAGTAGTTTCAACTTTAGTATGTACTTTGTACTAAATCCTGGTACAAAGTTAATCAATGACAAAAAGATAATTACTAGTTGAAAATGTTTTTGTCCAACAAGATAATACAAAAAATTAATAATTATTGCATAATAAAAAAATATTTTGCTTAATTTAAAAGAAGTAATGTTGAGATTGTAAATTCGGATAAAGGCAAACATTTCAAATTATTTTTATTTATAGTGTATGAATGAATATTTCACGATATAGCTACAATATTGATACAGGTAATAGATACGTGTCAATAAATCGACTTAAAATAAAATTTAACTGCAACACTAAAGCTAACCGAAAGCTTATGGCTTTTGAGAGGCTGAGATCGCGTGTTCGAATGGTTTTCACATAAACATGTACGCAGCTGCAGAACAACTCAAGTCAAACGTAATAAATGCACATATATGTATCTTCAACAATTTTCATAATGTTTGTAATGTTCCGTACGTAAGTTAACTTGACTATATAAATATATATATATATATATATATATATATATATATATATATATAATTTTGTTTTAATTTCTGTAAGTGCTGAAAAAATTCTTTTGAAATTACGAAGAAATATAATATCTCCATCGATCGTATAATACATAACATATTGTCGAACGTCCAGTCAATCAAGTTTCCCGCGCTTTTTCTCCAAATAACGGTAATACAGTTCTCGAGGAAGGAGCGTACGTCTTTTTCCAAGGAAAAGTATTTCTCGATTTCGGAACGCGACTTATCGGTGTAGTATCATTACAGAGATAGTCTGGATCGGAGTTGACCAACGAACAAGCGTCCAGTATGTAACACATATACATGTGTTCGACAGACTCGATGGGTGTATGTGTGTGTGTGTGTGTGTCAATATATATATATATATATATATGATACACACACACACACACACAATGTTTATATGTAACATAACGTATCTCATCCATTAGATCGTGAAGAGTAGTACGTACATACATATATGAGACATACATACATATATACATACATACATATATACATACATACATATATACCATGTCTCCTTTTATCGATATTACGAGGGAAGAGAAAAAGGACTGGATAGAATCTGTTAGGCGATAAACGAAGTTGCCTTCTCTTCGAGTGATCTAGAGATCATTCTTGAGATCGTTCCGAACGTTCGGACATGTTCCGCGTAATCGAATTCGCGAATACGAAAACGCGAAACCGTTCGAATAGGCCAATCGCCATCGTTTACCAACGTTCGCTTACCTTCCAAACGTAATTCAGTTGTCTTGTTTACAACTGTGTGCGCCCTTCTCTCAGAGTCCCTTGTTATCCTTGTTTCTCGCCCACAAATTCACGTACTTTTCACTTGTGTGTTTACAGTTGTGTTTTATCATCGATGTTCACATCCAGATGTTGTCCATAAATGCGGAAGCAAATGCTACGTTTTTGGTAAGTACAACAATCTTATATTTCCTCTTTTTTCTTGTTACTTTTTGTTTTGGTATGTATAGCTCGATGTATACTCGAGATTAAGAATTTATATTTATTGATTTTATATAAGCTAAATTATTGTTTTATTCCTTTGTACCAAGTGGAATTAAATATTACTCTTGATTGTTCTCAATATATTGTTTCATTATTTCTTACCGGCTGAAATCAAAATTATTTGAATAAAATTTGTTAGTATAAATGCAGATTAGAAAATTTGTTTTAAATTCATTTATGTTCGCAAACATTTTTTTCTATTTGATTATTGTGATATAAGCATGACGATATGTATTTTTATTTTTTGAATTTAAATAGAGGATAATATTATTACATTCTTCCTAATCGGCTAAGATAGAAGTTATTTCTAGAAAATTTAATTTATACCATTTGTTTCAATTATAGATATTTATAATCGTTTACAATTATTACAATTTTTTTTTTTACAAAAGACAAAATAATTAAAATCTTCAAAATTTATAATACTGCATATAAAAATTTAAAATTTTACCGACCTAAAACAATGATATAACGTATCAATCAAATAACGTGTCAATCAATAATGTCATTTCCTATTTGATAACTATTCACTATTGATGAATGTTTTAAGCGAGAAAATTTCAAAATGACTTCATTAAAATACAACGAACAGTTTTTTTCTTTCCACCGTTTGCTGAACGTTACTTTTGTTTGTAATATCCTATAGAGGTTATGTACGTACACATCTATTCTCCCTTCACATACAAACACACACCCATGCACACTCAGCGCACTAACTATACGTATACACTAGCTTTTGAGTTTGCTTTACTCACTCCTCGTTCATTGTTCTTATTCGGCTTCCAAATTGCTACCGGTTAAAGCGAGCGCCTGTAACGTTACTTTTGTGTTGGCTTTAGTCGCGGCAATACGTTCCGTTCTGTGCACGTACAGGGAAAATTAAATATCCGCGAAATTCATCTTCTCACGGTTGGCCTGTTGATTTTTAATTAATTTCGATTATAGGACTTTCATAACCTTTCTTGATGCGACGCCATGATAATCTGTTTAAAATTCGTTATCTTTCATAATCGTTACATACTCTGTTTTTTATTATCTAAAGATATTTCATTATGTGAATTTTATTATGATTTTTAATGTATATATATATATATATATATATATATATATATATATATATATATATTTTATATTATGTATATATGTAATATGATCAAAAATATAATATAATATTATATAATATTATATTATATTCATATAATATAATATTATATGAAAAATATGTATCAAAAATAGTATAACTATTAACTATACGTACATATACAGACTGTATCCGTCCACGAATGTTCGAGCAAATATCTCGCGACTCGTTAAAGTAACAAGAAAGTTTAATAAGAGAAATTTCCACGGTTCAGTATTAGTTAGTACAAAGTGCATCATTCAATTTTTTTCTCTTTTTACTCGAGAACTTTGTTTTGAGTTATGAAAGTCAACATAATTTTGTTGGATACCTATAATTCTTTTTGCATGCTTATGTTGCTGTACAGTATCATTTGCAATTTAAATTACATTTAGTAAAAAGTTATTGGATACCGTGTATCGTTCACAAGATAATCGACATCCAAAATATTTAAGTAGTTGATATTTTATACTACAATTTCAAAAATGATCGCGAACTATTTTGTTTTGTTATGTTGAACAATGTCCCTGATAACTTTCAACTCGTAAAAATATACGATTCCTTGATACGAAACTAATGTATTTTGTATAATATGGAGTATGAATTGCAGTATAATATGAATCTATTAGACAGCCATTAAAATGTTGATTATCTTGTAAAACTTGCACAGTAAGAAATTTTTGATTACATGTGATTCTGATTGCAAATGGCCACTACTAAATAAATTTGTAAAAAAAATATTATATCCATAAAAAAATATTGTTGACCATCGTAATTCACAAAAGCCACGAATAAATCAACATGTTTTTATGCGTTCTGTAACTGACTCAGGGACGTGCAGTTTTTTTTCTTTTTTTTTTTTAATAAACTCTCTCATAACATCCACCAGTTTGCGAGATATTTTCTCGGATAATAATGTAAGGAACATTTATATATATATATATATATATATATATATATATATATAAAATTATATATATATATATATTTTATATATATATATTTTATATATATATATTTTTATATATATACACACATATAGAGCATTCAAAATTGCAACATTATTTATTTACCGATCAATAATTGGTACAGTATTATAAATACCACTGAAGATTTCATCATTATTTATAAGTCAAGCCTAATATAGTATTCCAATGAGAAGTTCTTATTTAGATAAAAATATATTGCAAATTACAGCGTTCCTTATTAGTCAAACCAAGCTTAATATAATATTCAATATCGTTTATTGAACGTATATCCGATATTGTTTATTGAAATACAAATTTCTTTAAATATTTCAGTGTTATTTATCGACTAACGCAAGATCAGTAAATATATAGTACTGCTATTATAAAAAAGTACTAAAAATATCAACATCACTTGTTAAAAATTTCAGACAAACGTATTACTGTAATCAATGTTAATTATTTGGATAAAAAAATATTGAAAATATCAGAGCTACTTATCGCCCATTCGTAGACTATTAATGGTGTTACAAAATACACTGCAAGCATACAAATTCCGACGTTATTTATTGCCCAAACAGAGACAGACAAGTGTAGTAATATATTGAAACCCTCGCCAATATCTCCCTCACCGAAGAAAAATATCCGTCGACAAATAGATCGAAAACAAATTATAGATTATTATAAACACCGGGGGTTGTTTAATTCGCAACTGAGATATTGTTAGAAGTATGCCAACGTTAATTATTGGCGAAGTTTTAAGAAACTTTTTATATGGTTTATTCGCGAGCTGGCAATAATAGACATAGTCGAATAATAGAAACGATAATATTTATATCGTAACTCCGGTCGGTAGATTCCCGTACTCGAAAGAATTTCTATCATGTGTCTCACTGAGAAGGTACCGAAGAAGCCAAGATTTTCTTTCTCTCTCTCTCTATCTTACAGATGTTTCACTCGAGATTACGACATTCTTACGTTTTTCTCTCTCTCTCTCTCTCTCTCTCTTTCTCTTTCTTTCTCTCGAGGCACAGATTGAAATCTGTATGGTGCGAGAGTACGGCCACGGTCCAACGTAATTTTTTTTCCCCCGTTCTTTCACTTTTTGCTTTCACGTCGTAACCCTATACCCCAGACGTTGCTTTTCAAACGTCCACGAAGAGAGGAAACAACGACGAAGACGACGAAGAAATCATCCTCTCGTATATGCTCCAGAGAACAAATTTTTTTTATTTTTTTTCAACACTCCATTATTAGCAATATTTCGTTGGTAATAATATGCGTCAATCCGCAATTCTCATCTATCTTTTTCGATCTATTCGAACTCAAGATTGAAACTTTAATCTGAAAAAATTAAAGAAAATGAAGTATTTTTTTCTATATTTTTCGTACAATAAATAATAATAATATATTGTATTTATTTCTTTCTGTATAAAACATATATACATATATATATATATATATATATATATATATATATATATATATACATATATATATATATGGATGTATTTATGGAAAGAGGGAGAGGGAGAAGGAGAGGGAGAGGGAGAGGGAGAGGGAGAGAGAGAGAGAGAGAGAGTGGATGTTTTATTTTTCATAATAGATACTGCATCAATTCTGGATTGATCAATAAATAATAATTAAAATTTCCCAATTTTATGTCTAAATAAACAGCACTAGTATAGTTTAATATTATATTAAGTGAAGAACACAAATATTATAATACGAAACAAATTTAGATTAATAATTAAATTTGTTATATAATACAACTGTATTGCCAAAAAGTATATCGTCGGAATTTTTTTTATCGTACATCTAAATAAACAATATTATTTACAATATTGTAGTATTAGTTTTGTATCGATCAATAAGAAATATCGAAAACCTCAATAAAAGTTATTACTATTATTTACTTATTTATCATACCTGATATTGTTTACTGATATTTCAAATAACCCCAGTCCTATAGAGATATGGGATAGGGTTTCTAAGGAAAATGATTTTCTACAGTGCTTATTAGAAACTTACATGAATGTAATGTGGTATTAAACCGCAAAAACTTGTATGCAATACCTTATATAGATTTGAAATAACGTCATTGTCGTGTGTAGAAAATTTAATATACAGTTTTTATATACATATACATATTCTAACTTTTCATATGAAATTAATCGAAAAAAGAATATAATTTAAAAGTTAACAACTTATTAAAAATGTCTTATCGATTTTAATATAAAATCAAAATTCTAATTCTTTCAAAAGTCAAATTATTTTTATCTAAATATTTCGCAGATAATTCGGTCTATAAAAAAAAAATTCTAATTTTCTCAAAAAAGAAAAGTAATTCTAATTATCCTTATTCATCTGTAATATCTAGAACCCGAATCGTGTACATTGAATCCGAGATTCTTGAAAAGAAAGGAAAGAAAGAAAGTAAACAAAAAAAAAAGAGATAGAAGAAAAGAATCCCATAAATCTACACGATCTTTTAATCCTCTTATTACATTTTTATCTATCCTACATAACCACTACTGAGTCCACGATTTCAGAAAAGAATAAAGAAAAAAAAAGAAAACAAAACAAAAAAAAGAAATAAAAATAAGACAAAAAAAAACAAAAGCAAAAATTCCAACGAATTTTCTAAATCGATTCCAATTTTCACGGGGTTGTCATTCTTTTTTCCTTTGTGATATACCCATCGATCAATCGATAATAACCGATGGACAGAACTAGGCGTTAATGTTGTAGCTTTTTACGTCACGTTAGAGATGATAGGCCCTAGAACCGTAAGACTACATCATAGGGTCTATGATGATATATCAATTACGGTCGGGCACACAAGCTGAATAGCCGATACCCATGAATATCGGACGCATGTGCGCGTCTGGAATGACCACACGCGCTACACTTACCTTAATGGATAACGAATGCGCGTCTCGTAAAAGTTCCTTCCCCTCTAGGGAGAACGTTTAAGGAATATCCTTTAGATATAACGGGTGTCGAGCAGATAAGGAAACATAGATATTTATTCATTTCTATCTCATTGCTGAAGACATATCAGAGATGTCCTATTAAGATAAGAACGACCTTCTATGTATACATACATTCATACTTACATACATACATACATACATACATACATACATACATACATACATACATACATACATATACATACATACATATACATACATACATATACATACATATATATATATATATATATATATATATATATATATATATATATATATATATATATATATAGGAATGAGAACAAAAATATCTTTTTTGAGGAAAAAAAGAGTATTTCTCTTTCGATCAACGGCGATACAACAATTTGCTTTCTTGTTTTGTTTCCCATGTATGTAGCGTAGCATGTATTTGTGTTACCTTTATTTCTCTTACTTTTTTTTTTAATTCTTCTTCTTATTTTTATTTATTCTATTTTTTTTATTTCTTTTCCTTTTTGTTTTTATTTCTATTAATTTGTTTTCGAGAGTTTTAGAAGCCTTTTTTCAGTGATAGGTTGACTCTAATTTACAAGAGAGACGTTGAACTTTTTCCCTTTTAACTCTTGCTCTACTAAGTATGTGTGCATGTGTGTATGTGTCTGTACATGTGTCCTATATCTGCCTTTCCCTTTATAATGCCTTTTTCATGCGGACAAATATTTAATGGGTTCGCTCGATAGCTTCGAAAATTTACCTGACCAACGAATTTTCTCCACGATTTGCAGGCTAGCGTATTATCAATGATATAACTGCTTAAATATCTCAAGTTAAACTCCCGTCGTTTCGTCCGTGCAGTTTTTCGATACTCTTTTTTATGTTTGTTTTGAATTTTTTCATCGTGTATCATCAAGTATTAACTGCCGTTAATTAATAAACTCGTCAACTCATTAGTCTTTCATTTACAAAGTTAATAAATTGACCTAGTTAAACGGGCGATTTTTTTTTATTTTATTTTTTTTTTAATTACGAAGGTCTATGTCATTATGTTATTAGATAAAATATATCATTAAATCGTTAAATCGTATCGAGTTATTTCTAGTAACTCTAAGTTAAAAATTTTTAATTTTATTTTAAATTATCTTTATAATATATATATATATATATATATATATATATATATATATGTATGTATATATATATATATTTATACACGATAGGTACATGTACACAATCTTTTATAGTTATTTTAGTAACTTTTTATGAAACCTAAAGTTAACTGAAGTTATCACTTTTAGACTTGTCAAAGATATAATCACAAATTTTAAGAGTAGTGAAAAAATGATATTTTTTACTAAATAATAAAGACATTAAGATTGGTTATCGAAAACAAATTTTAAAGCTAGCAAATAACGTTCATTGCAGTAATTTATCTGTATGACTGCACCGAAGCAACTGATCAATCGTTTCTAATCTAATTAATTTCTAAATAAGTTATCTTGATTTCACCAATAACTTTTTACGAAACGTGAACTTACTCGAGGATATCGATTATGTTATTTTACAGAAATAATCTCTGAATTATAAAGAAATAGTTGCAAAATTATATTGCATAATCAATAAATTATAAGATTCATAAAAGAATGATTATTTTTATAGCAAATAAAAAAAGTGAAATTTATGATTTTGTCAATAACTTTTCATGGAAGTTGAAGTTGCTCGAATATACATATATCACTATTGGATTTTGCCAAAGAAATAATTATTAAATTATATGATTTAATAAAGGAACGATTTTTATTATCATAAACAAAAATAGTGAAATTGATGATTGTAAACGAATTTTATCGGTAGAAGAAAATAATGTTCATCTCGACAATGACGGTGGTTTATCCACGTGGCTGTGTCGAAGGCAATGATCGATCGTTTCTAGCCTAGCTTTCGCCGAGTAGTCAGTTGATCCTGTGTTCGTCAGGGTATATGGAATCGTGGGGAAGGATTTATTGGATCGTGTGGATCTCCACAAAGATCTTTCGAAGAGGTGCTTTTGACGAACGATCGCGATTAATAATCAGTACTGTCGTCCAATCCCAACGAAGGGCGCTAACATCGTTAATACTATTTATCGCTCGTTACCAGTTACTCTTCTCTATATTCTATACCAACTACGGGATAAAATGGAGGATAAAGAAAAATTTCTTTTCATAAACAGTGATACACCATAGCGTTCCGTTCTCGACATTCTTACGTAAGAAAAAGGGGATCGTAGTATTAATTTGGAATGAATTTATCTTTTTATCTATACGATGTCGCGACTGGAAATATTTGGACGTATTTTAAATTATTTTTCTTTTTATTTGTTTTTTTTTTTTACTTGAAGAATTTGAATCTTTTAATTCGAATGTTTTCTCAATATCTAGAAGGAATTTAAAAATATTGGTTTCGTTAATAAGTAATGTCGAAATTTACAGGCATTTTATGTCGAAACTAATGAAACTAATGTGTTATTATTATTTTCAGTAAAACAATTTTTTCATTTTTTAGTGTTATATGCAGTTTATTAGTGTTGTATAGTGTTTCTTAATGTATTAATGAATATTCTTTTTAATTTTGTTAATTATAATACTTTTGTTTATATATATAGTATTTCTTTGGATCACTATTAATTGTTAGAAAAATATTAATGTTCTTTTTTTTATTTAAATGTTGTTGTTTCGATTAATCGAAAAACAATTCAAGTAAATTAATAACCAAATTTTTCATTAACAAATTTTTTCGTAGATTCACGATTGATTAGCTTTAACACAGATGTTTTGTCTTACAAATTTGACGTTACATTCTCACGTTTAAAAGTTGTATAACCTATTTTTATTGAATGTTTAATCATGATTTAATGTTAAGCCGTGGGTGGTCGGATAAGGATCGTACATTTTTCCTTGTATATTCCGTTAAAATTTCTTAGGCTGAATTCTGTCACTATGAATTTAATCTTAAGTTTAACTAGTTAATCGCATTTTTCAAATCGTTTGGATACATGTTACGATCTCATGCGGATAGAAAGGGGAATCCCTCTTTCTAAGAAAGGGGGTGGGTAGAACAGAGGGAAAAGTGGTACGAGGAATACCTGAGTGGCAACCTACCTCCGATGTCTCGTTTACCATAATACAAGGACGGCGCGATGCCGAAGGTAGAACGCGTTACGAGTATTCAGTAGTGACTCGAAGAGGGAACTCGAAACGGTAGCAATGCGTCTTGAACAAGGGCAACGTGGAAAGCATCCAACGCTGGTTGTCTCGTTGGATGGCGACGTGCTTCTAGGGAATTTCAAAGGTGGACACGTGATATATCCTGTCCAGGAGGCTCGACCATGTCCTTCCTCTCTTATTCTTCATTTCTTTTTTCTTGATTTCTTCTTCTCTCCTTATTTTTTATTTGTTTGTTTCTTTTTTTTCTTTTGATAGGGTTGAGTTCTCTTACGAGACACCTCATGGCTTTTACAAGACGTCGATGACTGACCATACGTGATATTCGATTTTTCTACATTTAGGAAACAAGTCCAAATATGTAACAGGTCAATACTTGAAATGGCACGTTGATTACATGTAACAGGACCTTAATTTTGTCAATTTTTAGGAATAGAAACTTTTGAACATACCACGTAACTACAAGATAGTGATAAATTGATTGTGCACGTATATGATATTCGATTGTTCTATTTTTAAAAAACAAATTCAAGGTAACAGTGTTTATTTGTAATAGATTTATACGATAACTGCCACGTTTGTTACATTTAATAGAAACTCCATTTTGTCAATTTTTTGTTAAAACAATTTTCGAAATGTTCAGGTTTATTATTTATGTTATAAGTGATTTTGCAAGTGTCTTCTTTCCTTGTTACTAACAATTAAAACTATTGTTGTGAAATCAATTAAAATGATAACAAATTATAATTGAGATCATTTTAAGTAAACGATTAAATGTAAATAAAAGTCAACATAAAACGTTTAAATTGCCGTTACAAATTTTGTATAATATATAACTTGATAAATAATTCTCTCTCTTTCCCTCTCCCTTATTTCTTTATTTTCTTCACTTGAAGAATCTCAGGAGATAAATTGGCTCGTTCCAAAAAAAGAATAGGTATGAATAATATCTGTGTCAAAAAGCAATGACATTTCTGTTAGCAGAATTCTATGATGGAAACCCCTTGACATTCTTCTCTTATTCATTTTATTTTTCTTTCTTCTCTTTTTTTTTCCACCTCAGATGCCTCTTCTTATATGAATCTTTCAACTAATGATGGTAATCGCTCGAGAAAAGTAATCGCGCTAGAGGCCGCAAGAAATTATAGAGAAACATCCTTGAGTTGATACGATAATTCGTGCTATCGTGTCTCGGATAAATTATCCGTAATTTTAAAAGGGAAAAGTTGATTTATCGTGATACCTCTCTCTCTCTCTCTCTTTCTTAATCTATCTTTCGCACTCTTTTCTTATTTCTTTCTCTCTCTCTCTCTCTTTCTTAATCTATCCTTCGCACTCTTTTCTTATTTCTTTCTCTCTCTCTCTCTCTCTCTCTCTCTCTTTTCTATCTTGTTATCACGTAGAGAAAAAAGAGAAGAGAGAGAGAGAGAGGAGGGGAAGAGAGAGAGAGAGAGAGAGAGAGAGAGAGAGAGAGAGAGAGAGAGAGATAGAGTCAACGAACTTCTTAAGCTAAGAAATATGATTTTCTCTAATTTCTCCTCGGCACTTCTCGATTCGGTGAAAATACTACCAGAGACGATCGTTACCTCCCAACTCGTCTAATTTCCTTGACGACTCAGGAGAACCGTTTCCCTTCGTCAGCCGTCGGACGGATTGACGTCTCTATTAGCGAGCGTTTTCTCCTTGAAAATTTACGCGGTTTAAAGACACTCCAGAGAAGAGAGAGAGAGAGAGAGAGAGAGAGAGAGAGAGAGAGAGAGGAAAGTGTATGTATGTATTTGGCTATGTCTACGTGTAGATGTACTACCTACTTACCTAACCTACTATATAGTAGGTACCTACTCTAAAATGATTCTTGCAGAAGAAAGAGCTGGTAACGACCTTACACTTATCTCGGATTCGTGTTCTCGCTGCGTCATAGAAAAAACACACTCCAGAAGAACGTTCCGGTCCACACCGTGAAGATTCAGCTCGATCGACGCTCTCTCATGGTGACTCGTCGATGACGTGGGAGGACGAGGGGTGGAGAGAGGTACGGATCCTCGATGACGGAAGAAGTCTCGCTCTCCTTCCTTCCTTCCTTCCTTCCTTTATTTATTTCTTCCTATATTTATTTCGTCTTATATTTTTCTTCTTTCTTTCCTTTTCTGTTCATCTTCCGAAAGATAAAAAAAAGGAAGAAAGAAAGAAATAAGAAGTTCTCTCTTTAGATGAGATTTTAAAGGGATCTAAAAATTCAACGAGCTTGCTGACATCCTCCGTGGAGGATTTTTTTTTTTCTTTTTTCTCTTCTTTTTGTCCTCGTACATGGTATTACGGGATTGTAATTTGTTTGATATCATTGTATTATCATGTTGTGTTAGCGTCTTTGCTGCTTTGTGAAGAATTTAAGGTTTAATCGTTTGTAAAAAGCAAAAGAAATAGAAGAAGGGAAGGAAAGAAAGGAAGAAAGAAAAAAGAATGACGTGAGATCGTTGAATAATTTGTCGATTGTTTATTTATTTAAAAATATTTCAGATTATTTATTTAAAATAAATATAAAAAGTCTTATCTAAGTAAAAATATAAATATAAAAAGATCGTATCTAAGTAAACAAAATTTTATTTGATTTGACGTTTAAACGACATTAGATTTTTAATTTGATTGGAGAAACAAATGTAAAAGTGATATCAGATACTATTTGGTCACGATTACGTATCCGTTTGTTTCCCTCTCTCCTTATTAAAAAAAAAAAAAGAATGTCTTCTTAATCTCCCTTTCATTCGTTCATATAGAATGATTAGAAAATTTAATTGGATTAGGAAAGAAGTAGGACGTTTAGTCATGACTCTTGTGCATTTCTTCATTTCCTTCATAATAACGGATTCTTAATCCTCTCCTTTCCCTTCTCTTACTTCAGAACGATTAGAAAATTTGATTTGATTAGGAAAAAAGAGAGAAGAAAAAAGGGGGAACGAAATTTTAGGATGATTAAAAGAAATCAGATATTTGTGAACGATTATATGTTCCGATGAATCTTTTCCTTTCATTTTTCTTTTCTTTTGAAAAAGTAGGATCGCATAATCCCTTATTCTATCGTTCTTTGATAGCGATTAGAAAATTTGAGATAAGAAACTCGATGTAAAAGAAATTTCTGAAGAAATGAGATATTTGGGTGGAATCGTATATCTGGTTTGTTACCTTGATCTCTCTCTCTCTCTCTCTCTCTCTCTCTCTCTCTATCTATCTATCTATCTCTTTCTGAGCGATGGAAGAAGGATCTTACTCCTTCCCAACATACTCTCTTCTCCTCTCTTTCTCTTCGTTCTTCTTTCCTCTTACTCCTTCTACCACTCTTTCGGCCTCTTCTCCGTCCCTTACCGTTTCGAGTCTCCTGTCTTCGTTTAACTCGGCCGTGCGATCCGCACACGCCACTTCTTCTTCAGTGGCCGGCCGGTGGTACCACTCTCGGCTAGATCGCGCCAAGTACACCTCCTCTTGTTGCTTCACCACCACCAGTAACATCGGCATCACAAGACGAGCCTTCCTATCCTTACCGATAGTAGCGGCACTAGCCTCGGACACACCGTACTTCTTATACAAGTACTTACCATCTTCTCTCTACTCTTTGCCAAACCACTTACTTTTGCTATTCTTCCACTTTCATGTAATAGCTGTAAGTCCTTCTGTCCACTCCTACATCTATTTCCTAAGGCACTACCAACCATGCCAAAGGCGAAAGTGGTTACTTCATGTGTGTTTAACATTCGAACTTGAGTGACAGAACAGTGTTAAAACTTGTGCTGTTTTTTCCTTAAGGATAAACTCCGAAGATGACTGGAGAACTTACTGAAAAACTTCGTAGGATCAAACGTATATTACTTCTTTGGTATTATCTTGTATTAAAAAGATACTCGTAGTAGTGATTTATGTGAGAATGTTGATTGAATATTGTGCTTGATAAAGAAAGTCGATATCTCTTCATGGCTAAATATCTGTATATGTATTTATATATATAAATATATATATGCGTGTGTGTGTGTGTGTATACAAATATATCTTCTTAAGAAGAAACTATTCATAGAAGTTGATGGAAGATTCTTTAAACAGCTGACTGAAGGATGGGACTTAAGTCTGATCGATTTGAAAGGATCGAATTCAACACGTTTATAGTTTATATCTTTCTATGAAGAATCCAATCATAGCAAAGATCGATAAGAGATGATTGAGCACAGCTGACTCGGATATTATTAGTTTGAAGGAAAATTGATTAAAAAAAAAAAAAAATAATAATAATAGTAAAAGAAAGAAGAAAGAAGAAAAGTAAAAGAAAAAAAGAAAAATTGAAAAAAAAAAATCATTCCTCTTGAAGAATAGTTAAACGAGTGAACGGTTGATTGAATGGAGCGTGATAGTGTCTCAGTGTTTTCACTTCTTCGAAGTGAGTGACAATCGAAAGAACGATCGATCGATCTCTCTGATCGATAACAAAGACCTC
The DNA here is from genome assembly GCA_911387685.1 of Dolichovespula media. Classification (NCBI taxonomy): domain Eukaryota; kingdom Metazoa; phylum Arthropoda; class Insecta; order Hymenoptera; family Vespidae; genus Dolichovespula; species Dolichovespula media. The sequence goes on along the minus strand of OU426857.1, from coordinate 4,851,341 downwards.
GCACGTGCTCTCGGAAGAGTGTCGTGCGACTACAGCGAAGAGAACACGTGGAAGTCGAACAGAGGCTTAGTTAACGATCGAAAACTCATTCGAAGATTTTTATCACCGGAACTTTTTTTGGTCACGTGAGAGGCTAACCTACGTTGGTGTAGATTTTAATAATCGTTTCTTTGTTTTTCTAAACGTTGGGTCGAATCGTATCGAACGTATTCGTTCCTATAAATTATATTCCTCTCGCACAATTTTTCTTTCATTCGTTAGTATGTAATCGGAACATTTATCACTGACTCATCCTCTTTCATCTAATCCTTTCTAATATTATCGTTCTAATTTTATTTCTTATAATTTTATCGTATTTTGTTCTATCGATCTTTTTTTAATTTAATTTTTTCATTTTATTTATTTTTTAATTTTAATTTAATTTTTATAATTTTTTTTTGTTTGAATTATTTTGTTTTCTATCTTTTCGATCCTTTGTTCTAATTAATCGTTAATTATATCCTCATCCTCCAAATCTTTCTTTTTTAATCCTTCGTTTCAATATTTTTTTAATTGGATTTTTCAAATCGTTCGTTCTAATTTTGCTTTTATAGGTCGTACAAATCCGTCCGTTGTAATTATGTTTTAATTATCTTTTTTTCCAATCTTTCGTTTCAATTGCTCTCCAATTATATTTTGTCCTGCTTAATAACTATTACTCGTTTATTAAAATATTTTTCTAATCGTTCTTCTTTTTAATTATTCATTTTTCTCTAACTATTTTCTCTTCTTATAATGCTCACGCTAATATTAATCCAATCGTCTATTCAAATAATTCGTTTCAAATTTTGTCTCAATAATTTCTTCTAATATGTTGTTTTAATCTCTTTAGAATTATATTTTACAATCTTCGATAATATTTTTTCTACGATAGTTTCTTTGATCTTATAAAGCATTGTCCTTCGATTCATAAGTTCGAACAAATTTCTAATTATTCGTTCTTTTCTTCTAATATTGTCTAATTTTATTTTGTCTCTTAGTCGAGCGAAGGAAAAAGTCGAAAAAATCTCTCGAACGAAATAAATACATTAATTCATTTACTTCATTTTCTACGTGGAAAACAAGAAATATTAAATAAAGATAAAGAAAGAAAGAAAAGAGAAAAAGAAAAAAAATAGAAAAGAACGAACAAACAAATATTCGAACTTATCAGTAGTTCAAAGGTCAAATAGGGAAGACAGTGGTGGACAACGATTTTATCGGCGTTTCGAAGGATCGGAGACTCGTGTTCGGCACGTGTCGCATCCTGGGAGGTTCCTTTCCTTTTTCGTTTCTCTCTCTCTCTTTCTCTCTCTCTCTCTCTCTCTCTCAGTCTTTTTCTCTCACACCTCGCACACTTTTCGACGTTACATTTGTCAACGACCGATCGCCTGGCGTGCATTCGCACTGAATTAATGCCACTTCTTTCTTTCGCCTCTGTCATCTTCGATTCGCCACGCGTGCTTTTCTTCGCGGCGTGCGGCTGATGATGGCGCGAACGGTGATGGATTAACGCACAGCGAATTGCTAAGAAAAAGTTTTCTCCCCTCTTGCTTCTCTCTCTCTCTCTCTCTCTCTCTCTCTCCTTCTCTATCTCTCTGTCTGTCTGTTTGTCCCTCACCCTCTCCCTCTTTCATTCCTACTACAACACTTTCGTTCAGGTGAACGAGCAAGCAAGTTCGACAATCTCTTCCTCTGGCCATCCCCTTTTTTTATATTATAATAATAATTATAATAATAATTATTATTTTATTATTATTATTATTATTTTTGTTGTTATTATTATTATTATTATTATTATTATTATTATTATTATTATTATTATTATTATTATTATTATTATTATTACTATTAAATGTAAAAAGAAGAGGAAAAAAGTGATATATTTTTTTTAATTTGTTTTTATCTTTTTTTATTTTTCTAATTCTTCAATCAATAACTCTTCTCCGTGACCACGATGAACCGAGATGAATTATCATTTTGGATATCGTACTTGGGATCATTTTTGTCAATCTTCGTGGAAACAAATCGATGCAATGTGATCTATCATAAGATTTTACCCTATTACTTTAGTGCTTGTAAACAGTGAAATAAAAAATTGGTGTTGTTCGATAGTTATTGCCGTCGTCGGTGGTGTCGCTCCAGAAGGATTCCCGGAGATAAGCATGGAGATATGAAAAATACGTGAGTACATCACCAGTGTTATCTATCTTATAGATCTTACAGGCCTTAGATACCATAGGAGTAACGAGTTAGAACGAAAGTCTAGATCGTTTCCTTTACTCGGATCATTGACTTAACAAAATTTAGACTAAAATTCTTTAGATCAAAAAAAATTGATCTATGTTTCAGGTAGTTTGTGATTATATGCTCGTGCGACAGTTCCAGGAAGAGATTGTATTAGATCGCGTAAATAAATGCGTCACGTTTACATGTTTATTTACTTTTTCTTTTTTTATCAAATTAGACAACGATGTCTATATATAACAACACTAGTATATAATTAGAATGGTATAAGATTGAAGATTGATAAAAAATGAAATATTTCTGACAAATGTTACTCGTTCTGTTTTCTTTTTTTTTTTTTTTTAAGTTAGAATACGTTGCCATTATAAAAGATGTAGGTTCCTATGAAGAAAAAGAAATAAGAACAAGGTTCACCTCGAAATTATCTTGAAACCTTCCATTAAATAAAAAACGATAAACGTCGTAACATTTGCACCATGAAATCAAATAACTCTTCTCTGTATAATTTTTCTTTAAAGCGTCGTGCTTTCGGGATACAAGTTCGCAACGTTTTATTTTGCACACCGAGTATATTAATTGTATCGTATCATTTCGTATATATCAATGATCTACGGTACTAGAACAATCAAACAGGTCTTATTAATAACACAATCTATAGTATAATATTATACTACATTAGTGTCGTTTATTCAGTATTATATTTTATACTGTATTAGTGTTGTTTACTTACAATATTAGACTATAATGGTATTATTCAGAGATGGTATATTTAAATATAACATATAGATAATTCAACGCTAATCAATTCAATAGATAAATCGACAATTTATAAAATAAATTAAATTCTAATTGTATAGGCCATATAGCATCTAATAGGATCTGTAATGGGTAACAAACACTATAAATTTAAAACTTAATTAATAACAATATGAGTCGTATCTAATCTTCCTAATAATAGTAATATATTTCTAATAATAACAATATGTGTGTATATATATATATATATATATATATATATATATATATATATATATATATATATATATGAAAGAAAGAGAGAGAGAGAGAGGGGAGGGAAGAGAAAAGAAATAGAATATATTTAATTCATACGAATTAAAGCATAATATAGATATAACATAATAAATAAAAAGAGAAATAGAATAAACAAAAGGAAAAGACAGAGATTTAAATTCTTTGAATGACGAGAAGTATGAATGAAAAAATAGAAAAATATAAAGGATGTGGGAGGGATCGGTGAAATTTCTTCTTCGATTTGCATAAAACGAGTGTTCAATTTGATCGAGATTTTAATTCGAAAATTATACGTTTAATGGGTAGGCGGATACTGCCAATACATATCTATATATTTATAGAATACATACATATATACATACACACACACACACTATATATATATATATATATATATATATATATATATATATAAATTATACCTATACATTTATAAACAATATATATATATCATATGTATATATAGAATTTCTACCTTTACCGTTCCCAACCACAGCCAGTAAATATTCATTAGATGTACTCTCTGCACCCTGCCTTTCTCTCCATCTTTCATTTGCATATCACAATCAACGTCATATCATTGTCGAGCGAGCCGAGTGCATGGCTCGATTCCAGCCAAGTACGATCGCCGATCGATTCTCTACGAAAACAAAGGACGTTGCATTGCTCGCGATTAATCGGACAGTGAATAGCTTACTTTCGATAGGAAATCTATTGGATTGGCTAATGTTTGAATTGTCAATATTTTATATTTAAATGTATGTATTTATTATCTGAACTAAAGTAATATAATTTAATACAGTAGTAAGCCAATAACATTCTAGTATAGTATAATGCGATACCAAATGAATATCAATAATATAGTATAGTATTATATAATAATAATATAGTATAGTATGATAATAATCGATAGCATAGTGTGATATTATAATAAGTAAACAATAATATCTGTTTGACTAATAATATAGAAATGTTTAATATAAAATAGTAGTATTATTTATTGGTCTAACATAGTTATGACTTATAATATTTTTGAACCTAGATATACCTCGTCTAATGTCACTGTTTCGTTTTTGTAGAATTTTTCAATATGATAAATTGTATAAAAAGATTTATTTCAAAAAATATATTCATATGTATAGAAATGTTATTCTGCCATAGAAATGACAAACGTACGAGTTAGATCATTTTTATAATTACAAGAATCATTTATATCATTTTAGATAATTTTAATTTAATTAATTAAAAAAAATTATTATTCTAATCATTTAAACAATAATTGTATGATTTACAATTACATCATTTTTATAATTAACAATCGTATTGAATTAATTGTTTATATCAATTTAGATCATCCTAATTAAAATCTTATTTTTTTAGAAAGACATATACATGATTTAGATCATTTTTATAATTATCATTTATATTTAATTGATCATTTATATCATTTTAAAAAATCATTTCATCTAAATTCTAATTTCTATAAATGTCAAATATATGACATCATTTTCATGATTACCATTTACATTTAATTAATCATTTATATCATTTGAAAAATCATTAGATTAAAATCATTAATTATAATCAAATACTCTAGAAAGACAAATATACGACTTGCAATTACATCATTTTCTTAATTACCATTCACATTTATTTTATCATTTGTATCGTTTTAAAAATCTTTCTGATCAAAATTTGATTATTTTGAAAGAGAAATATACTTAAATGATTTAGATCATCTTCATAATTGTCATATACATTTAATTAATTATTCTGATTAGAATCTAATTCTCTCGAAGGAAGAAAGGATATCCGAGTTTAATCATTACCCTAATCAATCGACACGTTTATCATTATGTTAATGTTTCTTCTTCATTTTTTTCCTTCTTCTCTTTTCCTTTTTTTTTTTATAACTCTTTAGAGAGAAAAAGAAGAAGAAGAAGAAGAAGAAGAAGAAGTAGAAGAAACCTGTTTTGTTTTCGAATTCAACGACCGAGAATGCCCCGTTAATTTACTCGAAGAGAAGAAGAAGGAGAAATGTGAGAGATTTGTAAAGCAGTGCGACGATGAACTTCTCTCTCTCTCTCTCTCTCTCTCTCTCTCTCTCTCCCTCTCTTTCTATTTCAGAAAACCACTAAGCAGTGTTCTCTGTTCGATTTGTTTTTTTTCTTTTATTTCTGTTTTTTATTTATCTTTCCAAAAACGATCGGTTATTGAAGAGGATACCTACTCAGCGTCCTTTCAACGAGCAGAAAAGCAATTCTCGATAGGCGACTTCTTTCAATGGCCGATTTTTCTTTATATATTTTTTGTATTTCGTTTTTTTCAAATCAGTACCCCTTTCCAGTTTTGTTATCTCTCTCTCTCTTTCTCTCTCTCTCTCTCTCTCCCTCTCCCTCTTCATTCGCATAATATTCCTCTTTTTCTCTTAAGCGATTAAGCGATTAATCAAAGACGAGAATCGCGTTCAATTACTCGGCATCGAGCACCTACTCTCTCGCTCTTTCTTTCTCTCCCTTTCTCTGTCTTCCTCGCACATAGAAACACAGTGGCTCAGAAGAGAAAGAGAGAGATTAGAGTCAGGCTCCAATTAATTATCGCGCTCGTATCGCTGTTTTTATTCGCTCGTGGCGTCTCGTCGAGACGAGACGAGATGTCGTCGTCGTAGGAGAAACGGTTCTCTTCACTGCTCTTAACTACTCTTGCCTGTATAACTAGAAAGAGAGAGAGAGAGAGAGAGAGAGAGAGAGAGAGAGAGAGAAAGAAAAAGGGAGAGACAGACAGATATACATTGATAGACGGATAGTTAGAGAAAGAGAAAAAGAGATAGATAAATAAATCATTGATATACCTATCTACCGGGTAAGATATTTAATTCACGTTTTTAATAACTTTTGTGTATTATGAGTTTTCTAGAAAAAAAGTAAAATAAAAATTGAATGGTAGATCGATAAAATGGCAGGTGAATAAATTGACAAAGAAACGAAATGGCAGCCAGAGAAAAATGGAAGATAAAGAGAATAACGAACAGACAATATGGTAGACGAATAAAAATAAGCAGATAGAACAAAGTGACAAACCGAGAAAAATGGCTTATCTGACATTTTACAGAAAGACGAAACGGCAGATAGAAAAATTGTTAGTTTTGGGAAATAAACGGACGATTATTTAACGATGCAGTAATTAAAGTTTGATTGATTAGAACGTTCGTAATTATATAACTGTTCATTTGCATGACTACGAGATGTGAGGCAGAATATGTGCGTAAATATACATACATACATACATACATACATACATATATATATATATATATATATATATATATATATATATATATATATATCTGTGCAGTGTGTTAATATTTGAGATTATATTGTATAACTAATAAGTAACGAAAGAAAGAAACATAGCATAACTCAAAGAGAAGGAAACACACTACATCATTTATACGTATTCATTCAAATTGAGCAATAAAATTAATTGAATATCATTGTTTTTGAATATATCAAGACACAAACGAAATGATAGATAATTTACTGGCAGATAAGAAAATAACAGACAAAAATAAAATGTCAAATGGACAAAATTGTTGAGAGAGAAGATAGCAGATCGACAAAATGGCAGAGAGATAAAATGATAGAGAAACAAAATGAGGGAAAAAATACTTAATAATTTTTTTCACCCTGAAGCCTTAAGCTCTTTTGAATTCATTTAATTTGATAACATTTTGTAATATGTAATGTAAACTAAGAAAGGATTTTTGTTCCCTTTGTCGATCTTCCTAATTGGCCGGGGCCGAGTTTGATGAAGGAACGATGGTTCGTGTTCCACACTCGATAACTTGCCAACGAGAATTTTGGAACGAGGATCACGTAATGATCCAGTTACGGGCTTATCGTCCCGAGGGTGATTGATAATTAGCTTTCGATGCGTTTTAGATCCGTACGAGTTGATATTCTCTGCAATTTATCGTGATGGAAGTTCGACTTCTCCTTATTTTTTTTATGTTTCTTTTTAGTTTCTTATTTCTAAGCATCTTTTTAACAATAATATCTAATAATTATTAGATATACATATTGTTTCTTTTGACTACATAACATTTATATTATAATCGAAATCCGCTTTATAACATTAGTTATTATTTGCATATATATATATATATATATATATATATATATATATATAACAATTTTTTATTATATCATAATATAATATATTTAACATTTATGTAATTCATTATATACGATTTTATACACCCCTCTCTCTTTCTCTGTATAATATAAATTATATTAAATATTTTTCAACTATGTAATATAATTTACTTTCCACACTTTCTCTTTTATATTTCAAAGATTCCTTTTAAGAATAATAACACTAGCAGTATCAATAACAACCACCACAACAATAACAACAACAACAACAAAAATAATAATAATAGTAATAACAATAATATTAAACATAATAATTATATAATAATAATTATAGTTCACATTTATCCAAGTCTCCAATCAATAAAATTTCTAAACTATGTTCTATTTTGTTATAATAGAATAGAACGATAGCTTAGTAGCATCGTATATGTTTAATAAGTTCCATTCATCAGACGTTTATTCAGTTCAGTATACGTGAAACTTTACGACGATATTAATCTCTCTTTCTCTCTCGCTCTCTCTCTCTCTCTCTCTTTCCCTCTCTCTCTCTCTCTCTCTCTCTCTCTCTTTCTTTACTTCTCTGCTTGACTTTCTTAAGAAAAGAGCGGATAAACGCATAAACGTGGCGGCCACGTTGGGGGGCGAGTTAACGAGCATGAATTTTCTCAACATTATCAGCATAGATTATGCGACTTGTGAAATGGAGGCCGCCCTTTAATCGGCCTTATCGACAAATTCTTTGAATTTCCAAGAGGTTCGGTTCAACACGACGACGTAAACGTTTTAAGACAATACGAGAAGCTCGATATCAGGACGACGTTATAGACTTCATGGAAGCAGTGTAGGAAGAAGAACTTCGAAGGAAGATAACACAGAGAGACAGAGAGAGAGAGAGAGAGAGAGAGAGAGAGAGAGAATCGTTCTGTTCTTGAATAGTACTTGTGTTACCGTGAAAATGAGAAACGAGAGAGAGAGAGAATATTCCAATTTTGATTGATAAAAATTTTATATCATGGAAAATTACGTTCTTTACTAGATAAGGATGGCAATCAACAAAATTACGTTTCCCTTTTTATTTTTTTTTTTTTTGAGACAATAGTTTCATTGTTAGCAAAGTTACATTCGTAAAAATTAAACGGGTCAAGTGTTTAGTTTTTAATCACGTAAATTTAAGTTTATTTAAGACCGACAATAGTTTATTGGTTTTCCTTTTTCTTTTTAATAGACCGATCCTATCACTAATCACTTATAGTTAAATTTTTTATTTGTTTTTTTATTTCAGACGAAACGGAATAGACCAAAGTTCGGTTGGAAATCTTAGAAACATAGATTTTCAATATCTTTAAAAGTGAAAATACTTACCATATATATATATGACATCCTTATTTTTCCTTTTTTTAAAAATTAATACATAATTAAAATTATTTAATTAGCTAACATTTCTTTTTTAATCCTTTTTTACTCGTAGGAAATGTTGGGTAAAGTTTTGCGAAAGAAAAAGAAAAAAAAAGAAAAGAATAAAAAGAAACGAAGAATTGTGACACACCGTGTACACCCACATAGGTATACCGTATGTAAAAGTTTTTTATTACAAAATTTAACGTCAAAAAAGATATTGTTTAGAAACGTCAAACGTTAGATCGCTTGTCGATCTAACGGTCAGAGTTGTTTATCCTTTATAGGAGGATCCCTTAACGTCGTACGCTTTTATTTCATCCTCGTTTCTACAGTTCTATCCTATTATCCGATAAACGAGAGACAAGCGTCCTACGATTTTCCAGGACGAAACATCCGTCTGAGTTGTCGTGGTCGTTGTTCTCGTAAAAACGTAGAGCCTCGCTCGTATTCCATTGAGGTGTCAAGCTTCACCAGTGATAAACGTCCGTTCGAATCGTCGATTGGAAACATTGCCGGGGCTTCCAACTATCCTTTCCACAGGTGCTCCCTTTCGACTTTTGACACCCGCTAGAAACTTCGTTTCTTCTTCTTCAAAGAAACGGACACTCGTTAGCGCGACCTTCTCGCACTGTCATCCTTCTCTTATTCTTTTCTATTTTTCTCTTATACTTTTTCTTCCCTCTCTCTCTCTCTCTCTCTCTCTCTCTCTCTCTCTCTCTCTCTCTCTCTATCTCTATCTCTTTCATTTTTACACATATCACTTTTGATTCTTGAAACTTTTGACATACGAGTTTTGACTTTTGGCGCGACAACTTTATGTCAATTTTTATTTATTTACTTATTTTTTCTGTTTCTATTCGTCAATTTTTTTCGCGCATATCCATTTTTATTTTTATTTTTATTTATGCTAATTTTACGTCAATTTTTATGTTATTTATTTTATCTTTGTTTGTATATGTATTACGATCGAAAAGATTCGCAATTTTCTTTTTCCCGCTTTTTTCTCTTTTCTTCAGTGTGTTAACTTAATGTCAATTTTTACTTATTTATTTATTTTTCATTTAAGTCAACTTTTTTTTACGCTTAACAATTTTTATTTTTATTTTCCTTTATATTTTTGTTTGTGCTGATATCACGTTAATTTTAATTTTATTTAGTTTATTTTTGTTTATACATATATCATGATCTAAAAGATTTGTAATTTTTGTGTAATACTACATGACTTTTCTTAAATTCTATCATTACCTGTTGATTACTTAATGTAACATCTAATTTTGTATATTCCTATAGAGAGTAATATATTCTTTAAATCATAAAATTATTAACGGCCTAATTATGTTTTTCTATTCTTAGCCGATATTCAGTCATATCAATTTTTCTTTTTATTTATTTATTTATTTATTCATTTATTCATTATCGATAATGTAGTTATATGTAGTACGTATAAATGTGAAAGTTTTGAAATTTCTGTTTTTAAATGAAGTTTTTTATCTCTTTTTTCATTCTACTTTTGTTTTGTATATCGTTGCTTTCTGGTCCTCGCAAGGAGGCGACAGTAACGACCAACTGCATCGACCAAAGCCGTGCCGAGAAGGCAAGAAGATAATTAAAATTCGTTGTTATCCGGTTAATGTTTAATTCAGTATGTTTATTTTAAACGTGCGAGACACATATGCATAATGCCGACGCGGTACGTTTTACCATGGTTAATGAGTACGGATGAATTTAGAGAAAAAGAGAGAGAGAGAGAGAGAGAGAGAGAGAGAGAAAGGGAGAGAGAGAGAGAGAGAGAAAGAGAGAAAGGGAGAAAGACGAGTTAGTAATTTTTAAAAACGTATTGATAACTCGAAGTTCCAATTTACTTTTATAAAGTTACAAAATTATTGCCATAAAAGTATGACGTATCTATCTAATTTAAAAAAGAAAAATAGAAAATATAGAAGAAATTTTTAACAGTTGGATCGTAATGAATTTATTTTATTACATATGTTCAGCGTAAATTCATCTGTCATGTTCAATAAGTAAAGAAATATTCTTCGTTTTTATACAAAAAAAAAAAAAAAAAGTTTGCTTTTCGATTTTTTCAACTTGCATTTATTTCTTCCAAGCATTCGTAATTATACAGTAATAGTTATTATTTTTTTATGTAGTCGAAGTGAAACTCAGGAACATAGTTGTCGTTATTAAAATGACTATAATTATTTTGTATTTTATTTCTCCTAAAATTTCGATGATTCAGTAGCTCATGTGATCGCAACAATTATAATAATAGTAATTATTATTATTTTCTTATTATATTATTTTTCTTTAATTTTCAAAGGGTAAATTAGCAATGTGTCGACGTTTCTAAAGTGACTAATATGATTTTATTTAATGAATCAATTCAAATTATAATTACAAAATATATTTGTAATATATTTGACGATATATACTTGTAATATTCCTATACGAGATATAATAAATAAATAAATATATATTACAAATATATATTATTATTTTTTCTAAATTTAGATAAAATCCTATTATTCATAGTAATAATAATAATAATAATAATAATAATAACAATAGTAATAATAACAATGATTATTATTATTGTTATTACCTATTATTATTTATATTCAGTTCTCAAAGTGAAACTTATTGTTGGCAATGGTGTCGGCGTAAGTTAAAGCTAGTAAAATAGCCGTATTTTATTCGATTGGATAAATTCGAAGGAGAACTCGTAGAACGGTCGAGAGGAGGACGGTTTCGTGGATGGCCTCGGATTTCCACGTACACAAGAGACAATAAATTCGTCGCGTTGGAATACTTACGTCGGCACGTATTCAAGCGATTTTCTCGGCTCTCCTCTTCCTCATGGTCCCCATGCAAAAACGAGCGGAGCCTGTAGGAGAAACGATAGAATCGTTTTCTCTCGTCGATTTACGATCTTTCCGTGGCGTTACGTCTCTTCGATCCTTCTCTCTCTCTCTCTCTCTCTATTCTCTCTCTCTCTCTCTCTCTCTCTCTCTCTCTCTCTCTCTCTCTCTCTCTCTCTCTCTCTTGTGTTATGCCAAACCGGCCCTTAAGCGGATCAGTCTTTCAGTCCTTCTCCTAAGAGTGAAATCCAAGACGTTTTATGGTACGAACCATCGACTCCTAACGAGACTTCGAAACGTCCTAAGGTATCTTTTTTTTTCTTTTTCTTCTTCTTACTCTTCTTCTTATTCTTCATCTATTCATGGGGGTTATTATACCCCAAAGCTTTTCATTTAATCCTCTTTCAGTTTCTTTCTTTCTTCGATTTAATCTTCGTTCGTTAGGTCGACTCGCGATTACTTAGATTTGAAAATTTCGAGGACATTTGAATATTTCATCATGGTCAACATGGTCTTTATTACATTAGATGGAAACATTTTAAAACGTTTTACTTTAAGTTACAAGTGAAATGTGAAATGAACAGAGAGAGAGAGAGAGAGAGAGAGAGAGAGAGAGAGAAGAGAGAGAGAGAGAGAGAGAAGAAGAGAGAGAGAGAGAGAAAGGAAAAAAGGCAACATAACCTTTTATGGTATTTGGTGTATACTAATAGAATAATCGATGTTATTTCTTCTCTCTCTCTCTCTCTCTTTTTTCGTTTTCTTTCCTAATATCGAGACAAGTTTGAATAGGATTGAATTCAGGAAAAAAAGAACGATGTTACTTTTCGTTATATCCCAAAGAATTCTTAATGGATCTCGAGATCATCTTAATAACCCCCTACTTAACCGCTTATCTTTATAGCCACCGACAAAATTCGCGGCTATGGAAAAGCGTAAAAAGCTTTTTTTCTTGCTCTTTTCTCCTTCCGTTCGTTTTTTCCCCTTTTCCTTTTCCTTTTTCTTTTCTTTTATTTCTCGAGATAAATTCTTTTTTTTTTCTTTTTATTTCTCGAGTTGAAATTCTTATCCGTAAGACTTTCTTATCGCAACAACATATCTGCCGGTATATTACTTTTCGATTAACCAAACGAAATAAATAAAAAAAGGAAAAGAATATTTTGACGATTCAACAAAAATAATTTAATTTTTATTGGTTTTATTTTCAACCACCCGGTATATATTCGTAAGTAGCCTCTCGGTAGTACTATACAATACATGTACAATCGTCTCTATACATGAGTAAGGTATTCAGAAGTAGGTATCTATATATATACATATATGTATGTATGTATTACCTTGGGTCCTTTCTTTATTCCGTACATGTGGTACTACCGTACTTATGTACAAAAGAAAATGCCGATAGATCCGCAGAAGATTACGCGTGTAAAAGGACTCCTCGTGAGAGTTGGTTCGCGAACTCGTGATCAGTACACCCGTTACATTCTAAATACTTGTAAGCATGCCATATTACCTGGCCGAGTTCAAACTGTATTACAATACAATAGGTCCAAGCGGTGAGCCCTTTCTATGTTAACCTTGTTTCTTCTTTACCATAGCGAGTTACGTTGATACGCTATATAGGGTGTCCCTTATTTTATTAGATACTAAGGGATATTTATTTTATTATTTAATTTATCTAAATGAATCGTAATAAATTCATATAAAAAGAATTATAATGATACTTTTGTTAGTTTATTAAATTGTTAGGTATATAGGGGTTTTAAATTGTATATTATTGGTTATATTATGTACGTTCGATATTTCGTCTTATTAGATTGATATATATGTATCAATAATAAATTAATTTTATTTTATTATACGCCATATTATCTTTTTTATATAATGCATTTCAATAATAAATAATATAAAATTTATGATAGCTTCTCAATACTTCGATGTACTTTATCGCTAGTCACTAAAGGTTACATTCACGTAAACTTATACTTTTTACTTTTATTTATTTATTTTCTTTTTTTTTTTTTTTATTACATAAGTTTACATTCAAGCAAATTAATACTGGTCCAATTAATGGGCCGATCGTATTTAGAATTTTGTCATAGTTAGCATTTCTTTCAGTTTATATTTTTCATTTAATTTTAAATATACCCATTTCTATATAAAAATATTCTAATCTCATAAACATGATAAATCGTTCGGTCGAAAATAATTTTTATGCTTTTTTCTTTATTTCTTTTTTTTTTTCTTTACATACAATTCACATACATCTATAACTTAGTGTGTAACTTGTTAGACTATGTTAAATCGATGAAATTCTTGAATAAAATCTGCCGATAGTAATTAAGAACAGGACGCTTTCGTCGTAAAGATACAGAGAGAGAGAGAGAGAGAGAGAGAGAGAGAGAGAGAGATAGAGGGGGGGGAAGAGAGAGGGACAGAGAGAGAGAGAGAGAGAGAGAGAGAGAGAGAGAGAGAGATCGCTCCAAACGATAACTCGAGCTCGCCGATCGGAATGCAAATAGCGGCCTGCCGAAAATGGACAAATCACTGTAAGCACACCCCCGTTGGATGATAATTACTAGTCGATCGTTGGAAGTAGTACGGTGGGGTGCAATTCTGTTGTCTCGTAATCGTCGTCCCTTCGAATGCAAATGCTGTTAAGGATCTACATAAGATGAGAGATTAACCAAAGTAAAAAATAACACGCATGTGTATGTGTATGTGTGTACGCGCGCGCGTGCGTGGGTCTACTGAGTATGGTAAAAAGAGGAAAAGAGGGTTGGAAGACGGCGACTCTTATTGCCACGAGAAGCTTCAATACCTTTAAGGTTTATACACCACAAGGCCGTTGGACTATTCGCCATTTAATTTACAACAAACCATTTAATTTACAACATATGTGACTAGTAACCAATCGGACATCGGGTTTTACTCTTTGTAGTTTTTTTTTTTTTTTTTTTTAATTTTCGATCATTTTCCTATCTATTTTCCTTTCTTTTTTTCTTGAAAATCAGTGAAAAATCTTAATGCGAAAATTGTTAAGAACGAAGATTATAAAATTTATCGTCGGATCATATTAGAAATGATTTAGAATTATTGTGTATGTAAGTATAAATAGATTTTCATTCTCTCTCTCTCTCTCTCTCTCTCTCTCTCTTTTGCTCTCGCTCTATGTTTCTCCGTCTATTTCTATGGGGATCCTTTTACTTTTTATCCTTTTCTATCGTTCTACTCCTTACTCTTTCTCTGTCTCTTTTCATTGAGAGATCCTCCACATGTTCACGAAAGGCAGCTCCCTCGTCTGGCAAAGAAACTCTGCGTACTGTCTATTCGTTCCAAGCTAACACGGTGCCTTAAAACGACGATGTCACGATAACGATACGTATGGCTCGCTAACCTAACGTCTAACGTGGGTAGACTTCTGCTAACACACTAGGGACTACATATATGCGCATCCTGGTGCAACGATAGCCTCGGTCGACCAACCCAACAATCTACCTCTCTCTTTCTCTTTCTCTTCTTCTTCTTCCTCTTCTTCTTCTTCTTCTTCTTCTTCTTCTTCTTCTACTCCTTGGTGCCTACTTACAAGCCCCATATTTACACGCGTACGCGATCGTACGTACTCCTGAGGCTCTCTTTACCGACTAATCTCTCATCTTAGATCGCATTCCGTCCTTCTCCTTTTCCCTCCCTTTCTTCTTCTTCTTCTCCTTCTTCTTCTTCTTCTTCTTCTTCTCCTTCTCCTTCTTCTTCTTCTTCTTCTTCTTCTTCTTCTCCTCTTTCTTCTTCTCCTCCACCTTCTTCTTCTTCTTCTTCTTCTTGATGTTCTTCTTGACGTTCTTCTTATTCTTATTTTAACTTGGCGTAAAAGAAGCGGGACGTGCGTGAAATTGCACCTCAACGATAAAGGAATCGGTGATAATGCAGTAAGACTCGGTGAAATGTTGCTTTTCAAATTGCAAAAATGTGACAAGTGTTCAGTTGGAAATTCACGTAGGCTTTAAGTTAACTTAAGATTGTCCGTTAATGTAGCCGATTTGAAACTTTAGAATTAGATAATTCTTTCTCGATAATTTTTCATTTTAATCAATTAAATGTGATTTATCATATTCTAAGACAACTTATTAATAATTAATCGACTGATAAGCGTGTTATTATATTAAATTATATAATTTGGTAATGCCCAAGTATGCATATCGCTTCGATAATGTCATATTTTTATTTCGAACAAAAGTAAAAAGAAATTTCTAATTTAACATAATTAATCATTGTCTTTCGATTATTAAAAAAGAGACAAATGTTTACCTTGAAATTTTATATTAGCGTTAAGTTAACTTAGGATTGTCTTATGTGATTTTAATTTAAGATTAGATATTTCATTCTCCAATAATTCCAGTTCTAATTAATAAAATTGATTTATCATAACTTTATTAATCACGATAAGTTAATTTTATTATACTAAACATGATAGTTATCAATGATGCCCAAATGTAGATTTCGTTTCAATCATGTAATAATAAACTTCTTCTTGTATTTTTACAGTGCAATCTATTTATAATAGAAAAGAATAAAATATTTTTCGACTTTGTGAACATAACTCAACATAATTAATGATAGATGTGGATCAAATAAAAAGAGAGATAATCAATTCCAATATAAAAAGAGAGAAAAAGAGAGAGAGAGAGAGAGAGAGAGAGAGAGAGAGAGAGAGAGAGAAAGAAAGATGAAGAATAATGTTTAAGGAGAGATAGATAGAGTTGAAGGGAGTATGGTAGTCGACTAACCCTTAATTCTTGTCGCTTTAACTTATCTCGCGACAGATCGTGATCGCTCGAGTGTGCCTACCTGACACCATGAAACATCGAGATTTAATTAGTCTAAAGTCACGTCACACGATAGCCACATAGCTACATTACCGATTTCCCTCTCTCATTCTCTCTCTCTATATGTGTATATATATATATATATATATATATATATATATATATATATATATATATATATATATATATATATTGCTTGCTGCTCGTTTCGATCTATTGAATCATTATACTAACGAATGTTCGCTTAAAATTTTCCATAATTGATAGAGATCAAATCAATCTAATATAATTTATTAATACCGAGTATTGTTAACATTTTATTTTGTTGTGTTAATGAAATTTTATTGCTATCATTTTTTTTTCTTTTATTCGTAATCTTATCATTATTCACAGGGTGATAAGGCATATGATTGAAATTTTGGAACTATATTTCATTTTTTTTTTTCTTTTAAATCATACACTAACAACTAGAGATACTTTTTATTAATAATCGGTAGAAAAAAATGTTGGATAATATCTCATTTAATTATCGATCTTTGAAATTTATATTTAATTTGATTTTATCATTAATTTTATATCAGCAAAGATGATACAGCGAAGAAATGCACTTTGAAAATGTATTTGATAAAATGATAACACTTATCGTAGGATAAACGTTAGGATAGTAAACATAACGCAATATTATTGAATGAACGTGTAAACTATGCAAACTGGTTTTGAAAGACGAGCTTTGTCGATTTTGAATGGAATATCCAGTTGCAGGAATAGCAAATGGCGAAAAGCTGGTATAGATTTCGTACATTGATATAATACATACATATCTAGAGATACATGTATATGTATATGTGTGTTTATATATATATGTATGTATGTATGTATGTATGTATTTATGTATCTTAGTACGTGAGAAATTGTGTCACACGAGACTCTAGTCGACGTCAACACACGTCTCGCTTAATGGCTATGCGATTTACGTTAGATCATGTTGTCCATCAACTTTACGTTACCTTCAATGGACTCACTCAATGGTGTCAATGCGAGCTAGAAATATGTCTTTCGACGAGATTATGTTGTTTTATCGCGTGTTTCTACGAAGGAAAATACGAGTAACGATTTATTTATGAACACAGTGGGTCACTAAGCTGATAGACATGTTAGAATGTTAAATTGAATATAAACAAATGGAGTATCTAATAAATCGATTTTATTGTACACGCATAGTAATGTATCATAGGTTTAATTGCACGTAAAAATATTTCATTATTTTTTATTCGATTGATTATAAACAATTAATTTTTTACAATTAGATATGTAGTAGTATAACGTAGATCTTATATAATATTTAGTATAATAATTTTATAAATAATAATATAAAATAAGTATATATATATATATATATAAATATAAATAATAAACGATAATATTGAATATAAAAATTTATACAAATATAAAATTAACAAATGATTAATATTCATATGTAAAAAAATGTTTATATTTTACAATAATTAATTATCGATAGAAATGAAATTTGTTTATTTAGTATAAGAATTTATATATGATCGTATTTAAAAGATACAATTAATTTCATATAATAATTTATTTTATTATCGGAAGATGATATAGTACTATACAAAATCGTAAAATGATATAGTACTATGCAACATTTATTAAATCGAAATTCTGTGTAAGAACGTGTATTATCTGAGAAACTGATATTTGTATTACGTCACGACCTTGAATTATGAAGGTAGTGTCGCGAATGAACCATTTGTTGTTATTATCCTAGACTCGAGATTGGTTACGTGACCTTTTTCAAGGTAGTCGTTCAAGGATTGCTGATAGGATACACCCTCTCTCTGCTGCTTTCTCTTTCCTCTAACGATTATGAATTTTAGTTATATTAGATTTTATACATTTATACTTTATAATAATATTATAATTTTTCTTTTTAGATGATACTATTTAGCACGAGCTAATTCAATTTGATTGAATCATTATAACTTATGTCTTTCAATGTCGTTCATTTTAATTATTCGTTTCATTTATGCATTTTATTTATTCTCTTTATTTATTCATTTTATATATTCGTTTCATTTATTTAAATCAATGTTATTCATCTGATTAACTCATTTCATTTATTCATTTCATCTATTCATTTCATGTATTTTGTTTAATGTTATTCATTTGATTTGTTCGTTTCATTAATTCGTTTAATTCACAAATTTTATTTAATTCATGGAATATTAATCATTATTTTGAAATTCACAGAAGACTACTTTCTTTTTTGGTTCGTATAATTAAAATTGAATTATCGTTTACTTATATATACGTATATGAATACACTTACGTGTGTAACTTATATTTTCTTCGACACACACACACACACACACACGCACGCACACACATTTATTCATATGTCACGAATTATTTTCTACGTCTCAACTGTATTTATTAATTTTTCACAAATTATTATTCATTGCTCGTTACACGGATATTTATTTAAAACTAACGTAATTATACGCACGTGTTATATTACACGGGTTTACAAGTATCTTTTATCGCTGACTCGTTTATGTAAAATTCTTGTAGAGAGTGGTCTTGGTTGGTTGGTAATGTTTTTAAAAAAAAATTTTCCTATCGAGGAAGAAATCGCAACGGGAAGGAAAATAAGCACTCGCGGTAAGACGTACAAAGGTTGAGATGGAAATGGGCGTAGGTAGAGAGAAAGAGATAGACGGACATATAGACATACAGACAGATAGATAGATAGATAGATAGAGAGAGAGAGAGAGAGAGAGAGAGAGAGAGAGAGAGAGAGAGAGAGAGAGAGAGAGAGAGATAGATAGAGAGAGAGAGAGAGAGAGAGAGAGAGAGAGAGAGAAAGAGAATATCGTTTGTCCCTATGCACAAAGCTGGCCATAGTCAGGTGCGAATACGTTTAAATTTGAAATTCAGTTACACCGCGGTTGCGACGCGCCGGGAGGTCCTGCGTCGTAAATCCAGCGGTAACTTATTATTTTCGCGCAGCTACGTATGCGGCTGTAACTTCCGCGATCGTTTCTCTGGATTTCGCGACTTCGTTACGTTCAACGAGCAGACATACTCCATCTCTCTCTCTCTCTCTCTCTCTCTCTCTTTCCTCTCTATTTTTCTCTTTCTCTCTCTTTCTCTTACTACATATATCTATATACAGTCCCAACGAAAAGTGCCCACCAGGATTATTATGAAATCTAGTGATTCATACCGTTGGATTTCTTTTTTTTTTATTATAGGAATGCTTAAAATCCGGGATATACGTATATAACATCAAACCGGCTTCAATAGGAAAACTTCAACAGTGCATAGTCGAAGAATACCGTCAGATTACGACTGATCTATTGGAAAATGCTCGACGTAACACTGAGAAATAGATTTTTTTATTAATGCATGGTGATAGACGATACATGCATATATTAAATATTTCATAATATCAAAATTTTTATGGATTTGATACTTCCAAATGCATTTTCTCAATTAAAATAGTCTGAATTACGAAAAAAATAAGGCTATTGTAAAGAAAAGTAAGAGATCTTTCAAATGATGTGTCACTTAAACCTTTTGCAGCTTAAGATTTTTGAGGGAGTATTTGAAAGAAGAGTCAACCCAAAGTAGGTGAATTTATGATAAAAATCTATCCTACTCGAAAATTAAATTGACCTGTCTCAGCGTCTTGTGAAAAAAATTCATTGAATTTTATAATAATCCTAGTAGGAATTTTTTGTTGAGACAATGTATATATATGTGTATATATATATATATGTATATATATATATATATACACGTATGTATATGTATATGTATATATATATATATATGTATGTATATATATAATAAATATATATTAATAAAAACGATCATTTTAATAATTAATCAAAACGGTAATTTGTGGATGGCTTTAATAGACTTAGATATTAAATATTACGATCGAAGGTATCTCTACCTATATAAATATAATATATATCCTGTAGATATTTATATGTATATATATATATATATATATATATATAATAAATAATAATTAATAAAAATAAAATATATATCCGTAAAAATAATATAATATAATTGTGATAATTAAGTGTAAGTGTTTGTCAGTTTTATTTATAACATTATTTTAAATGATTCATATAATTAAGGATACAAGGAACAGAAATATAATTTTACGTGCAATACGATTTTAAGTGATCGATAATCATGGATAAATCTCACTTATGAACGTAATTTTCAAACTTCGAATACAGTGTCAATTATATGTAATGATCCTAATATAACTTTGAACATATAATACAATACATAAGTACGTACATATAATATAATACATAGGTACTACGTAGGTATGTAAGATCAGGTATACGAGTATACAATTACGAAGAGTTTTGCAGTCTATATTCGTTTCGATTTTCTTCGAAATTTGTCGTTCTTTTCCTTTTCTTTTCGTTCTTATTTTTTTTTTTTTTACTTTATTATTATTCTCTATTTTATTTTTTATATTTTTTTTTTTTAAAACAAGACTGTCGAGCGAGCGTGTTTTCAGGCGTTTGGTGGAGAACAGAGTTCGAAAGGGAGGGACCTCGGCATTTGTCTGACCCTCTAATTATATGGTATACATCGTGTACATCGAGCGGAGGGAGGTCGTCGAGGTCAGGGTTCTGAGGGAACTGGTGGAGAGGGCACACAAAACGCGCCACGGCGCATCGAGATATATCGAAAAATTGGCCGTAGCCGGATATCGACGCGGCGGGTAGCCGACTACAAAATTTACTGGCCGACAAATAATAATTATTCTCGTTTCGTGCTGGCTGATCCGATGTTCGATGAGCCAAGACTGGTACATTCGATGCAAGAATTTTAACATTATCCACTAGATTTATAAAATTTTTTATTCGTCGATTAAATTTCTGAAAGATCAGCAAAACAATATATATGTATTTATAAATATATATATATATATATATATATATATATATATATATTTGTGTGTGTGTGTGTGTGTGTGCGCGTACGCGCGCGCGTGTGTGTGTGTGTGTGTGTGTAAAAGAAGAAGAAAAAACAAAAGATTCATTCTTAATCGTATTGTTTGTTCATTGATAATCATTGTTCATATTAAAAATATTCGATAGCTATTTTTCTTTTTTTCTTATTTTTTTTCCAAATGAAAACAGAACTACAGTTTGCTAAATTTTACAAAATTAAATAAATTGCTGCATCTACAGATTGGATTTACTCATCAATTGGATATATTCAGCAATAGAATAACAACATTTAAAAACTTAATTTAGGAAAAACGTGATTTTTAATGAATCGAAGAAGTGAGCATTATCCTAAAAGAACCACATGATTTTACTTAATAAACACAATAATCGATATAAAAATAATCAAAATAATTTATAGCATAATCGTAGGATACGTACTATGTCTGAAACGTTATAATTAGAAATAAATTAATATTAACGGAATATTATAAATGAATTTACTACCAAAATATTTTTCTTTATACTCAAAATTCTGTTCTTAGAAATTGATAGCATTTTCGAGTAACTATAAGCCCAGTAGAAAATGGTAACACTTGTTGCGAAGTTGCGAATTACAAATTGTCCTCTCGCCAAGAGACAAAAGTCAAAAACTTTCGGTTATATTACTGTTCTGAGAATTCACTTTGGAGTTCTTTCTCATAGCTTATCTCGTTAGCTCATCTCGTTTGCTCATCTCATGTAAAATAATTAATGCTGGGGTTTACCTTGTGCTATATCCGTGAA
Organism: Dolichovespula media; assembly: GCA_911387685.1. Taxonomy (NCBI): domain Eukaryota; kingdom Metazoa; phylum Arthropoda; class Insecta; order Hymenoptera; family Vespidae; genus Dolichovespula; species Dolichovespula media. The sequence goes on along the minus strand of OU426857.1, from coordinate 4,829,022 downwards.
AAGTCGAGGACGTTTTAAGTTCATTATGAAGTTTTCTGCTATAGCTAATGAGGAGAGTTGGTATTTCAAGAAGTTACATTAATTAATATTACATCATAATTATATTTGGATGATTATAAGTAATAAACAGTTTAATTAACGATTACTATAAAAATTACCTTTGAATTATATTATTATATATTAAGCGATATCAAAACACTGAACAGATATATGACAACTATGAATTAACTAATAAGGTATGTGTATGCATCTCTCTCTTTCTCTCTTTCTCTCTCTCTGTGTATATCTATGTGTATGTTGCATATAAAGACATAATTTTAATTAGATGTTAGGGTTTGAGGATGTGTTAGCTTTATGGTCGCGAATACTTACGGAACTATTCGAAAATTTCGGATAATAATTTCACTCTACCATTTCTAAAGATAACGACAAACTAATTGAGAATTTGCAGTCACGTAGACGACAATGACAACGATAACGATAACGACAACGATGGTTTGGAAAATTGATTCCTCTCTCTCTCTCTCTCTCTCTCTCTCTCTCTCTCTTTCTCTTGCTCTTGGAAAGTTGATTCTCTTTCTCTTTCTTTCTTACTCTCCACGAAACTCTATCTTCCTTACGTTATTCGTATTCTAGAACGATTCTAGGAGATTTTTAAGCTACTTAGAAATTTGAATCGTTCGTGCCCAGTTTTGGAAATTTCTATGTCTTTGTCACAAAGGTTCATTTATTAAAGCACTCAATTATTTAATCTTATTAAGGAACAAGACGGTTTCGTTTTGATCTGATCAGAGATAGAAAATGTACTGATCTGAAATTTTTTTTTTATCTAAAAAAATGTTTTGAAATATTATTAAAATCTGGTTAGAAATTTCTATTGTCTCGTATGCCTTCGATTAATGATATTTTTCAAACGAAAATTATTACATTTTTCAACATTTACTTGCTAACTATGGTTTTTTTCTTTTTTTTTTGTTTTTTTAATTTAAGCCAAGTTCAATCCGTAATATATAACGTTAATATATGACTAAGAGTTTCTTATTTTTTGAAACATATTCAGTAAAAATAATTAACATCTGATTAGAAATTTCTTTGGTCTGGTATGCTTTTAATAAATGTAACTTTTCAAATACATTCTTACATTTCTCAACATTCACTTCGCGTTTATTAAATTTTTTTTTTGTAATTTAATCATAAGGAAAATTAAACTCGTAGAAGTTTAGCGAGCGATTAAGGATTTCTCGTAAAAGAGAAAAAATTGATCAATATCCGATTAGTTATTTCCTTCATCTTGTATGCCTTTAATTAATATCATTTTTCAAACAGATTTCTACATTTCTTTACATTCACTTCATGATTACTGATTTTATTTCTTTTTAAATCTAATCGTAAAGAAAAATAAATTCATAGAACTTCAACAAGCGATTAAGTATTTCTTGTTTTTCGAGAAGAAAGAAAACAAAAGAAAAGAAAAATGATCAATCTCCAATTAGATATTTCCTTCATCTGGTATCCCTTTAATTAATGTCATTTTCCAAATATACTCTAAAATGTCTCAGAATTAACTTCCTAACTACTAACATAAGTTCTCTTTGAAATCTAAATAGAACTCAACTTGTAGCACTTTGGTAAGCTACTTTGAACGTGCTTATACACGTACCCTATTAATTAGAAATAGTCGAAGTGTATCCTTAAACGCGGAAGGTCGTTAAGATAAGGATAAAACTATGTGAAAGCTTTCATTGGACACGGTACGTTTAACATTTCGATTTAGCGAAAATAGAAAGAAAATGAATTCTGATCTGGGGGATAGAATTATTCTACCGTGTAAGCATTACGAATGCTTTACCATGAAAGAAAGATGACGTATGTTGTAAAATGGTGATAAGGGACGGTTTAAAAATAAGGAAGGGTGCATTCTCATGATCGGTAATCGCAGGACATTGACTATTGATCGATAGTTTCGTAGGATCCATGCCTGGGATTATTAATCGATGGTTTCGTAGGATTAAAGAGAAACATTCGTAAAGAGTTTTCGGACTTGTTCTCTCTCTCTCTCTCTCTCTCTCTCTCTTTCTTTCTCTCTCTTTCTCTATCTCTCTTTCTCGAGATTTCTTGGGATGTTAAATAACAGTGATCCTTGAGATCACCATTACCCAGTCAACAACACCGTGACGCATAGCCACCACTTTGCTCGACGAATTGAAGCACGTGTCTTACTTTTTTCTTTTTTCTCTTTTTTTTTTTTACGTCGATTATACGCATTGCATGAATTCGGGACCTGTAATCGAGAGCTCTTTCTCTCTCTCTCTCTCTTTTTCTTTGTCGATCATTATTTTTAACTTACTTCTCGAGTTGTTTAATATGATCGGTGTAAAGGTATATCAAAATTATAGTGGGAAACCGAAGAGCGGGGAAATTCCCATAGGAGGGAATCGTTTTTTTGAAAGAAATTTGAAAGAAATTTTGGACTTTTTTTTCGGATTCATTTCAACGTCGTTCATAGCGGAATTATGTAGAATTATTTTTTTTTTTTAAGATAGTAATGTAAGATTCGATTCGGTTTTTTGTTTTTTTCAGTGAAATTTATCATGAAATTCGTTAAAGCGTTTGATCAATTATGATTTTTGCTCGTAATGATTGTTTACTTAGTATTGATCTAATTATTATTCCATTATTAATGATACAATCCTGACTCTGTTGTATCTTATATCAACTTAAATTTTGTTTTTATCATAATTTTTTTATTTACTTATTTTTTTTTTTTATATCATAATTCGTCAAATATTTTTCTAGAGAACAGTGCAAATCCGATGACTCGTTTCATTTTAATTTGACGAACTTTTTGAAAAAAACATAAAAAATAAAGAAAAAGAAACGAAAATAAAAATATAATACTTAAGTTGAAAAAAATTCGTCCTCTCCGAGAGGGGTATAAATTATCTTTCGGAATCCATCAGAGCTGGTGATAGGTCTTCATAAAATTAAAATCAGCTCGTACGCTGGAGGCTGTCCTCGGAGTAACAAAGTCGTTAAACTTTCTCGAGTTCGTCGTAGAAATAAACACGTCGGAGCGTACGATCGGTCGACCTATATCGACTTGGAGTTTGCCAGCTGACGTATAACAGCGGATGCTATAATAAGGTCTTAGCTTTGCTCGATTACGTGGACAAGGTCGTCCTGCTTCATGCGGAACTTGATTTTCTTTACCTTCATCTCGGTTCATCGTAACTTTTTCTTTTCTCTATGCCCGTAAGCTTTGTTTTGTCTCTGTTATTGTATTCTTTTAATAAAAAATTGTAAACAAATTTTTTCCCATTTTAGATTTTTATTAGAAGTGCATGTAAATAAGAATTGTTTATCTGAATAAATAACGTTATAATATAGCATGTGGATTAATGTATATTATAATATTGTTCAAAATAAGTAATATAGAAATTTTTAGTATCATATGTATATATATATATATATATATATATATATATATATATAGTGTATCATAGTATTGTACATAATAAGATGTGTTTTAAGTAATAATTTGGACGATATTTAATACGAATTTGAATATATAAGTATAGTACTCCGCTTAGTTAAATATAAAATAGTAAAAGATTTTATAATAATCCAATAAATATCATTGTATTTTTATATTGAAATTATAATTATTAATGATATAGTCATGGGAAGTATAATACTCAAAAAGAATTGTACATTAAAAGTACCCATTAGCTAACAATTTATTTGGATTTGTCCATAAGAATTCTAAAATATATCAAATGTTTTATATATATTTTATATATTTTTATATATATATATATATATATATATATATATATATATATTGTAATATGTAAGATATATTGAATCCTAATTTATATTTAGGTATATTTAGTATTAATATTGAATGAAATATTCGAAAACAATAAAAATTATAAAAACTTGCCCTTTAGAATCGAAGATAAATTAGTAGAGTCATGATTTAAATTTGAAAAAAAAAATGGTAATACGATTATCGATGAAGCGTAGCATGATTAATTACGAGTTTACGAGTTATCGATGTCTCTCCTCTTTCAAGCGAATCCTGCCGAACGAGTTGTAATGGCCGATGAAAAGTTTCGAGGATCAATTGATCCTCGTCGAAGCTCGTTAATTCGCAAAGTTCAAACTTCAAAGTTCAAGATCTTATCTTACCGATCAACTTCCTCTTTATGTGGAAAGTAAAAAAAGAACTTCAGTATTATCGTTTATTATAGATCATTCATATAGGCATGTAATAATGATGAAGTATTTTTTTATAATTATTATTTTTTAAATATTTGTATTAATTGTTTATGTAAAAAAAATTTAAAAAAAAAATTGGTTATGTAATTTATGTTAACAATATTATTGTAAAAATCCGAAAACGTCACTCACGTTTGTTTGTTATTTATGAATATTTAATTTTTATATTTTATTAGATATTAATAATATAATTCGTAGCATGCATTATTAAAGTTTCTTGAGAACTATAACTCACTGCAAATTTAATTAACTAATTAATAACAAGAAAAATAGAACAGAGATTTAAACGTGGAGAAAAATTCAAACAAAATGGTATTCTACGTATTAAACAAATTAATCAACATTAAATGAACAAAGATGATGCAAATAAAGCGTTACAAACGATTTTCATCGTTAAAAACCATCATCAATTGTATTATTGTTCAATATAGTAAACAATTAATCATTGTGATATCATAATTAACAAAATAAGAATTTTATATTAATTATTACTGTAAAACTAAATATTTTAGAATATACACAGATGGATATATAATTTTGCATTAAGAACAAAAAGTTTGTAACCTCATTTTACATTGATCATAATACGACTAATGATAATATATAAACAAAAATATGACACTTTATGGAGGAAAAAAATATAAATATTCACGAAATAAGTAAATGGATATTCATAAAATATATAAATAGGTATATATAGAAGAGGTACATGGATAAAGCATAATTATCTAAGAAAAAAAATATCTTTTGATGCGTTTGCCGACTAGTAATAAGAAATAATTGCTCTATATATACTTTTCACGATATACTATAGTTCAGTTCGAACTGAGATATCTTTTAAACGATGCTTACTGGATTATACCTAATGGCATAACGAATTTCCATCGCGATTTTATATTTCTAATCCTATTAACCATAGAGTAGAGCGAATCTTTAAAATCGGTTACGGTTATGAAGAGGTTGGCCGACATAACGTATGTATCACCCTGTCTCTTCTTTCGGAGGATTGGATTCGTAATATTCCTCCTCGCGCCACGAGAATATTCTTCCCTCTGGTAACATGATATTTCCTCGACGGAGACGGAGATCGTTTTTTAAAATAAAATAAAAGAAAATAAAAAAGAAGAAGAAATAAAAAAAAGAAACGGGGTTAACACAGGCATATACGGATAAAAAGGAGAATTACTTTGGACGATCTTATAAAATTGTCTTTGAAGAGATGAGGAGACAGGAGATACAAATAGAGAGATAGATAGATAGAGAGAGAGAGAGAGAGAGAGAGACAGAGAGAGATAGTGAGCAAAGGAAGTGGAAGAGGAAGGAAAAGTGGAAGCAAAAGGCGAAGGTAAGAGAAACACGTGATCGTTAATCCTTTTTCAAGAGTGTGTAAGTACGTCTAATAAATTGGATAAACTTGATGATATTATATTATAGCGCATGTAACAGTCCGTTGGAATGTATTAGTTTTGAAGAGAGAAAATGAGGGAAGATATAGAGATGGGGGGAGGGTGTTAGGAAGAGGGATGAAAAAGGAGGTTGGCCTTGACGTATAAAAGAAGATAAGGAGGGATAAAACGACGAGGACGACGAACGAAAATAAAACGAACAGAAGAAGAAACCTAAAGGGAAAAAGAGAAGAGAAAAAAACGAAAAAAGGAAGAATGAAAAGGAAGTAAAAAATGCAAAAAGAAAGAAAATAAATAAAGTATAAAGAAAAAAAAATATCTTCGACGACCGAGGCTCGATCGAGGTATAGAGGTTGAACCAAACCACCCCCAATTTAGCCGTCCGGGGGTGGATCTTAAGAGCGATAGTGAAGAAGGTGAAGAAGGGAATGGTGGATAGGGAGGAGGGGATGAAGAGAGGGGGGAGAGTGAAGGATGATAGACGAGTCGATACGTTCCCACGCGTTCTCGCGGATGAGAGCTGAGAAGCCTAAAAGCCGTTGGGTCCATTCTTCTCTTTCTCTCTCTCTCTCTCTCTCTCTCTCTCTCTCTCACTCTTTCACTCTATCTATCTATCTCATTCTCTCTCTTTCTCACCCTTTTCATAGTGGGCGGTTGTAAGGCCTCAGGGGCTCAAGCGAGTCCCTAATCACAGCCTCGACTAACGCTCTCCTACGCATTCGAAGAGAGAAAAAGCGAAAGCGAGAGGAAGGGAGAGACAGAGAGAGAGAGAGAGAGAGAGAGAGAGAGAGAATGAGAGAGATGGTGGGAGGGAGAAGACATGCGATCTTCTTAAACGCGTTCGCACTCGGTCGTACGCTCGCGCGCACCCGCTAAAAGCCGAGTAATGCGAACGTTCTTAAATACATGCCGTTAAATCTCTTCGTTCTTTTATCTTCTTCCTTCTCGAAAGATTTTCTTCGCTCTCACGCCTATCTCCCTCTCTCTCTCTCTCTCTATCTCTCCCTCTCGCTCTCTTTCTCTCTGTCTCTTTTTCTCACCCTCGCTCTTTCTTTCTATCTCTCTCTCTCTCTCTCTCTCTTTCTTATTTTCTCCCTCTCTTTCTATAATAACATGCGCACGCACACAAGTCTTGCAAACTCGTTTTATACAAAATTAACTCGTATACTGTAGAGTACCATCCTCGAGGCGTTATTTTATATATATGTATATATGTATTCCTATATTCGTGTGTGTGTGTGTAAACTTATATTCGTACGTATGCATGTTTAAATTCGTTAATAAATTTTACATTAGTTCAATATATCCATATAAAATATAGAAATATTTTATAATTATATCAAATAATTTCTATAAATTTTCATCTAAATAACAAATATGAAAAGAAAAATACCACCTTCATATACATGTATGAATATATTCGAACACACGTGTATGTATGAAAATTCATATCAATTGATATCAAAAATGAGTGCAAGTCGACGTAATTATTAGAGAGAAAAGATGACGAGATTCGTGATTTCTTTTTTTTCTATTTTGTTTGTAAATTATCTTATTCGGTCGTACAAAATTTTTGGAATCCGTAAAACTTTCTTTCTTTTTTTCTTTCACGCATGCACGCACGCACGCACGCACGCACGCGCACGCCCACACACACACACACACACACACACACACACACACACACATTCTCTTGGCATTTACTCCGATATTAAGTCACAGTTCACGTAGAGGACGAATTTAACGCGCATTAGCGCGCGATAAATTTCAAGTCGCTGGCTGGCCGACAAGCAAGGGCAGGGCGGCGCCATGACGCGCCGTTCCTCTTTTGCACTCACAACCTCGTTATGTTCCTCCTTACGTAATCGCCAAGCCATCGCAAGTGGTAATCGATACGGAAGACATCTATCATCCGGTCTTTCCCTCGACCCCATTGGAACATACATCTCAACGGAAGTGAGAGTCTCATTTCGCGTAAATACTCGATATAAGAAGAGGAATATCGAAGGACAAAAGAGAGAGAGAGAGAGAGAGAGAGAGAGAGAGAGAGAGAGAGATATGAATGGATTTATTGTAGAATGGTTAGTTTCAGATAAAAGATAATAATAAAATGTAAGGATTGAGTATTAATTGTTGTAGGATTATTATTGATATGAAAGACGATTTTTGATATGAAAAGAAAGAAAAAAATTTCGATGATTACAATGATTAGAAATTTGTTAATATTGAGTTGGCCAATAATTAATATCCATGTTTTTAATATTTTATATTTAAATAAGTGATACTAGTATTAGAAGAATAGTATAGTATTAGATTGGCCAATAAGTACTCACAAAATTTGTAGTATTTTATATCCAAATAAAGTAACAGCATGCATAATAATATATTTTATTTCTTTTAAATAAACAATAATAGTGTTACAATAGTATAGTATTTATCCGGAATTAGTACCATTTTATATCCAAACATAGTTATATAAATATATTTATCAACAATAATTAAATAAACAACACTAATATAACAAGAATAATATAATTTTGAACTGATAACTAATAAATAATATTGTAATTTATTATTGGCACTGTATATTTAAATAAACAATATAAGTAAAAATATTACACTAGTTTATAGCGATATTACATTGACTTTAATTGTCCAATAAGTAAAGTCGAAATTTATGTGTGTATGTTTGTGTTCGTCTGTGCAATATTTTTCATATTATTGCTAATCTTATATTGGTCAAGAAAAAACAAAGAACAAAATATACAGTATTTTGTATAACATTATAATAAACTCGGAATTTGTAAAATAGAACTCATCGGAATTGTTTCTTTTGTTCAACATCTTTATAAATGAACAACGCTAGTATCTACAAGAATAGTGTAATATGAATAGACTTTGTAGTATATTATGTATTCAAAGATACAATACAAGTTATAATGCTATACTAGTCTTCGATTGGCTAATAATTTACTCGTTGGAATTGGTATTATTTTATATATATATAATGAAAAAAAAAAAACAAGAAATTCTAAATAAACAATCTATGACAAGAATAGTTTAATACGAACTTCGAACTCGATGCAAAATCTTTTTTATCTTAAAAGAAAATTAAAATGTACGCTAATTGATACGTTCAAAATGTTTGTGCGTGCATTATGAATAGTCGACGAATTAACAACGAAATAAGGAAGGAAATAGATCGAGGATATAATAATGATTATATATTAATCATTAATCAATTGAGAACTATGAATTCGATCGGATTATATATTTCTTGACGTGGTTTCATTTTCAAGTACATTTCATAAATCGAAGCGATGCTATAATAAAGTTGGATCCAAAAATAAATACGTTTAATATATGATTGATTCTTTCAATGGAAAGGAATCGTATAAATTCATGTCGATTGAAAACAGTTAATGCGTTAAAATTCATCCTCGCATTAGCATACCACTCACGGAATTGTGCGAATCGATAAAAGTGAAGCGTTCGCGCGCGCAATAGAGTGGCAGAATCGAGAGATGAATAGATCAGGAGGATGAAGGTGTACGATTTACCATATACATACATTGTACGGACTTACACACACACACACACACATACGTATACTCGCACACGAATATACGTACGCTCACATAGCTCGATATTCCACGATTATTCCCTTCTCTCGACGGTAACTCGCATTCGAAATCGTCCTATCGTCGATCAGTGGGACCAATTTCGAACGGTACCTAGGTCCTTTGATTGCTTATCCATCATGTGACGCTTAGATCGTTATAGCTTATTTATGTGCGTGAACTTCTACTTTGCTCATTTCTTGTAAGTAAGTATTTCTCAGGAAGAACTTATTGTATGTAGCATAAGTCACTTAATACCGTATATTTTCAATACAATCTATAGGTGTTATGTTTATATGATAAATATAGTGTAATGATTAAATATGTGAATTCAATTATCGATTGTTTTAATTATTACATTTTTTCGAATTATGTATTTTATAAAAAATCATTATATATCAAAGTTGCAATAATGATTGATTAGGTATTAACAATGATTATTGTGCAAAATAACTAGCTTATCAATCCAAAATGATAAAAATATAAATTAAATTTTATTAAGTATTAATTTGGTTTTACTAAAGTGCAGTTAATAATATGTTATTTGATTTATGTTTTCAATTCTATATCATCATCATATGGATAATAAAATAGAAATTCGATCGTTATCCTAATAATTATAATTTTCAAATAATGAATTAAATGAAAAATCGTTAACAATGATTATTGTGCAAAATAGCAACTGTTATAATTAAAAATAAACATATTATACAAGTTTTGTTAAATGAATTAATTTAAGTCATCTTAGTAATAATTTGTATCGTTAAGAACTAAGTTCTTCAAATTAACAGTCGTTTTTCTTTTTTTTGGTCTATTTAGAAAAAAAAAAAAGAAAGAAATATTTTCTTGTCTAATAAGTAGATAATGTCGGAATTTTTAACGTTTTATCTAAAACATAAACCACAGTAGTATTTTTTTTTTATTAGAAATTCTGACATTACTTAACGGCCAACCCAATAATAGTATACTATTGTTATATTACTATTATTAATTTAATACAGTATTACACCATTATTATCTATTAATTTATTAATTTAGTATAGTACTATTACAATATATTGATATCAATACTAATATTGTAGATGTTACTTATTTATTCAATGTATTACGTATATTAATGATCATTTATTACGATATAAAATGTTGAAAATTTCGAAATTACTTATTCGCCAATCAAATATTTCTATGATCCACGATACACTTAAAGTTCTAAGGTTATGTTTAAAGACCGCTTGTCAATGTGGTAAGAGAGAAAAACGTTGATTCCGATGCGATCGATAGATCATCCTCGGTGTTCTCGATCGGTTACTGGCCCCGAGCGAGTCGGAGCGAGGAGAGAAAGAAATAGACTGTTGTCGCACGTTGAGAATAATAATTTTGACGGGAATGTATTTCCCAAGACAGGATCTACTTTATCGATAATGGTATCGATTCAGTTACTTCGATCTCTCTCTCTCTCTCTCTCTCTCTCTCTCTCCCTCTATTTCAACAACCCGGAAATTCAAGTAGAATCGATCTATCGATCGATCGATCGATCGATCGATCGGTTGACGTGGACGGGCGTCGTTCTTTCCACGCCTGTGTAAATTGAAAAATCTCGTGCGATCGAGTGAATCAACTTTCTTGATCGTGATTCTTTGGTATTAAGAAAGAATGAGAAAGAAAGAAAGAGAGAGAGAGAGAGAGAGAAGATAGAGATGGAGATAGAGAAAGGGAGAGAGAGGGAGAGAGAGAGAGAGAGAGAGAAATACTGGTGTCCGGGGAAGCCTGCTAGAGCATGAAAGTGCGACTTCTACGACCAGCATGCGACCTTAAATTACTTTCCTCGTGATTCCGCTTAAAACATGGAAGTCAGTTTGCCTACTTCTTTTGAGGGTAACTGAAGATTCAGAGAAAAAGGGTGAGATAAATACCGTGATAAAACAATAGGAAGTATGAGAGAAAGATATAGAAATAACATGGCAAAGAGAAACATACAGAAAACGATTCAAAGGAAAGTAAAGAGAGGGATATATATATATATATATATATATATATATATATGTAGTGAGAGAGGGGGGGATTAATCATAACAGTGGTTAAATCATGGAGCAATTACTTATTAACTAATATATTTATTTATTAAATAATGGCATTATTATACTTTTAATGAATATATTCATAAATATTGCAGCATGTTAATAAGTATTATTAATTAGAAATATGAAACGTTTTATAGTTTTAACAATGCGTTAGATTGATTTATAATTAATGGCGTTTATTTTAGTACTTGATATACAAATAAAAATTGCAACATGTAAATAAAAAAAAAGAACACTGAAATAACAGCAATATTATAATATCTTATATACAAATATAATATAATAGTATTATACAAACATAATATAATAAAATATAATATTTTATATTTGATATAACTGTAACATTTTACATAAGAAATATTTGTATTATTACGATAGTATAGTATTGGATTGACTATTAATTATTTGTTGATATTTTTATTATTTTATGTCGAAATAAAACAAGAAAATTTAAATAAATTAGTGTAGGATAGTAAAAAAAAAACATACTACAATATTATAATATTGTATTGATTATTAATTAATACAAGATATTCGTAGTATTTTATATTCAAATAAAACAACACTAATGTAACAATAGTGATATAATATAGAAGAATCATTTAACAGAGCACTATAATACTAATATACTAATCCTTATAATATTCTCTATAATACTATCTATAATGCAACTTTTTTTTAATATTATCTATAATACTAATGATGTCGTGAACAACATTGGTATTAAATTTAATAAAATTGATTGCACACAAAATCTAATACGATTGTGAAACGTTATAGTCATAACGCTTTCGAACGATTATTATTTTCTAACGATAGAAAGAAAGGACAACAAAGACACATCCTCCGTAACTAATGCGATGACGGTTAACGTCAGAAATATGATAATTAGATAAACGTAATAAATAGTAGTAGAGTGAGATGAATGGGATCTTCTAATAATTTTCCCAAGATAATCTTCCGTCCCACGGACGGTGGTGGTGGTGGTGATGGTGGTAATGCTGGTGGTGGTGGTGGAGGTGATGGTGGTAATGCTGGTGGTGGTGGTAGCGGTGGTGGTGGCGGTAGCGGTGGTGGTGGTGGTGGTGGTGGTGGTGGTTATGGTAGGGTGAGCGTAATTTCGCGATTTGTCAGTCGATAAATCGTTTCCGCCGATCTACCGTTTCGTATTCCCATTGTCAAGTGAAAATGTAGAGTAGCAACGATGGTATTGCTAGTAATGGTGATTGTGGCGGCTGGTTATTGTGTCATTGTTGGAACCCGCACTCGAAAATGGAAATGGTCATATCGTTAAATAGTCCTACAAAATCCTCCTATAATCCCCGATAATCCCGAACGCTATAAACCGTATAAAACTGACCAGCATTTTAACTTTCTACCTAACGAAAACGAGAGCATTCGGTGATTGGCTGATGTGTTGGTGTGATATTTTTCCTTCTTTTTTGTTTTATTTTGCGGGGAGGAAAATAGTCGTGTAATCGATTTAAGTGTATACCGATTAACAAGCTAAAAAAGAAGAATATTTAGTGGGTTGTTCATTTCAATCGAGTTGAAAATTTATATCGGTTAATATTTATATACGTACATATCATATATAGAAAGTAAGCCAGGAATAAAATTTAAATTAAACGTGAAAATAACGTCACATTATGTAATAAAAAATTTAGTCATGAAAAGATATAGATGGTACTAGATCAACGATCTTCAATTATAAATAATAAATAAAGCAGATTGTACTTTGATATCGATCGCTGCCATTAATTCGTGTACACTATCGATCGTCTCTATGTTTTATAACACAAGTTCAAGTATACAAAAATTTTGATTTACTGAAAATTGTAGGGAATTTATTACGTAAATTATTTGAATATTTAATCGTAAAAAATATTGATAATACTAAATCAACAATATCGATCATTGTTGTCAATTCGCGTCGACTCTCGATTTTGTCTTCATCTTCCTTTTAAAACAAAAATTGAAATATGTAAAAATTTTGATTTACAGAAATTGGAGGGAATACATTTCAACAAGGTGAGAAATGATCGGACGTAAACGATATTCAGAAATTCAGAAAGGATGATGAAAATCGGTTGGACTTTGGAGATATACCTCGTGGTTCGAATTTAAGAAGAAACGGGATAGTAAAACAAAAAAGGAGAAGAAAGAAGAAGAAGAAAGAAAAGAGAAGAAAAGAAAAGAAAAGAAAAGGGAAAAGAAACGCAATAAAAATAAAAAGAAAAAGGTCTCTGGTTATCGAATCCTGTTAGCAAGAAAGAGCGTCTCTCTTTTCTTGGATCCATCGAGTAAGATGCGGATCGAGAAGATCGGTATTAGAGTCCGAGGAAACTAGATCGATTTACGATTCCGCGGTGCAGAAAAAGAATGAAATAAGAAAAGAAAGAAAGGAAATAGTAGGAGTTTGGAATTCTTGGCACGTAGCCGCGTAGGACGCTTTTGAAATTCAAGGAGAAGCTTCCCGCTATCGTTTCAGCAGAGGAAACCGAAGAGGAGAGTCTCTATCTTCGAATTTGCTGGATGGAAAGGAAGAAGAAGAAGGAAAGACGAAGGAGAAGAAAGAGAAAGAAGATGATGGAGAACTCGAAGACTTGGTTCAATTAACGGTTCAGCTGGAGAAAAATAAAGAAGAAAAAAAAGGAAAAGGAAGAAAGAAAAGAAGAAAAAATGAAAAAGAAATAAGAAGAAAAAAAAAAACAAAAAATCGAACGAACAAAAGAACAACCAGACCAAAGTCGTCGTTGATCATATCTAAATTAGATCTAGCGATTAGCTATCAGGCATAGCTACAAATTTTTTTATTTCTTTTTATTTTATTCTTCTTTTTCTTTTCATTCATTATTCATCTCGTTCGTTCATTGTCTCGCGTAATTTCGTATGGTCATTCGAAACCTCGTTGTCCCCGCCATTGATCAAATTTTAGTTTTCATCTAAAATGGCGGGCTTATCTTCCGCGATAGCAAAGTATTAGAAGAAAGCGAATGGGTATACGAGCGCGTTACAATAATCTCGTCGAGAAGGAACGAAAAGGTGAAAGGGACGTAAACGTGCTCGCAAATCCTGCGAGAATTACTAATATGTGCTTTGGAGGCTTACCGCGAGCCGGAAGTCGCGATTGGCCCTCCAATTTTGAACCTGGTATGGGCATGCTCTTACCAGATGAGACCTACGAGGAACGTTCCTCGTTCAACTCGATCAGCAATAATACTACCGAGGATCTTTTTGACGATATCGATGAATTCGAAGCGGCCAAGGCATTAGCCGTTTTGCAGAAGTGCGATGACTTTTTGAAGAGGCATGGTATCAGACCAGAATTCTTCTGCAGGCATCGGGAGAGATTGGCGCTACAGAGTTGGCTACTTCAAAAATCGAAATTGTCTTCCGGTGAGTTAGATTTGTTTTCCTTGTATTGTTTCTGTTTTTTATCCTTTTTATTTCGTACTTTCTTTCTTTCTTTTTTCTTTTTTTTTTGACAACGATATCGATCAACTAACAATTTCTAATTGTTCGTATTATTTTTTTTTCTACGAATTATCACGTACAATTTGATCAATCATTATTTTTGTACTCTTGTTATTTTCAATGATACTGTTCGTTGTTATCGATTAATTTCGTTTAAATAGTTATCGTTTAAATAATTTTTGAAAGACAAATTATGTCACATAATTTTTATATCGAAATAAAATTAGTTTTCTTTTTTTCTTTTTTCGTTTTTAATCCATATAAATCGAAGTCAGTTTTCTGTGTGAATTTTTGTTGTACAATTTGATTAATTTTACATTTCTATTCTTGTTGTGTTCAATGATCTTAGTGATCGTTGTTATTGATTATTTTTATTTTGTCCATAAAATATTTTAAATGAAAATATTTACAAATAATTTCTAGACGTTTAAATAATTTCTTGAAAATAAATTATACCGTATAATTTTGATACCGAAATAAAGATAAAATTTGTTTTTTTTTTGTTTTAGTTCATATAAATCGAAGCACGTTTTCGAAATAATTAATTTATTCTCGACGAAATAGTTTCTTATAAGTAAAAATTGATAATATTTTTTTACAGAAAATTTTCTTACGAACTATTTATTTCCTTTCTCTTTTCGTTTTTTTTTTTTTCTTTAAATAATTAGTTGCGAAAAAATAATATTTCTTGAAACATTAATTGATTTCGATTTGTAAGAAATCGATGATTGCGATGATAGTATGTTTTTTTCTGAACTATGTCACTATACTCAACTATATTTAACGGGAGTATCATGCGAATAACGGCACGCATCCCTGTAATTGATTTAAATGCCAGAGCATTAAGCGAGAATATTCTCGTGCTTGGATAAACTATAAATGTAAAGCTTCATTTTGTCCGGCGCGTGCACGTTAATTGCAATGCTGTTTACCTTTGTCGCGACGATTACCTCCATTTACGTACTCCGATGTTTATTTCCAGGACAAACATTTTGCATCAGGTTTGCAATTTTGTTTGCTCTCTATGTTTTTCTTTCCGAATTTGTTGAAATCAAGGACCTTACTTTTCAGACGCTAACATCATCTTTTTGTTTTGTTTTCTCTTTACTTTCTTTATAAACTTCGTCGTTTACTTGTCATCAAATGTTTTCTTGTATGTTCTGTTTTTTATGAGTTCTTCATCAACGTCCATTAAACAATTTTCGTTTCCTTCTTTATTTCTTTCTTCTTCTTTTTGTTTGTTTAAATTTGAGAAACTGTAGATATAGTTAAACTATCTGTTTATGCCAATTCGTTGTTTCTTTTTTTTTTAATTTCTTTTTTTTTTTTACAAAAGCTTATGTTTATTTCCAGTAAAACATTTAGTGTTCTGTTCTTTCCCTATTTTTGATTTTAAATATCACTTTATTTTTGATTATGTCACATATTTACATTGACATTACATTTTTTTCCTAGTACAATACTTTTCATTTTTATTTTTTATCGAATATATGAAATTGAGTGCAACCTCCGACTAATAGTGATATTGTTTTCTCGCTCTTATAAATTTAAATAGAAACGCTTAATGAATTTTTTGGGGAATTTTTGCAAAATCATTGCCAAGTACTATTATTGGATTTTTACGTTTATTATATACTTATAGAAGGTCGATTCCAGTTATGCTTAACATGTGATCTACGATTGTCTCTCTCTCTCTCTCTCTCTCTCTCTCTCTCTCTCTCTCTTTCTATATCTACGCGTAACGAGTTATGGAACTCGAAACATCGAAATATTACATCGTGTATTTCGACGCAGCAGTTTAAGAGCAAGTGCACACTACAACTATATCATCATCAAGAGTAGGCGAGTTAACGTAGCGAGGAACTAGTTGCTCGTATCAGCAAGAGACCAGAGCAACACCGTTGCATTCATGGTAATATTGTCTAACACGCAGGACGCGTGCACGCGAACTTTTGCGAATGTTATTGGTGTATATATATATATATATATATATATATATATATATATATATATATATATACTATACAGGGTGGCTTATTTTAAACGATATAGTCAAATACATTTGATCCCATCGGTTTCGTAAACAAATGTTTCGATTAAAATCATCTAGGTTTTCAAGGGAGAAATATAACACGTATTGCAGATATTTAATGGAGAATATTTTAGTAAAGAATATCAATACGAATACCCACAAGATACCTTTTTATCGATATTTCATCGAGTTACGATGCGTGTAATCGCCATAATGTTATTTATGACTGTTCATCTCCACTATGCTTGAAATGATTACAACTTCGAAAGTGTTTCTTCTGTTGAAAAATATTATTGTGATTACACAATTTGTTAAACTATCAAAATGTTATAGCTCGATGAATTATCAATGAAAATTTTTAACAACTTTTGTTAGGCTTAAAATATTGATAGCAATCGAGAAAAGAATTATTACGATTCCCGCATCTTGATAACATCATGCGTCCTCTACGAAATATGTAGAATACATTTTTATATTAAATATTTAGAATATATTTATGTATTTTAAATATATTTGTTTCCTCTGAAAATCTAGTAATTTTTATTTGTAACGTTCGTTTAGTTTTAAAATCAATAGAATCAGAGATATTTGACCATATCGTTTGAAATAAGACATCCTATGTATAATGTATACATGTATATACATATATATGTTTTCAATCGTATGTAGATCGGTAATATCGCGTGATCATTTAAAGGATTTCTACGTTTGAACGAACTGGGAAATTATCGGGAAACTCGGTCGTTTTTCTTATCGAATTACCGACCCTTCCGGGAAAATGGAAATATAAACGAACATGTTTCGAAGATCGAAACTCATACACGTTCTTTGAAACCCGTTTAGTCGGGTATATCTCTATTAATACACTAATGTTTTGAATATATTTTTTTCTACTCTTTTATCTTCTTCTTCTTATTATTATTTTTTTCTTTTATTCTTCCCTATATCCTATTTCATATTTCGTGATAATATGATGATACATTATTGTTTTATGCGATTGTCAATAAGCCCAGAAAAAATATGTGCGCCGATTTTATGTTGTTAAAGTTGATGGTACGATGATAATTGTTATATGAAAGAATACATCTATCGTGATCAATTGAAATAAATAAATAAATAATTAATAGTTGAATATTGACGATATCGTGATATAACATTAATGACATATAAATGAATAAAATAAATGAAATAAGAGTATCGTTCCATTACATATTTTTAAAAGTAACTATATTCCTCATAAAAAAAAAAAAAGAAAAAAAATTGTCTCGATATGATGTGAGGTACATCAGAAAAAAAAATACAAAAAAGAAAAATATTTCGTTATCGTTAAAATTAACAGTTTCAACAATATATTGTTCTTCACATAAACAATATATATATATATATATATATATATATATATATATATATATATATATATAATAGGGTATCCATTCATAAATTTCCGAGAAAATATAATCGCAACCGATTGAAGTTAGAAGAAAGTTTATTAAAAACCAATTTTTATGTTTTTACTCGTAACTTTCGATTTTTTTTTAAATTGATTCCTTTAATTTTTTTTTCTTTTGCTACTTTCATAAGACAGTGATAATGTATAATCAAAATCATATGTAATAAGAAATCGCTATTATGCATTTTTTTACGAAATAATCGACATTTTAACGACTGACTAACAAATGCATACAGCCTTGTAATTCATACTCTATGCTAAATAGATATATTATTCACAAATTGTATTTTTAATGAGTTGAAGCTAAACGATTTTGTTCGACATAATTAAAATATTATCAAATTATTATCTAGTTCAACAATTAAAATATTATGTATCAGGTCGTCAAGGATGAAATTTGTAGAAAAAAAGGAAATTAGGCATTATTAACTACAAATTTCATCCTTGCCAACCTAATAGTTCTGATGATTGTTTTTCAAATTTTTGTACGGATGAACAGTTATATACTTTAATACTTTAATCGATTATCTTGTAATTAGTAGTATTAGATGCATAGTAATCATTTTCTATATGAAAAATAATTTTCATCGACAGTAACCACCACTGTATAAATATGTAACAAAAAAAATATTATAAATATCCATGTTGACCTCCATCACTCGAAGAGATTACTAGTATCAAAAAAAAAAAAAAAAGTAAAAAAAGAAAACATGTTTGTACATGGTCTTCGTAGATATTCATGCA
The DNA here is from genome assembly GCA_911387685.1 of Dolichovespula media. Taxonomy (NCBI): domain Eukaryota; kingdom Metazoa; phylum Arthropoda; class Insecta; order Hymenoptera; family Vespidae; genus Dolichovespula; species Dolichovespula media. The sequence goes on along the minus strand of OU426857.1, from coordinate 4,809,931 downwards.
AGTCTCTTTTATTATACGTATATTCTCTTATTAAATACATACATATATATATATTTTTTTTGTCTAATAAAAATAAACAAAATATTTTGTATTGTATTTATGAAGGGTTATCGAGTGTCGATCTTAAATTTGGGGGAAAAACGATTTAATTAGAAAATAATAATTTACAGATGATCGATTCAGTAATAGTGAATTTTGGAGGTCTTTAATCATCGAGCAACAAGTACGATGGGTTAGGTCGAGAGGGCATAACAAGAGCCGACGGGAGGCTAATCGCGTCTCTACCACATATAGTTGTAGTCGACTCTATGAATCGCGAACGAGAGACAGATAAAAATGAGATAGATAGATAGATAGATAGATAGATAGATAGATAGATAGATAGAGAGAGAGAGAGAGAGAGAGAGAGAGAGAGAGAGAGAGAGAGAGAGATTTAAAGCATAGGAGAAAAGTCATGACATCCGTACCTGATATTATAGTATAGTTTCTATCCATCTGGTGTGAGAAGGAAGGTCAACTAGCCTTAATGATTATTTCAGAGAATCGAACAATGAACGTTCTAAATGATTGTCAAATTTTTTTATTTATTTATCTATTTTTCATTTTTACATCGTTTTCGTTTGTATTATATCGTTTTACGTATCTCAAACAAAATTTATTTAAACGATTTGTCTGATATGTTTCTTGATGTGTACAAAAAAAAATAAATTTTTATTTATTTATAAGAAATATATATATATATATTAATTGATATAATAATTAAATATAATTACATGGAAAAAATATGGTATGTTAAAAATATACTACATTAATGAAGAAGTACTAAGTGTAGGTAGTATATTAAAAAAAAGTAAATAAGCAAATAATCATAATAATAATCTGGTATACCATATCAAATTACAAGTACAATAGAAAATATAAGAAAATATAATACACATTATATCTCTAATAGTACAACAAAACAAAATCGAAAATATCTACGACGCGTTTAAATATTTATTAACGAAAATTGTTGATCGATATTTTTTATCAAAAAAGAAATTTCTTTGTTATAATTAACTCATGGTTGGATTGGAATTTTTTTCTTTTTCTCTTTTTTTAACTTTCACGAAGATATCGAATGTATCAATAGTGGGAAGCTTTTATGGCATTGGAGTGTACTGTGATAGCGATAGAAAAAAAGAAGGAAAAAAATAAAGATGAAAGTGGATATATAAATACATTGACGCACATTCAAAGAAGATTTGCTGTTCTACTCGGAAACTTCTTTAAAGAGCTGAGGATTTGCTCTTTTACGTACTCTAGAAAGTCAATATAAAGAAAAGTTTGGTTTACATTTAGCATTTCTTTCTTTGCTTCAAAAGGCTCGACTATCATTAGAAGCTCATTGAATTTCTTTCTTTTTTTTCTTTATCTTTTTTATTTTCTCAGACGCATAAAAATATCTAATGTTCTACACGAACCTTTCGTAAATATGACAAGTATTTTTTTTTTTATAGATTTAATGAAAATATAGAGATTACCTTATTATGGATTTAAAGATTTCACATGAAATAAAATAATTGTTTAATTCGTATCTGAGTCAATTTTAGATTTGAAGAAGATTAGATTTGTAATAAATTGTAATTTGAAGCTATTATATTTTATATAATTTGATCAATTAAATAATCAGCATTTTAATTGACTAATGAACTTATATTATTTAAGTAAACAAACAATTTTAAGTTAATTTTCAATTTGATACATAAATGATTGTAATATTACATTACATACATATATAGTATATTTCAGTAGTTTATTATTATGAACAAATACTATACAACACAAACACAAATAAATAATACTAATATTGTACTAGCATTAAAAATGCGATAGAACACTACTAAACAATACTAGAATTTTTTCCTACAAATAATACTCCTTATTTTTTTTTTAAATAAAAAATATTTTGAAATATCAACACTTTCGCAATGTAATTGTAGATTGAGCCAAAAGTTCTTGGATAATTTTAAAATTCAATTAATCTTGTACGATATTTTTAGGCCAATTTAATTTTTTTCTATTTTTTAGATCGTAGAAAAGTTCGTCAGCGTGTAATATTTAAAATCTGAAAAACAATTAGTCTAAAAAAAGACTCGAAGAAGGTTAATCGATTTAAAAAATCGTTTAAAAACTTTTAGCCCGTCAGGGAGAACTTTCGACCCAATCAGTAGATTAAATTAATATTTTAAGTGGCTCTCTAAGAAATTTACAATTTTTTTATCCTTCATATTGCTTAAATAAATTATCCCAGGAACTAGATAATACAAGGAATACATGTATAATCTAATAGCAGGAAATAGATAAAGAAAAAAGACAAATAGAAAAGAATGAATTCGATAGGTTAATGAATTAATTTATGATGGATCGATCGTACCGAACTCAGTTTATTCGGATCAGAATATTCAAACTAGAATTTTGGTTCTGCTAGCTTAGGGAAACCTATTTTCCGTCTCTATCTGTCTCGTAATGGTTAAGCGTACCATTCACGCAAGCCAGTAACGCGTGAGCGCAGCTATCTCGTGATCGTAATAAATCAACGGGAGACCTAATTAACCGAGGACCGAACCCATAATGGAGGCTTCAGTATCGTCGAGTCACCGCTAATTACGCGAGTCCACGGCTGACAGCCTAAACGTAAGTTTACGCATTTACTACGAACGGGTCCGTCAAATGAATGATATATTTTTTTTCGGTTTCTTTCCTTTTCTTCTTCTTCAGACTTCCGCGTAATTCTTACGATATTTGGAAGTGTGTACGATCACGTAGATCACGGTAGATCGATGATTAGCAAAATATAAGAGTTTTGATATGAATTCTTATTTATATAGTATGTACATATATATATATATATATATATATATATATATATATATATATATATACATACACCATATTTTTATAGTATTATATATGTACATACAATAAATAAAGTTAAGAGTTTGTTCGAAATTTTTTTCTAATGTAGTGTTAAAAACATTCATTTGAACAATATCAGTACTTATTTCCGATAAAAGTACTATGCAGTACCAATAAACAATATTTATTTTTTGTTAGTATTAAGAAGCACTATGTAATACTAAATTAATGATTAGTTCAATCAGGTAGTTTCGTGATCCTTCAAAAGTAAAGAATTTTCTAGGGGTTTTGTGGTAGTATAATGTAAAAAATATTCAAATAAATAATACTAGTAATAATTTATATAAAAAGTATTGTACAACTCTGATAAATGGCATTAGTATTTTATTAATATTTAACAATACTATACAACACTGGAATTTTACAAATATCGTATAATACTAATAGAGACTATTAGTATTTCATGAATACTAAAAGATACAGTATAGCATTAATATTTTACTAATGCTAGAAAATTTACTAAACGGTATTAACATTCCATTATTAGTAAGAGATACGATACAACATCCTAGAAAGTATTTCACTAATACTAAAAGATATACAAGTTGGTCCCCCAAAGATGTCTAGGTAGATAAAAAGTTCATAGATAATTTTAAAAATCAATTACTCTTTCTCCATACTTATGAGGCTTATAGTTAAACTTTTAGTTTCGAAAGGCTAGTATAATAAGATTTTTAATTTTACAAGTTAGGCTTGTAGTTTCGCAATTCGAAAAAAATTAATCTAAAAAGTCTTCAAAAAGTGTAATCGATTTTTGAATTCACCTAAAGACTTTTAGTTTTATATAACACAATTTTAACATTTTATATCTAAATAAATAATACTAATATTTTTTTCCTCAAATAATCCACTCGTATATCATTATTTTTATTTTTCTCCTATTTATTAGGATATTAAACTGATTCAACAAATTGTCAAAAAGTTTAATCTTCCTCTCCTATATTAAAAAATATTCGCGCCGTAGTACACATTTTGCATCATGCATGTGAATGTATATTTAGTGTTTCGAGATATTTTTTCAAGCTGTTGGAGCTGATCACTATTAGAGTGATTATTAGATTAGATTATCAGTGGTATTAAATGCACCCTCTATTGTTCCTACATTCTTTGCACGCGACAGTGGCGTGTATTATTTTTTTCACGATATGTGTGTTATATATTATGGGTATTGAAATTTCGTTATGGGCATTGAAATGTCAATAAGGTATGTTACTTTGTCCCGCTTGTATACAGATGTAAGATCCCATCAATCGTATTTCACTGTTCTGTTTTGTATCGTTGTGTCCAAGTATAATTTGTAGTTCTCTATTCCTATGATTGTTTGTAGTAAGTATATATACAATACGGTACGTGCTTTTTTCCAGATTATATTTGTCATTTATTGTTTTGTTTAATATTTTAGTTATAGTGCTGTATCTGTCTCTGTATTCTATGCTTGTCATTAATTCACATCCTCCGATTATGTGATCTATTGTTTTCTACTGTTATTTGCATTTTCTGCATTCGTCCGATATACGTTTTAGTTCTTTCATTATCTATTTTTAATGGTTCTATATCGCTATTACTATCGGTCCTCTATGGCTATTGCGAATTCCTATGTTTCTGTGATTAATTTGTTATTTTGTAACCATACATATGCGACTGTTTTGTTTAAGTATTCATTGCGTATTACGTAGCGATATTGACCGGGTAGATTTTGTAATAATGATCTTCAACATTTTTTTCTCTTTGTCTATTTTGGATTTTGTTTTATTCGAAAGACATCGATCTTATGTATATCATAAAACAAGAGTAGTGTTACCGATAGTGTTAGCTTTTTGATTTGTAGGAATTTGAATTCTCCCGCCTGGTAGTTCAGCATCCAGTCATTTCTCTATTTTATCGTACCGGTTGGTTAAGCTAGGTCAGTGGGGTAAAGCCGTATCGGATTTCGGCGTTGGTGAAAATTGATTTTATTCCACGACGTAGTATCGACGCTAGACCATGCAGATCCACGTTTCTACTGCTCGTTCGCCATTTAACCACGATATCAATTTCCATAATAAATGTATCCATAAATTTCCATGATAAATAACAACACTGTAACTACGTAGTTACGAAAAGAGAAAAAGAGAGAGTTAGCGTATATATGCGTGTGTGTACGTGCATGTTTGTTCATGTGTGTGTTTTTCCCAAATTTTTTCATTTGATTTACACCATGGCCATTGCAATTTGGAGGAATACAGCTGTTACGTTCCACTTCATTTCATACCACATGTTACCAAGATTACTATTCTACACCGTAGTATAATAATAATAATTGTTATATTATATATTTTTTATTTGTTTATATATTTAATTTCTTCGGAAACCGTGAAATTTTAACGGTAAGAAAATAATTCAATATTCTTCTTAACAAAAATTTCGTTGATTAATTATTTCCTCAGTACGTTTAAAGTTTTAATAGTTATTTGTTTTCGCATAACTTACAAGTTAGCTTTTTAAATCTATCATAGTAGTTATATATACTTCTTACTACAAACGATATTAGTATTGTTTGGTTTTTCGATATAATGTAATTATTTATATTTTTACATGTTTAATAATACTAAATTAACAATTTGATTTATCAATACAATTTTTATTCATATTTGGACAATATAATTATTAATTTAATCTCGTAAAATACTTCAGTTTATTTATAATAATTTTTAGCTTATTTAATTTTAATGTATATTAATCAATATAGTAATTTATTTTACTAATATATTATACTGGATAATACTAAATTAATAATGTAATGAATAAAGAATATTATTAATTCACGTCAACGAGAAAATTATCAGCCAAATTTCATAAAGTTTTTTGATATATTCGTTATTTCGATTTTATTTGATCTTTAATTAAAAAAACAACAAAAGAACTACTCTTAATTAAAATATTTTGTTTTAAATTGTACTATCTGTAAAAGTGATTTTCTATTTTTATTCTAATTTCGATTTTCGATTCTTCTTTTTGAATCAAAAAAATTCGTAAAAATGGTTTTTCCAATTTTTGTATAATTTCGATTGAAGAATCGATTATTTTCTTTCGATCTTGTAATCTATAATACTATAAATAATTTGTAGTAAGAAGTAATAGATTTTAATAATTTTTCTGTAATCTTGATCGATCAATTCATACCTCTTTCTTGCTCTTAAAATTCGTAACAATTACTTTCCTATTTTTTTTTTTTTTTTTTTGTAATTTTGATCAAGCAATTGATCCTACTTTCTCAGACATAATGTCCCTAATAATGATAATTCTAATTTTTTTTTCGTTTTATTTTCAAATTCGATTGAACGATCGACATTCTCTTATCGTACATTGAATTCGATACGAGAGAAGAAAGGAAAAAAGAGAAAGAAAGACATAAAAAGAGAGAGGGTGAAAGGAGAGAAACAGAAAAAAAGGAAAGAATGAAAGAGAGAGAGAGAAAGAGAGAGAGAGAGAGTGATAAAAAGAGAAAATGAGACCGAGAGAGAGTCAGAGAGAGAGAGAGAGAGAGAGAGAGAGAGAGAGAGAGAGGGAAAGAGAGAAAGAGAGAGAAAGAAAGAGAGAGAGAGAGAGGGAGAAAGAGAGAGAGAGAGAAGAGAAGAAATCTTGTACGACGATCGAAGGATGTCAGGTTGGGGGCGTAGCGAAGTTTTATCGGAATTTATTAGCGACGGGAAATCGACGAAGAGCTCGTAATGACCGAGGCATTACTAATGGGAAGGCGTGGAAGGGGATCTGTCGGAAGGGGTTGCAAAAAAGGGCGGAACTGGCTGCCAACGCAACAGAACGTCGATGCAGAAGCAAACAAAACGCTAAGAAAGAGAGAATGAGAGAGAATAAGAGAGAAAGAGAGAGATAGAGATAGAGAAAGAGGGAGAGAAAGAGAATGAGAGAGAAAGAGAAAGAGAGAGAGATTGAGTGAGAAAGAGAGAGAAAGATAGAATGAGTGAGAAAGAGAGATTGAGTGAGAAAAGGAGAGAAATAGAGAATGAGTGAGAAAGAAAGAGAGAAAGAGTGAGAAAGAGAGCGAAAGAGAGAATGAGTGAGAAAGAGAGAGAGAGAGAGTGAGATAGGTGTGTGTGTGTGTGTTGCTCCCATAAATCACGTCGCGTATGCGCCATCTTTTCTACTCCTTGTCTTGCATCTTTCTTATTCTATTCTTTTTTTTCTTTATATTTTTCTTTTTTTTCATTCTTCTTGTTTCTTTTGTTATTAGCAATGGAAAATCTTTTACCATGACGTACACCTTCGGTATCTTTCTATCAAATTCGTTTTGTTCTCTAGTCTCGAGTTTTTCTTCTCATTCCAGTTATTGTTGTTATTGTTATTGAATTATTTTTATCCTTTAATTTCTTTTGTCTAATTTGGTATCACCTTTTAATCTTATGACGAATAATTGGATAAAAAAATAATTAATTGGGGATATTTCATAAATGTTAAAAAAAAATTTTGTTTTATTTGATTTTGCAAGATTATTTTACGTTTTATTCGATAATATTTATTATTTTTAATTCAATTTAGATTTATTGTTTTTAATTGTTTTGTTTTTCTTTTTTTTTTTTTTCTTCTTCTAGGTTTCAACGGTTAATGGAACGTTTAATAAACGTTGAATATATATGTACATATATTGATTTTATCTTTCTATTCTTCCCTTCGATTTTTACTTCTTTGATAAATAAATAAATAAATAAATATATAAATAAATAAATAAATTATAAAATTGAAATATCAATCAATGGAAATTTTCAACCAAGTATCGACAATCTTATTTTATTATTTATTTATTTTTTTCTCTTCATACATATATTAAATATATATTTGAGAAAAAAAAATTGTAAATGTGCATTCAAAATTTGTTTCTAACTATGAAGAACTAGTTTCTCTCTTTTTCTCTCTATTATGAAAGCACGCGTAAGAGAAATATATAATAGTTCAGTTTTAATTTATCCTCCCTTCACTACGGATTTCAAAGGACCTTTTAAACAAATATTTCATATATTGTTAGAAGTCAAATTAATATCATATATATGTACAGTTATATTACATTATTATTAAAATTTTCTACAACTGCGTTGAGGAATTAATTTCGACGAATGATGAATTATAAAAAAAGGATAACAAATTAATAGAAACTGCATAAACGGCAAAGATAAACCATTAAATATTATAATAATATTATTATACAATATATTTTAATATAGTCATATATAACTATACGATATTAATGATATATATAAAAAATATTATATTATATATTTAGTATAGTTTATCCTTAATGTTCGTAAAAAAAGAAGTTGAACAACAAATCAATGTGCAGACTCCTAAGAATAAAATTGAATTTATCCTTCTTTCGAAATAAATGATAAACGTTCGCTTGAATGAAAGAAAACGAAAAATAAAATATATTTCTATAATAAAATGATCCTAAAAGTAAATAAAAACTTAAAGAACTTTCCTCGGAGTAAGATACCCTTTTATTAGGACCTTTTAACGACATTGATATTATACATTCCAACAGTTGTTCACAAGGAATACGTTCTTGTCATCAACAAATAATAAATACCACGGAATTTTATAGCTCAAATTTTTATGACATTTTATAGTATCTCTTTTCTATCCAAAATTTAGGTCAGAAATGATCAAAGCAGACGTCTAAAGTAGTAATCAAACATTTTATTACAAATGGTTAACATCAACCGAACGATTTTACGATTTATTTAAAATCAACAAACCGATGTTTGGTATTTAAAAAAAAAAAAGAAAGAAATTACGTATATTGGATCATAATAATTCCATCCATTGTCGGACTTTTTACAGAATAGGAGGAATGACAGTGGTATAGTGTGTGAGTACTCACTCCTAGCGAGTTTAATCGACGTAGATAAAGGGAAGAAGTACTTTGAGAGGACTCCCTTGTATCGCGATCGAGATATTCGATCGTCGGTAAATTGACCCTTCTAGCCGAGAAACCTCTTCTCGCTCTGTCTGTCTGCTTTCTGTCTCTGTCTCTCTCTCTCTCTCTCTCTCTCTCTCTCTCTATCTGTCTATCTGTCTCTCTCTCTCTCTATCTGTCTATCTATCTGTTTGTCTCTCTCTCTCTCTCTCTCTCTCTCTCTCTCTCTCTCTCTCTCTCTTACATATACAAATATAGAAACAGACACGTACACGCGTCTTCCCAAGCATGATTCTTCCGGGAAGTCCAATAGGGCCTCTAATCAATCGTACGATCGCGTGAGACGCGTACGAAGGAACTTTGGCACCGCATTAATTACTCACCTCTAACAATGGCGCAATAATTAACAATTACGCAGTCTGATAATTATATACCCCGTTTGCTGAATTATCGTCCACCTTATTCCTCTTTTCCTTGGTATTACCACTTTCCAATACATAAATACATATGTATGCAAATGTATTCTGTTGTAACATTTCTAGAAATAGTTTTTTTTTTTTTTTTTTTTTTTTAGAAAGGATTGATTGAAATGTGGTAGAATTGATTATCTTTTCTTTTTTTTCTTTCTATTTCTTATTTTGTCAATACCGTTAATTAACGATGAATTAAATCGATCCCATTCCTCTTACTAACATTATATCGACGCATTTGTAGCTTTGTTTAAACTTGTCTACGAAACGTTTTTCTTTCTTTCTTTTTTCTTCTTTTTTTTTTTTTTAGAATCAATGAGAATTCGATATATATTTCTTTTTCTTTTTCCAATTTTAGAAACGCCGGCTCGGTAGCTAACAATTGTATGAATCGATTTCATTTTTCGATAGTATCGACGCTTTTGTCGGCTTTGTTCTAACCTTTTCAGGAATTATTTATGAAATCGATCAGAATTTAAAATATTTTTGACTTATAATTTTGCCAATAACGATTCCATAATTTAACAAAATTACATAAATCGATCTTATTCCTCGATAAAGTTTGTAGAAGTATCGTTTCTTTTTTCTCTTTTTATATGAAATAGATTAATAATTGAAATAATTGTTTTTCTTTTTCGTCCAAATATTATACAAAAATGACGTAACAATTAACGATCATTTTAATCTGATAATTTAATAAACCGTTTCCTCATAGGTACCTACATATGTGTATAGATCTTCGAACAGGATGATATAAATGAAGTTTTACAAACTACTTTTATCGACTTTAATTCCATTTATTTGTCTTATTTAATAAATTTTGTCAACGAAGTCATCTAACGCTTCATGATCATGTTTCTTCAATTTAATTAGAACGCTCAAGAATATTTATATATATATATTTTCTTTTTCATTAATGAATATTATTATCTACTGTAGATAATTATTAATGATTGGAAAAGAGGTAATATATATATATATATATATATATATATATATTTGTTTTCTTTTATTACACATATCTAATTTTTTATTAGATAAGTTAACCTAAGGATATAATCGTTATGTGAGGTAAATAGACGCGAAGAAACTCGCACTCAATCTAAAAAGAATTACGAAAGCTGTGAGCGTAGTTCGAAGGACTCGAAACCGGATCGGTACTTATAGGTACGATCACGACGTGCTCCGATTACAAGGATCGCTAGTATCGAGCTATCTACGTGTTTTTTTTTTTTTTTGTTTTCTTTTCTTAGCTACCATAAAATAAAAAAAATAAGTAAATTTACCATATCGACGTTATTGCCGATAACGAAAATACGACATTATCATAAAAGTGGATAAAGTTAAACCAATGATGTATTCAGATGATTTGAATAGAGTTCGATTTCGATTATCTTAAATAATATCGAGAGATCATTAATAATATAATGATAAGAAACCTGACAACGGTTAATATCGTGTGTCTTAATGTCGTGTGTGTGTGTGTTTTAGGTAATAAAAAATGTCTCATTAATATATATAATTATGTTTTCGTCGGAATTTGTAATATTTTATATCTTCGAATGTGAATAATATCTGAATTATTTTCGAGTTTTATCTTCTTTTCTAAATAAATAACACCAGGTACAGTATAATATTATAGTACATAAACGATATTAATCCATAGTGAATATTTTGTCTAAATTTAAAAACACTTATGAGACATATAAAATACTATGTTATATTATACAGGCAACACTAATATAGCAATTTATATTTAAATAAATAAATAAAATTAATATCTAGTATAATACTGTACTAAATAAAGAACACTAATATAGTATTTTATAAATTTGAATAAAAAATATTAATATTATAATATTATACTACGTAAATAATACTTATTATATTTTAATACTACAGTAAATTAACAATATTAATACAATATAACACTGTAGATTAAATAAACAATACCCTATTCATTAATTCCTAATAAAAATTCTAACCTTCTTATCAATCAATTCAATATTACACTATTGAATATTTACGAACAGATATTTTAAAACCTTAATTGACAATTCAAAGAAAAAGTTTATCACTTAACAAATAATAAAAAAATCGTATAGGCATTACATATCAAATAAATTACTTTGAAAAATAACACACAGTCTCATTCATACCTCTCACTCTCCCCCCCCCCCCAAAAAGAAAAAACATCTCCCTTTCACCTTCATAAAAATCATACCGAAGAAAGTCCTGTTAAAAGCAACGATCAGAATAATGTTTGGACCCGACCTACGATTCTTTAAAATTAATACGAAGTATCATAATTTTGTAACATCAAAAAAGATCACTTTTTCTTTGGACATGGTTAATGAGGGTTCTATAGTAGAGCTTTCTGTAAATAAATTCACTGATAGACGGGGAGGTCACGATCGATCATTCGTGCTAATTAATTCATCCGTCAATTAGCGGATACGATGTGCATACTCGCTGGTTCGCTCTCTCTCTTTCTCTCTCTCTCTCTCTCTTTCTCTCTCACATTCTATCTCTCTCTCCCTTTCTCTGTCTCCCTCTCTTTCTCCCCCTCCCACTCTCTCTCTCTCTCTCTCTCTCTCTCTCTCTCTCTCTCTCTCTCTCTCTCTCTCTCTCTCTCTCTCTCTCTCTCTCTCTCTCTACAAGACGAGCAGTTTCTCACTTAAGAGATGAGAGACGGAAGAAGAGTAAACTCGCTCGAGAATAACAGAGACGAGGATATAGCGAGAAGATGTTACAAAAAAGGTGCCGCGAAGGGCGCAAGGCCGAAGGGCCAGCACTTGCCTGGGAATTTAATTAAAGTGCGAGATGAGGAGAGGAGAGGAGAGATGATACAAGAAGAAGAAGAAGAAGAAGAAGAAGAAGGAGGAAGAGGAGGAGGAGGAGATGGAGAAGAAGAAGGAGAAGAAGGAGACTACAGCAAGAAGCTTCCATCGAAGGCAGTCCTTTCGTTTCTCTCTAATGATTTTCTCGTACGGTGGAGTACATGACGAGGAGGAGCCCGAACTCTGTTCGTGTCTCGTTTGCAAAATGACGCTCGTTTTGCCATGGTCTTATATATATATATATATATATATATATATATATATATATATATATATATATATAAATATAAATATAAGTATGTACGTATATATATATATATATATAAATATAAGTATGTACGTATGTTATGTCGAAAAAATTTGCTATAATTAGAAAAAATCTGGATAATCCTACCCGCATAAACGTAATGGTTTCACATTAAAACGAAAGAAAATAAAAAGAAATTAAAATTTGTATACCGGCATAACTATCGAATTTTCTTTAATAATTTATTCTTTTTTTCTAATTAAATGTAAATACTAAAAGAAATGATAACACAAGAGAATTAGTTTTATTAGAATTATGATAATCTCCAAATAGTTTCTTATTCTTTCATAATAATTGAATCTAACCAAAAATAATAATCGAATGAACGAAGGATAATCGTCAAATAAAATATATATATTCTTCTTTTTTTTATTTATTATTTAAGAATTATATTTACTAACAAAAACATCTAATAAATCAATTTTATTTGTACGACAAGTTACAGATTTTTTCCTTTGACAAATATTAAATTGAAAAAGTAATAATAATAAAATAAACTAAATAAATTAAATAAACGATAACAATTGATTAAAATATTGAACTGATAATTATTTTCTATCCTTAGTAATTTATTATTTATAAATCATATCCATTATCGAAAACAACGGGCAAATTAATTTTATTAGAATCACGAGTTCCGTATGTTTTTTTTTTCTTTGACAATTGTCGACGAAATAATTATTAATAATTAATAAAAATTACCCTTCGAAAAATCTTTTTAAGAATCTCGTCTCTCGTACCGACTCATCTCCCACCTTATACCATAACAATTCTTATGGCATACATAAACGAGATATGGAAATATGAAATTACGAATGATAAAACAGCAATACCAGACAAATTTATTACTCTTTACCAACACGTAAAAATTTCGATCGCGGAGAAGGATCATTTTTATATCCTGTCGCATTTCGGAGTCGTTGCTTCCTCCTCTCCTTCCACCCCCACCAACAACCCTCTCCTGTCCTAAGCTTAACAAGACTTCGTGGTTTTGTTCCTACGAGTGCAATGGCAATAACAAAAATGCTATTATATTACATGTGTGTATAATTCCTCATTGTGCATAAACGTTAATAGTTTTTATTACGATATTCTAATAATCTCTCTCTCTCTCTCTCTCCCTCTCTCTTTTCCTCTCTCTCTCTCTCTTTCCTTCTTTCTTTCTTTAGAGAGTGGTCTCTTCGTTTTTTTCTTATATTTTTTTTCTTCCTTTATAGGAGAAATGTGAATTTTCGCGTTAACCCGAAAAAAAACTAGACTAGAAGAATTCATCCTTTCATTCGAACTTAAAAAAGATAATCCTCGGCATTGTCCGACATTCGACTTAGCGTAACTTTTCGTCTCTTTCTTTTTTCTTTTTCTTGTTCTTCTTCTTCTTTCACTTCCTGAAGAGCTGAGAATCGTATAAGCGTAGCCATATTTCTTTTTCACACTTTATACGTGTAGCAATAAAATTATTTTTGTACTTTTTATTGTATTTTTTAAACATACTGTATTCAACTTTTCATATCTCTCTCTCTCTCTCTCTCTCTTTACGATAATATTCTTTCATATTATAAAATCCTACGTCAGCATTAATCATTGAAATTTAATTATATCCAAGTAAAAATAAACAATCGATTAAATCGATCTTTTATCAGGATGCATTAAAAGTTGTGTAACACTCAGTTATTAATTTTCGTGTCATTGTTGAACTTTTTATTGTTATATCATTTTTATCGGAAAAATTAAAAGATTCCCATGCGATTTTTTTGCTTTCTCGGATAAAATTGCGTTCGTCAATAAGGTAGATATAGTTTCATGGAGAAAAAAAATAAAATAAAAAAAAAAAAGAAATATATATATATAAGAAATTTAAAAAAAGAAGGAAAAAGAGAAAAAGAACATAGCCTTTGAAATTTTTCATTAAAAATCTCTACGAATTTTTATCGATGGCTCGCTGAAAGCTTTGTTAGCTCGAAATACTACCGCTTTTGTTCTCGGCCGATGATCTCGATTCGACGCGTCATAACGTACGAACGAACGTTATAAAGACAACGTAACGAATAATAAATGTCCGCGTTCGCGATAAACGAACGCGAATGTTTACGAATTTCCACGCATTTCCAACCTTTTATATATTCCATTTTACGTTCGATTTATTCACCGTTAAACGTTTTTCAAATTCCTTCTCCTCCCTACAACTCCTCCCACCAAAAATGATAATCCGTAATATAGACGTTAAATATGTACAATATATGCAAAAATGTGTGAATATTTCGATGAATTTGAAATATAACATTAAACGCGATATCGCTTTGATAAGACACAAGAGTTGTTTACGTATTTACACATTTGTACATATATACATATAATGTCTCTCAAAAGTATTCGTATGTTTATTTTTCCGTTTTTGTTCTCTTTTTTGTTTTTTGTTACTTTTGTTTTGTTTTTTGTTATTTAATCGTTGATACGAATTTTAAAATCAATGTAATAATTATGATGTAGATGTAGTGAAAATATTTCTTCTTTTTCGAATTTTGTGTTGCGTGATAATTTTTTTTTTAAAATAAAAAATATATTCCTACAGCATATATAGGTCTCATTGTTTTACGTATAAATCCTCCTGTAAAATCGTTAAACCATCGAAACAAATTACGATTATTCGAGAATTTTTTAACTGTGATAAAATAAATGGTTGAAAGAAAAAAACGCATAGAATTTGTAGCAATCATTATATAAGTTGAACGCTTTTGCGTACCGATTGATTTTGAAAATATTTACAGGATTCGTTTAAGACAATATTACAATATTTACGATAATACAAAATGCGTATATCGAGTTCTTTTCTAAATTTAGAAAAATTTTTACAACATATTTTCACAACAAATCATCCTTAATTTTTTGTATTCTTATCCTATCGATTTTTGTATCTTTATTAAAAAAATCTTTGTTTCGTCCAATCTAATATCTTCCATATCGTAATCTAATACCTTTAAATTAAAATTCTTAGATTTTAAATGTTAGCGAACAAAAAGATCATTTGCATTTTTGTAAATTAGTTTAAGAAAAAAAAAGAGAAAACAGAGAAAGAAGAGAAAAGAAAAACAGAAAAAAATTCACATTATTTCGTCCAATTTATCGTCACTAAACTGACATTCTTAATTTTTAAAAATGTCAAATAATAGAAGAAATATCGTTAATATTAATATTTCCTTAATTGCATTAATTTTTCTTCGTTAATGAAATATCCTCGGGCGCATCCATTTAAAAATTCCAACGACATTCCATCTGATCTCTCATTCTTAGAGATCAACATCCATCTCAATTCTACAGTTTAAAATTCTTTTCCTTTATATTCGAACAAGGACGTTATCGAATGAAGATAAAAAAGAAAAGAAAAAGAAAGGAAGAGGAGAAAAGCGACAAAGAAAGAAACAAAAAGAAAAGAAAAAAGACGACAACAAAATAATCTCGGCACGTAAGGATGCATATTATGACGGTAAAATGGAATGGTCTTTCGTTATACGTCAGGTTTGAATCGTCCTTGGGTTATACGTGTTCGATTTTAAGCATGTATCGTATTCGTGAGAAAGAGAGAGAGAGAGAGAGAGAGAGAGAGAGAGAGAGAGGGAGAGAGAGAAAGAGAGAGAGAGAGAGAGAGAGAGAGAGAGAGAGAGAAAATAAGAGAGAGAAAATGAGAGAGAGAGAGAGAGAACCCAGCTTCTATCTCCGCTTATGCGAATCTCATTTTCTCCTATAGCCCAACCACGTAGCTTCTTTTCCTACGTTCGAGATAAGCCGGTATACAGACGGAGGATCTCTTAAGGATGCGCCCGTGAACCTTTTTACCGAAGGTATATGTATCCATGTATATACGTTTAACTATAGAAAGACGCGAGGAGATAAGGACGGCTCGTTTCGCGGTTTATCCTAAAGGCACGTTCGACGAATCGAACGAGAAGTAATATTAATACCAATCCATAGCTCCCCTTCTTTACACCATACATATATTTTCCAATAATTTCTTTAATTCTAAACCGTAAATACAAGTGGATAACGATTCTGAATATACTCGAGATGAGTTTTCATTTATTAGGAGAGAAAATTTACTTTTTCTCTTTCCATCTTATTTGTTTTCTTTTTTTTTATAGCTGGCAACCGGGAGGGAGGTGGGTCGAACGGAGTGGAGGGGACGGGAGGGAAGGATTATTATATTAATAATATATATACGTGTTTTTTGTTACAAGATACGTGTCATTTATAATATGATTCTTCTTTCTGTCGAAATGTCTTTTCTTATTTTTTTTTTTTTTTTTTTTCATTTCGATTCAAGTAACCAAAATTGAAACTTAGAAGTTTGTATTATTAAAAAAAGAAAAAAGAAAGAAGAAGTAAAGATCGAAAATATCGTTTCTTTCAGATAAATTGTACGTTGATTTAAGGTTTATAAACTGGATATGTTCTAGAACTAAAGATTGTTCTAAGAAAAATGTAATATAACGTGATGAATAATTAATTCGAAAACTATGTAACATTATATGATAACCAATTAAATATAGGCCTAACAAACAAGTAATTTTATGTATAGCGTAGTTTCACTTGATCAGCAATTCAGCACATAAACGTTATCGATAATGATTCGTTAGCCTGTTTATAACGTAATTTAACGTGATTGACAAATGTACTAATAACACAAATTTACAATTGCAATTAATCGTCCGATTGATATCCAATTAATAAAAGTGACAATTTTTAATTAAATCGAAATACATTCGTGTCTATTCGAATTGTCTATTCGAAAAAAATTTCAGTTGAATAAACGAATATTCCAGACAATGTTCATTTATGTAGAATACAATGCTGTTATAAATAATTTATATTCCTATTTAAATAAACAAAGTTGAGTTTGAAATAACCTTGAAACTTTCCATTTAATATCAAAAAATAATAGATGCCATAACATTTCTCTCTAAAAATCGGATAACGCTTGTTTGAAAAATTTTACTCATAAATATCATCTTTGGGAAATAAAAATTTTTAATGCTTTATTTTGAACACCTGATATATATTTACAAGTATGATTTTTATACGAAATATATTCTATAATATATATTTTTCTTTCTTATAAAATACATTATATATATATATATATATATATATATATATATATATATATATAAATTATTATATGTTATATATTTATTTATGCATTGTGTGTATTTATATGTAATATTATACGTAATACAGGTTGACCAAAAAGTTCATAGACATTTCAAAACTTGTTAAGTGATCATAAAAATCAATAACTCTTTTTCGAGACTTCTCTGACTTGCAGTTAGGCTTGTGAAGGTTTACAAGTTTAATTACAAGTTTTCTAAGGTTTCACAGAAAATTGTAGTTTTACGAATTGATAGAAAAAAATTAGCCTAAAAGGTTTCAGAAAGAAGTAATTGATTTATAAAATCACTTAATATCTTTTAGTTCGTCTAAGAATTTTTGATCCACCTTGTATTATATATCTATATCTGCGAGATATTTATTTAAACACACGCATATATATATATATATATATATATATATATACAAAACGGAAATATTATAAAATATATAACGAAATTATTTGCAAAAATCAAAATGACCGTCGTAGTTGTAAAAAATAAAATTGAGTTTCTAGACAGACATGCTTGGAAGTTCGGTGAAAACGATTCATCATTCTGCGTCACCCGTGTATCAAGGTACACGACCGAGCGGCCTGGTATAATTTGTTCGCTCGATTAGATATTGAAAAGCTGTAAACCCGCTCGGTCGGTCGGTCGGTTGGTTGGTTGATCGAAAGAAATAAGAAAGAGGATCTCATGGAATACTGTCAGGTTACTGATGGCAAGAGATCATCGAGCGAATAGAAAATCTATTAATATTATTTATATTAAATCTACCTGGTGAAACACCTAATAACTTGTTCATCTTCGTTTGTTTTAATATTTGAGGTATTTAAAAACAAAAGAACAATTTTTTTTTAATTATAAAAACAACATTATTGACAATTATTGAAACGTCGATTATTAAAAGAATTAGTAGGTAATAATAATGATTATAATATGTATACTATAAGTAATAATATAATTGATTATAATATGTATGTACATTTAATACAAATTTTTATGTTTAAATTTTATATTACAACTTTTACGAATTATGCTTTATACAGTGATTATTAATTATTTAATATTAGTTAATTATTGAAAGAAATTGATAGTAATAATAATAATAATAATAATAATAATAATAATAATAATAATAATAATGCTAATAATAATAATGATAATGATAATAATAATAATAGTAATGATTATGACAATGATATCTAATGATAATTTTCAATTAATATTATTATTAAATATTATATATATATATATATATATATATATATATATATGTATGTATGTATGTATGTATGTATGTATGTATGTATGTATGTATGTATGTATATGTATATATATATATATATATATATATTGCGAGATATGTCACCTGATGGAATTCTAATATTATAAAAAAAAGCAGTGGAAAAATTTTGATGTGATCGAGATCTTTTCCATTATATTCGATGTGTTTCTTCGGTCGTACATTTTTCAAGCATTTATGGTGTTTACTTGAGCGTGCACGATCGATAAACGGCTCACCATTCTGATATCCTCCGTTCGGAGTTAAGGTAGAACGCCGAAGGTAGAATAAGAAGTAGATTGGAACGTCGATTATGACTCGGATCTACGGATAATCGATCTTGAAAAAGAAAAATAGAAAATATAGACAAATAACTTGACTGCTATGTAAGATATATATACATAAATATATATATATATATATTTATTAGTATAGTAAGAAACAAAAATTTGTATTCTATGATTCGATATTATCTAATCGAGCAATAATCTGAAAAAAGTGTTTGATTTTATCTGATCGTCGATTAAGCAATATTTCAAAATCACATCATTTTAAACGATCAACGATCAAGGAATATCTCGAAATCATATCAATTTGGGTAATCACCAATAAAGCGATATCTTAAAATTACTCGTTCATTACTGAGTCACTTTTGGTGACAAATAGCGATTAAGCAATACTTTATAACCATGTCACATTAGGTGAGTTATATTTCAATATCATGTCACTTTAAGATGTTCAGCGATTAAGAAATATTTCAAAATAATGTCAAGTTGGGTGATTAGCGATTAAGAAATATCTTAAAATTACATCATTTTTGGTGACGAACAACGATTAAGTAATACTTTATAATCATATCATATTAGGTGAGATGTATTTCAATATCATGTCATTTTAAGATCCGTAGAGATTAAGCAATATCTCAATATCATGTCAGTTTAGGTGACTAGCTATTAAGCGATATCTCAATATCATGTCATTTCACTTGACCAGCGATTAAGCAATATCTCCAAATCACGTAATTCAACGTGACCGGCTCTATTAATTGTAAACAAATAAAAAATGTAATTATCCTTGACGAAATATGTTATATTGTCTTTTATATTACACGTAATATAACTAATTTATTTCATTTTTCCAATAAGTAGTTTATTTTTTATATTATCGATATTTCCAATCAAACTTCTTTATTTGATTCATTAGGCTATTTATTACAATTACATTATTTGTTCTATCACGAATACATTCTACCAATTGACATTCAAAAAATAGATTTGTATTGATATTTTCCTGTTGCTTTTATCGAAACATAAGAGATTTCTTCGAGAAATAAAAGATATCAATCTTTCTTTTTCCTTTTTATAAAGATTGTTATTAACGAACAAAAATGAAGTGGGCTTCAGAAAATTTTTATTTTTTAAAAAACAAGGACAAAGAAAAATAAGACGAAACAATAAGAAGAAAGAAAAGAATAAGGAAGCTCGTGATTTAAAGTAACGTGAAAAGAAGGAATTCATCAGTCAGAAAATGTAACCTCATCGTTCGATCGATCCTTTCGCCATTTTTGTTCTTTTCTTTTTCTTATTGTCAATCTCTCCCTCTTTCTTCTTCTTCTCTTCGTAACTTCCCTTTCTCTCTTCCTCTTACTCTCTCTCTTTCTCTCTCTTTCGTTTTCTCTCTCTCTCTTCCAGTCTCTCTCTTTTTCCTTTTCTTTACTGAATTCACCCAGGTTTCGTGCGAATAAAAACCGAAAGTCGGAATAGCAGGACGTGAGCCTCGAATAACTTTGCAGTTATCCGTTTTAAAGACGAGAGCTCGTGTCGAGAATTATTCGCCATTTCCTTCGAAGAATTGTATGATCTTAACGCGAAAGCCGATTTAACTTTGTTTAAAATGTGAATAAAATATCTCTAATATCAAAAGTATTTTTTTTTTTTTATATTCTGACTAACTCATTTATTTATTTATTTGTCTCCAGGAAATTATTTCATTATTATTATATTATAAATATACAAACATAAAAATATATAAATATATAAATATAAAAATATATAAATATATAAATATAT